>JBBIGA010000032.1:1363820-1420118 GCA_037576975.1 Alestes dentex | reverse complement strand
AGGCTGACAGATGATGTTAGACAGGAGTCTCCATGGACTATGATGTTTGCAGATGACATTGTGATCTGCAGTGAAAGATGAATTCATGATGTTGACTTGGAGGTCCCACCTCAGTGTTCTAACACCCTATTATGACCAAAAGATCTAAACTGTGTGTAATAAAATAAAGCGTAGGAAGAGATTAATATATAATGCCTAAATTGCATCTATCTTCAAAAAGTACAAGTAGGTCTAATTATATGCAGAGTTGTGTTCAGGCCTGGACTGACCATAGGGTTGTGTTCATGCCAGAGTTTAAATGCGTTGTTACAGCATCCATTCACTTTGAAAAGTCAAAAACAAGAAATGCGTGTTTGTCTCATCATTCTAAGTAAGACCTTTGACGCCCACAAACTGGTAATGTACACTATATGGACAAAAGTATTGGGACGCCTGACCATTGCACCAACAGGGACTTTAATGACGTTGCATTCAAATGCATGTACTGTAATATGGAGTTGCCCCCCGATTGCAGTTATAACAGCTTCCACTGTTCTTGGAAGGCTTCCTACAAGATAATGGAGTGTTTCTGTGGGAATTTGTGCCCATTCATTCTGTAGAGCATTTATGAGGTCAGGCACTTATGTTGGACGAGTCTTGGCTCACAATCTCCCATCCAGTTCATCCCAAAGGTGTTGGATGGGGCTGAGGTCAGGGCTCTGTGCGGGCCAGTCATGTTCTTCCACACCGAATACATACAACTATGTCTTTATGGGCCTCGCTATGTGCACTGGGGCACAGTCATGCTGGAATAAAAAAGGGCCTTCCCCAAACTGTTTCCACCTAGTTGTCCAAAATGTTTGAAGCATTAAGACTGTCCTTCACTTGAAGTAGGGGGCTTAGCCCAGACCCTGGAAAACAGGGGTGTCCCAATACTTGTCCATGTAGTGTAGTTTCTGTTCACAGTGGCTATCCATATGGAGTCAGATCATAACGCTACGGAGCTGTTTGGCCCCTCTTGAGTATGTGTTCGTGAGAGTTTTGTGCTGAGTGTTGTTAAGAGACACAGACCCACGGACAGCACTCTCTCCTCTGCTTCCCCTCGCTCGTGCTGTAGGCGGCGGTACTGTCGCTCTGTGATCCTCTACCACAAGAAGGAGACGAAACAGACACAAGACTCGGTGAGTGAAAATGACATGAGTAATAATTGGTTCGTTTTCGACATAAAAATTAACGAATTATTACTTTGAAACTTCTGGGTTAATTTGTGAGAATACTGAACATTTATGTTAGTTTAGAAACAGTGTATTCCGCTACTTTGTATCTACCCGGCGAGTGCGTTTTCTGCTGGGTTAGCTTGCAAGCTAACTAAGATTTCAATGGTGCAAGCCGAATTTAAAAACGAGTCAAAACAGATGACAATGGAAATTAAGTTTTATCGTTTTATTATCGTATTATTTTACCCATTGCAATATTTAGCTAAAGTGCTCGTGCTCTTAAACCCCAGTCTCAGATAGTTCTAATACTTTTTATTATTAATACTGGCTTCCTTACTGCCCTTCTTCTTTTTAGCACAAGAACTATGGATCAGAAAATTCCTTATGATGACTATCAGCTGCCAGTTGTTTTTCTGCCCTCTTATGAAAATCCTCCTGCATGGATTCCTCCTCAGGAGGTAAGAGACTGTTGGTGTTCTGGAGAGGGTGCAGAGTTAACTGCTTAGAATTTCACTCTATTTTTTATTATTAATTCTGCTTTCCTTACAGAGAATAAATCATCCAGATTATAACAATGAGCTCACGCAGTTCTTACCACGCACTATAATCTTGAAAAAGCCACCTGGAGCACAGCTGGGCTTCAATATCCGAGGTGGAAAGGCTTCTCAGCTTGGTATCTTTATTTCTAAGGCAAGGTTTGGTCTTTGCGCTTTCTTCACACTATTATATCCATCTACGTGTCTTTGAGCAATGTAAAGTGATCATTTGCACTTTACATTGAAGCTATGTAGTGTCCATTTTTCATACATGAATATGCCACAGCGCAGCACAGTGTGACAGCACAAAATTCTTTCTCTGCGTTTAACCCTTTCACCAAGTGAAGCAGCGAGCAACCAGGATCACAACGCCCTGGGAGCAGTGTGTGGGGACCTTGCTCAAAGGGTGATTCGAACCTTGCTCAGTCCTGAGATTCGAACCCAGGCCACAAGCTGCCCCAAATGGTTCCTATGATTAGAAGCACAGTGGCTGAGGAGGATTCAGTCTTGTGTGTGCATAAGACCAAGCACAATTTATAGGAGTATTTTCTTCTTTTCATGCTTTCTTAGGTGGTGCCAGATTCTGATGCTCACAGAGCAGGACTTCAGGAAGGAGATCAGGTGTTGTCAGTTAATGAAGTGGACTTTCAAGACATAGAGCACTCTAGGGTAAGTGGTCAGTAAAAGGAAATACGCTGAGCAGCCATAACAATAAAACCACCCACCTATTATAATGTCCATCCCCCTCATGCTACCAAAACAGCTTTGATCCATGGACTCAACATGACCGCTGAAGGTGTGCTGTGGTATCTGACACCAAGATATTAGCAGCAGATCCTTTCTGTCCTGTAGTTTACAAGGTGTGCCCATGGAATGGACTGGTTTGTCCTACACATCCCACAGAGTACTACATTGGACTGAGATCTGGGGACTTTGGAGGCCAAATAAACAATCTGTCATGTTATTCAAACAATTCCTGAACCATGTTTGCTGTGTGGCAAGATGCATTATCCTGCTGAAAGAGGACGCCACCGTTAGGGAACACAATTGCCATTAGGGGATGTACTTGGTCTACAGCAGTGTTTAGGTAGGTGGTACAAGATGCAGTCATGGTCACACAAATGGCAGGACACAAGATGTCCCAGCAGAACATTGCCCAGAACATCATACTATCTCCACTGGCTTGCCTCCTTTGCACAGTGCATCCTGGTGCACTCTTTTGATAGGTATTAACAACATACTGGGAATGCCCAAGATGACCTGCCATTTTGGAGATGCTCTAACCCAGTCATCCAGCCGTCATGATTTGGCTTTTGTTTCAGTCACTTTTTTTTTTTTTTTTTTACTTCTAGCACATCAGCTTCAAGAACGGAGTGTTCATGTTCACTTGCTGCCTAATATATACCCCCTTCCTTGACAGATTCATTGTCATTGTAACAAGATCAGTGTTACTTACCTTTCAGTGGTTTTAATGTTGTGGCTAATGTGTATATTCCTAATATTTTCAAATGTTCAACTTATTTAGACTACTGTTAATTTTTTAGGCTGTGGAGATTCTGAAGACAGCCAGAGAGATTCTGATGAGAGTTCGCTACTTTCCTTACAGTGAGTTCTGTTTTTTATTTCTTTAAGGAGCAGACTGGTGGTCTTGAGATGAGGCTAGTGTTGAATTTGTGGAAGAAAAATCTTGTTGCTTTATTTCAAGTATATATACACTGTTTTTGTTCCCTTGTTAGATTACCAGAGACAGAAGGAGAGGACAGTACACTAGTTGGCAGACACGTGCTGAAGAGTGAATGAGTGAGTTACTAAGGTGTTCGTGTCCAAAATGCAATAGACCATCTTCATCCCAACTGCTTTCTTTGACTAAAACTGCATTCATGTAGTGTCAGAGGTATGAGAATTATAAGGGGTATTAAGGGTTTAATTCAGGGTTTCTGGGGATCCTGTACTATGTGCATTTTTGTGCTTAATACCATTTATTAACTCAACTCAGCTAATTCAACAAAAAGAGCAGCCTACCTCTTCTTAAAACTACTTCACTTTGTGTTAGGGATGGGCAGAATACTTAGGGAAGTATTAGTATGTCTAATCCTAATTTCATTTTGAGAACTTTTTATTAACCTCAGTGTGCACACTGATAATGTGAAAAAAGGAATAGCAATAAATGTCACAGTCTGAGAAGTGGAGTTATGTAAGTAATGTTGCATAAAAATAGGCATGTTTATATAATGCAAAGACTTTCAAACATTTTATGTCCATGCTGGTTTTCACCAAGAATTTTTTTTCCATAGATGTCTGAAAATACGGTCTCTGTACTGGTATTGTTACATTGGTCTTGGTATGACAAATCAATGGTAGGCTCATTGGACCATCACTGCCTTGTATTAGCTTCTGTTTTGCTCTGTGTTAAAGCCTTTTAGGAAATGCATTTAGGAATTTTTTTATTTTTAAAGAAGTTTTAAAAATATTTCTAACTGAAAGCAAAACATTACAAACTATGGCATTGCTACTGGGAAAGCACTGTTTTACACTGTAGTCTCAATCACACAATGATATGACTAGGTTCAGTCTACAGGGGACAAACAAATATTCATACTCAGTACACCTTATATCGGTACACAATGTATGAGATACTCCTGTATCCTAAATTTGAAGCTATGAATGCCCAGGTAAGGTAACTTCCTAAAATAAATCTCAAGTTACAGTGATCAGCCTGTCTAACTGCTGCAAGAATATGTCTTAGTTTGGTAGCAGAAATGTTATGACCATAGATAAGATTGTGCTATTTCTAATGAACAGTCTGGTGGGAAAGAGGTTTGCAAACAAAGCCCCTTGACTTAAACATGGAGGAGAAATTGCACTTGCCAAGAATGTCCAGGCATATTATGTACATGATGTAAAACATGAAACCTGTTTTCAAATTTTTTTTTTACTATTTGTTGCCAAAAAAATGTACTTACACAATTCATACACCTTGCTTTTGCAGCTTGACCTGCTTAGTTATGTTTTTGCAATTTAAAATCATAACCACTATTGTATAAGAAAATTTAGTTGACCTCAGATGTATAACTGGTATTATCTGAGATTTGTAGTTTGTCCCTAATTAAGGGCAAAATTCAGGAGTCCTCTACACATTTTTCTTTTTTTGAGAAGCAATATTTCTTTTTACCATAAGTTAATCTTGTGTGGAACTTAAATAAATACATTCTCACTATATTGAGTTTTTTCTGCATTTTATTATATTACAAAAATGCTTTATGTACATCCAGAGTCTTATTGCAGTTTGAAAGGAAGGGAAGACAGATTCTTTGAACTTTTGTCTCAGATGTTTTCTCAGAAGAGACCTCACAGTGTCAGCACTGATCACGTTTCTCTTCTTTGTTGATTTAATATTGAATAAATCAGTGTACTCAGCTTAAGGTTTTTTTCGCAACAGGACAAAAATAGGATTGTTTTCTAGCTCTCCGCCCACTAGACAGGCTTGACTTTTGGCTTCAGTAGTCTGGTGAACTGAGAAATACCACTGCTTATGAAGCACACACAAGGAAACTCCATGCTCTGCGCATTTTGTTTCCCCTACTTAAACACCTGAGTCTACTCATCAGCAAATTACAAAACCTTCCATGAGCTGAGTCAGCAAGAAAAAGGCAAAATAATGTGCATCTCCTGCTGGGCTTGGAAACCACTGGCTCATACATGAGTTAAGAGGAATGAAGGAATAAAGCCACCCAACATTTGTACTTCTCATAGTTAAATAAATAAATGAGGTAATAAGTCCTGATATACATGCAATCATACAGCAATTAAGCACCTTGCTTCCCTGGATTGCTATCTAAAAATCAGTTCAAACATACACACCAGTATAAATACACCCTATTAAAAGGTGTGCAAACATATGTATGTAGTGCAAGGATGACTGAGCTCCTTTGAGTTCAAGTAACCTTCCCACTTGTCTCGAGACCTTTAAATATACCAGCCTTTTCTTTTTTAGGCTCAAGTAAACAAAAAGAAAATGCTTAAAAATACTTCAAGACCAAGAGATCTTTTGCCTTCATTTCAAAAGGTTTTAAATTAAGCAATTAAAACACACAGGCAATATTACTTTGGCTTTTGAAAACACACAGGTCTATCAACCTCAACAACTTAAATTAAAAGGAAGAAGAAATAGATTTATAAACTGTGCTTGCTTCAAAGGGGACTTCAATTGATTCTAAACTTACATGTTCTATATTAAATTTGTTGAAAACACATAAGTCACTTCACTTAGGGTCACATGCCACAGCTACAGAGGACAGTGACAAACATTTCTGTTCCTGAAAAAAAGGATCAGTTATACATCAGCACTAACTACATAAAGGACAAAAAATGGTCAGCATGGGAGTCTAAAAAGGCAACTGTCCCTTTCTTCTTCACTCTTTGTTAAGTTTCAGCTACTGTCCTCATTTTCCTGTGCGTCCCAGGTTGAGCTCTCGTCCACATGTTCCAGCGAGTCTCCACGCTGGATGGTGAATTCTGTGGGATCCATCATGGGAAGTTCACTCTGTATGGGGTACAGCCAGGGCTTGTGTTCTGGAGAGTTCAGTGCCTTCCACGCAGGGTAACCTTGACCTGCCTTGTATACGCTTCTCATAACCTGTAGAGTGACGGAGAAAGGGTGTGGCTCAGGTAGACAGCGTGAGTATCGACAGATATGACAAGGACAATGAGCCCTGGTTGTTCCTGTGTTGAAGTAGGCCTATGTCACTGGAATCTTGCTTTTCAGGCCTCGATTCTGGATTAGAGTTGCATTTTTCTAGTTGTTTGTTAGGCATCTATGTGTACGTAGTTTCTGTGACGGCAGTGAAGTGTGAGAATACCAGTAATAATGCTCAGTAGAGTTGTATAACCACTGGCAAGACAACTAAAGGTAACTTCAGTTCATCTGATTGGTCAATTAAGACACATTGTGGTACAGTGAACAAATAAAATTACCTTACATCTTCATTAACCATGACAGCAGTTCTAACAGAAAAGGGGTTTGTCTGTCGATTATATAATGGACCTTTTGAAAACTTGAGAAAAGTGAACTAAAGAACCAAAATTAATTAAGTGAACTATGATTTTAAGACTGGTATCAAGTGCCTTAGATACACCTTGTGTTTTAAATATCAGTAATACAGTTGGTCTTATGAAACCAGATAAGCAAGTTCTACATGAATCTTAGTCTTAGAAACAACTGTAAGAATCATGTCTCTATGGACACAAAGGCCTGCAGGCGTCAGGCTTCTCTGAGACTCCTCATTGTCAGCAATCAGTCCAAGCTAACAACTCCTTCTTAAAAAAAAAAAAAAAAAAAGGAAGCAGTACTCTTTCAAGACTGCTCATCAAAGCAAGAGCAGTAACCCAATCTATTACTATCCAAGAACATGTTGAACTAGCACATCACATGAACACACATTAGAAGCAGACTAAACACTAAGTCATGCAAGCAAGAGAATGGAAAAGTTTTACAAGACATTTACTGCAACAGCATAGTAGATTCTGAGAAACAATTGGGTGAAAATACAAGAAACCATGCCAAAACCAGTCAGGAAAATGGAAAAATTAAAGCCTTGCCCAATAAATCAGTGCCGAGTTTGAAATGCTCACCACAGTCACAAGGTTGTACAGCAATGGTCAGGACTGTCAAACCAGGATTTAAAAATCATTTACTTACTTTAGGAGCCAGGACTTGAGATGCCTTGTTGACGGCCCACTTGGGAAGGGAACCTAATGAATGCAAATGTAAGTATGCAATATACTGAATCTTCAGGTCATTCTGATGCTGACAAAGTATGAAGCACTCAAGATCTCTTACCCTTAGGATCAGCTTGTGAGAGGTAGGTGAAAGAGCAGCTGTTGAGCCCAGTTGGTTTCACCAAGTAGCCAGTCAAAAAGGAGACTGCCCTCACCAGGTCTTTTCGTGGAGGGTATTTCTACAGTAAATAGGATCCCTCAAACATTCATCACTTCAGATTACAGAATTTTAAATGAAACAAGCACAACATGCCTTGAAGCCTTACCACTAGTGTGAAGTTAAGAAGTGTCAACAGGTGCAAAACTACTCCAACAATTTACTTAACCATGATAGAGGAGACTGACATACCGGATGTTTGACAGAGTAGTTCACGATGATGTATTCGTCTTCAGATGCCTGCCAAGAACGTATAGTAACCACATCTCTGTTTTTTAATGGCTTAGGACACAGCCCTGTGAATCAAGAGTAAGACCACTTAAGGAATGAGCAGCAGGTTCCCATTTTTCCTGTATTTCAGAACATGGCTTCAACAGTAAGAATAAACACTACAAAAAGATATAGATGCAGGCTGGAAAAACCCCTTTAGGATCTTATTTTCACAGCTAACAAGCAACCCAGTTAGAAGTTTAGGAACGTGGTTTATTGTGTAGAATTTAAAAGGAGACAAGATTGTCAAAGCAATTGACCCCAAATATTGTCAAAGAAAATGAAGCCAGTCGTTGACAAAACTCACAGGAATAGTAGCCCACGTCGGAATTGGGTGAAAGCCGAGCTATTTCAAAACTCTCAAGCATAGCAGGGTCCCATATTTTCCGATACTTGTTGTCATGAAGAACGTCATACATCGTGGCTGCCGATACATCACTTATGGCAATTTTACACTATGGGGAAGATACAGAAAGCATCGTGTATTGTGGATTCTTATGGCAATACATCAGTACAAGACATAACAGAAACGGTCTGCCATTAGTTGCTTTGATAAAACTACAACTGCACTTATTCATCCCACCCACCCCCCTTTTTCTTATTGCAGTTCCTATTATTTCAACTTGAGCCAATGAATAGGCTTGGGTTCAGCCGTCTAGACAAGAAAAGCCTTGTTAACACTTTTTGAAATGTGCTTGTGTCATGGTACGTGGGGTTTTTCAATATAAAGTCAATTCCACATAGCTTTAAAAGTCACTGATTGTAGCTGTAGAGGCCTACAAAGATTTGGCATTTGATTAGAGATCAAAGAATTTGGGTCATGGAAGTGGCTACAGAAAAATTAAATAGAACGACAAAAAGGCTTACCTTGATTTTATGTACTTTGGCGACGCTACCTTTGTTCACCTGGGGCGAGTTGGAAGAGGGTACCTCGACCCACACCTCCATTCCGTTCTTGTCGTATTTGTTTTGCCAGTTCTCCGTGGAAGTGCACTGTCTCCTGAGGTCGGCAAAAACGGACTCGTCCGGAATGATCCCCGCACCCAGAGACATGGCTAAAGATTGCTCGAGAAATCCAACAGCACAGGAAAGGTCCCAGGTACTTCTTTTTGAACGATTAAGACTGATGAAGCCCCGCAGGAGTAGGACAAAGTTTCAGCGCTCAGTGTCCCAGCTGCCTCATGCTGTCCCAGTGTCGGGGCAGTTCAAGTCAGACTGGATTTTTGTCTCGAATTCTGCACCTGCCAGCTAAAGCCCTTATCACGACTTCCTGGAGTCCTACAGGTGTGAGGTGTTAGGAGAGCACGCCCACTGGCCCGAGCGTCTACTGCTGCCGTCACTCAATTTAACACCAGCACGCACACTTCACGTTTATATGGACAGTCCAACACACCACACCGCCCCCAATACTGGGTGTGTCGGGGTGTAATGGATTGAAACTGACCTATCACAGTTGACGCAGGTGTGTAAGTTAATAAAGGCCTTCAGTAATCTGTGGGACCCCTCCTCACTTTCATGGATCGAAACCATGAAAGGGGGGGGGGGGGCTGGCTTGCAACCAAATTCAAAGAGACAAGGAGAGGTGGAAGTGATTGTGATAAACCTCAGGTTTTAATGGACATTAGGGCCACTACTTATTTTTACATGCTCATCGGTGTGCAGTGTTAGCCCTTTCCCGTATGTAAAGTGTCTCATCGGGCCTCACAGTTAAATTCGGTATTCAGTTCAATAAAGTGTTTCTCAATCAAAATGAAAAGGGGCTGGTGTGAAATGGATTTTGACTACCAGTGCTAGTAGCAGCTCTGCAAAAGAGAACCAATCATGCTATACTTCTTAAAACAATAAATCACATGACAAGCCGTGTCCACTGATCAAAATGACACCAGACATAAGCACTAAGGGTAGCTTCCCACCAGGCATCAAGTCTAGTCCTGGACCATATTTTCCCCTTCAGTGAAGAATCTCCATTCTGAACACTATTTCAGAGAGCACGATTTCTCAAATTCTATCAGACAGTCCCCTACTTATCTGGCTGAGAACTCCTGCTTTGTGAGATATTCCCCTAGTCCAGGGTGTTTTACAGTGGTCAAGTGGTTCTCTTTCTCGGTTTCTATCTATTGCTTAAGAAATTGCTAACAACTGAACTTAGTTTTCATACCATGAAATGAAAACACATCACTAACATGTTTGGTGAAATATCTTTTATTTCATGTGATACACTTCAGTGTTTCTTTAACCTTCCTTTTTTTACAGCAGATAATAGTACATTTTTTCCACACAAACTTTGCTAAACACTAGTAGACAGCATATCTCAAATAGACAAACACACTTCAGAATAGCACACGGCTGAGATTTCAGTTGGTGACATGTGGTAGAGCTGTTCAGGAGAGTCGTTTCTTCTTATTAAATACTTACATATCCAAATAATGTCAAATGCCAACATTGTAAAACAAGCTAGCTGATAGGTATGTGTGTGTCGGTGGCGACAGAAAGTGTACAGTTGAAAGTGTGTGCGTGCACATGTCAGCAGTGATACCTTTCTGCAACTATAGACCCACTCAGGCTATATTCTTACAACTACACAAAGAGCATACAGTTGAAAGGGAGAGGTCAAAGTAGTGCGACCATAGTGATGAGAAAATTACACAACCAGGTTTCTGTGATACAGTAGCCAAGCAGAAAGGCAAACTTGTTTTTCCCAAGTGTTAAGAACTGTCATTCAGGCCAAGCATACAACATATTTTATGCTCCTAGCAGAGATAAATAAATTAACACATAAAACAGTCTTAAAACAAGCATTAGCAACACAGGTTCTCCTCAAGACATGTCTCTACACTAAGCAACTGCTGCCAGTAAGAAAAAAATACTCCAAATATTCTGCCTAACGAAACCTCTGCGTGAATCAGCAGGCCTCTGTAAACCATAACGCTGTGGCTTAATTTGGTGTACTGCGACTGAACAAAACAAGCAAGGCATTTTGTGTGTTAAAAACCATCCTTAGATAGCATGCTGTTCCTGCAATGGTGCACCAAACACAATGCGAAACAATGGGACAAGGAGCAGTGACAACCAGACGTAGTTGTTGAAATTCAATACTTCCTCTTGCGGAAATTGCCAATGCTGCATCCTTACCTTACATCAAAGAACCATCTTATTCTTCTCTATTTTATGCTGTATTAGTACATTTTAAAATTAAGGTTAGGTCTCACTTATAATTTATGGGTAGGTTACATAATAGAGGTTGTATGTTTTATTGAAACTAAGTATCTGGAATAATAATTATTGAAAATGAATATAGACAACTTTTTCTCCTCCTGCTAAGTACATTCACATTCCATGCAATTCCCCAAAAGAACTGTGTATAAAAGCAAGCCCAACTGGAATGCCTACTAATATTAAGTCTTCTTTGGCCATAAACCTTGATCCTGAAACAAAAAGACTCACATTGTACTGGCCCCAACACCAAATCTGACAACATCCAATTATGGTAATATGTATGATGTTCCACACGCTGAAATGATGTTTAAACTCACACTAGTCTAGAGCTAGAGTGTTCCTTCCCTCAGTGTCTGGATCATTACTGGCTCTTCTATTTTCCTCTGAAACAGTGTGACCAGAAGAAAATGAAAATTTGCCAGTTATACACAACTATATGTAACTAAAGCTCCTGAATAAACAGTGCTATCTGGATTTCCCCTCACCATTCTCTTCACTGAAATTAAATAGCAAGGCATCAAGGCATGTGACCTTGGTCCAACATAAGCCAGTCAGAGACAAAAAAAAAAAAAAAAAAATCATTGAGTGTGATGGTACTGATGCTCAAAAAAGTGCAAGAACTCAAGAGCGATTGAGCCATGTCAGTCTGCAATCCTATATAATGCCATGCAGTCAGAATAGATGAAAATCCGATGAGCATTAACCTATGCTGTGATTTCTTTACTTTTTTCCCTTTAACATATATATTTTTGATAATCTGTCTTAATACAGAGTAGTAGCACATCCACACGGTTACTCCGAAAAGTCACTGAGTCAAGGAGGAAATAAAAGGTTCTCCAACTAATGGCACAGGGCCACTGATTGGAGTGAGTGGCCACTGAGAGACAAGCTGTTGGTGGGGAGGAGGCAGGGCTGGTGGGGGTCTGAGGGTGGTTACTAGCAGGAGCAGCTGCTCTCAGTCACAGGCAGTTCTGGAGGCTTCTCCAGTTTGATATCAATCACTGAGAGAATTAGGTTAAGGACAGCAAGCTCATACGCAAGATAGTCATGAAGAAATATGAATTTCAAAAAGGTTCATTACTTTAAAAAAGTCATACATTGTACAAATCCAAAGCAGTGTTTAAATAAGGCCAAAATATGTATTCAACCATCCTAGTTTCTACAAAAAAAGGGTTTTTATTCGGAATGAAAAAACCGACAAACTTGACTGTTATGTGCTGTAATCAGATTTGCGAAGATTAAATGACTGATATCTTTCAGAACAGCATGAGTGCAGATAAAACCAAAGGTACGAGATGTGAACACAGATAACATCATGTTTTTAGTGCTAAGTGCCAAACACAACAGAACTTTACTGATCTTGCCTCTTAAAGGATACTGTCCTCTTTGCTTTTCTCTGGTGTGCTATCCATTCCAGGCAAGGCTGCTGCAACACGTCGGAACAGCTGTACAAAAAGTGAAATTAACTTTCGCTTAGGATGCCACACAAACTTAAAAGCACTTTCTGAACTGAATCTACACAGTACTGGGAGTACTCTATAGTTCAAAAGGTTGTGCGCATGATTAATTATAATTAGTATGAGTACTAATTACTTAAAAATGTTGAAGCAACTGTATAATCGACATATTGTGACAAAGGGAATTCTAGGAAACACAAGCCTACTGGGTAAGAAACGTTCAACAATTGCAGTATTTTGTGAACATGCAGAGCATTCCCATGGCAGAGGTCACGAAAAGGATTATAAGCGAGTCACTCAAAGCACAGGCAAAACGTACACAATACAGTGGGCCAAAGAGCAAAGGTGACCAAAAAGCAGCCCTTAGCTGAGGACCTTGTGAAGTGTAAGGAAAGTGTCTAACAGCAAAGTATGGGCGAGGCCGAAAGAGACAGATAGGAAGACAAAAGGGAGTGCGAGAATGAGACAGAGTGAGACAGCAGTTGGCTGATGGGGTCAGGTGGGGCTGGGTTGTCTTTGTTTCACTACAGTCTATACCTGTTTAACATTGTAGCCAGTCTTTGCACTGGTTTCAATGAACATGACATTCAGTTCCTTAGCCCTCTGCTCGCCCTCCTCTGTGGTGATCTGTCTGCTCGTGTCCGAGCAAGAGGGGTGGCATACAGATAAAAAAAAGGAGGGGGGTGGGGTGGGGGTGGGGTAGAGGTGAGAACAAGAACAGAAAAGGGAGAACAGGAGAAAGAAAAAGAGGGAAAAAGAAGAGACTTAACTTCAAATTAGTAAGGAGGAAAAGAAAAAATTAGTTTTTTAAACAATATCCTTTCAAAAGCATCAGAAGAAGAAACAGCAGCCCTGCCAAGAAATGACTGAACATCAACAATTTGATAAGAGTCAGTGACGGCAGACCAACATATTTATGCAAAATCCACAACTAATATTTAAGAACAGTGGCTATCAACCTGTCCTGGAGGCTCCCCTCCTGCACTGCAGTTTTCACCCCACTCCCCCCAACCCCCACCTCACTCCCCACTCCCCCCACCCCCCACGTCACTCCCCCCTTCCTTTTTTACCCGTTTTCCCCACTCTAATACAATCACTTCAACTCAGGAAAAGGTTGTTAACTGGTTGATTAGTACCAGCAGGTAGGACAGGAACACAAAAACTAAAGAGCAGAGGGGCCACCAGGATCAAGGCTGAAAAACTGTTTTAGAAGAAGGCTGTAATGGAAATGTTCACCTCTGTAGTTGTTTCTAAACACCTGTGATTTAAGACCCACCTGCTTGACGTTATAACCAGCCTTGGCGCTGGTCTCTATGTACATCACATTGAGCTCTCGAGCTTTTTTCTCTGCAGCCTCTACTGAAACTTGCCTGCCACAGTCCGACAGAAAGGAGGGGTGTGGAAATGGTTCAAATCATAATGGAGGTGGGAAGACAAAGATGACAGAAGGGATTCAAAATAAAACAAATCAAAAAGTGGCTCATCATGGAAATTCTAAAAGCAATAATTTTTAAAAGTTAACAAAACTCCAACTTAGGTGATGAAAAAGTGACTACACCAAAATCAAAGAGAAAAGGAGTAACTAAAATGAAATGAGACAATTGTACATATAGTATATGGCTGGAAAAAATGAAGCTGGAGCCATGCTGGGAGAGGATTTTCACACTACTGAAAAACTACAGTACTACTCACACTGTATTTTAATCAGTACCACTGTTCAGAAAGATCAGTTTTTTCATTATTACTATACCTTTTATCAGCCAAGTCTGTTTTGTTGCCAACTAGCATGATAATGACATCACTTCCTCTCTCTGTTCTGACATCATCTATCCATTTTGAAGTTTGCTGGAAGGAGTTGAGATCTAAAGGTGAGAAAAAACAAACTTAAACATAGATCTACACCTGATTTTGTGCCTTGATTAGTCTGCACAAAAAAAAAAAAAAAAAAAAAAAAATCAGCCTCACTGCAGAACAAAAGCAAGCCATTAGAGGGAACATGTACACTGTTAGTATAAAAGTTTAGTAAAAAGTGAAGGGAAGTTTAGTACAAGCCTGAAGGGCACTAGCAGCCTGAAAATATACACAGTAATGTATGCATAGTAAAAATGTACCTAAAACATTTATGGGTGTGTTTTTCTTTTTTTGGTCTTGTTTTTAACATTATTAAATCATTTGTTTACAGATGTCGTCATTAGCTAGCTGGAATAAAACAGCTGAGTCCACAAGGCTGCAGTGTCGAAGTGACCAGCCCTGAAGCATCTGCGGCTACTGGACCATGCTACGTGTCCCCTTGGGACACAAATCTCTGCTGACCCAACAAGTGTGGCTCTGACTCACTGGTAATGTCATAGACCACCACAGCGATAGTGGAGTCACGGATGTAGCTGGGGATGAGGCTACGGAAGCGCTCCTGCCCAGCAGTGTCCCACAGCTGCAGCCGAACCTGAAGAGCCAGTTGACGGCATGCATAAGACAAAAGACAAGGAGAATGAAAGAGAAGGAAGACAGAAGAAAGTTAAGATAAAAAAAGAACAGATTAGAAGGCAAGGGAGCAAGGTTAAAGAGAAAAACAATTATCCAGAAATCAGAGAAATGCACCTTAACATGTACTACATTGCCCAGCTGAGGAAACTACACAGCACAATTCACCTTTTGAGAGGTTTTAAGATGATAGGAGAAGGAGTCATTCCATGCAGACAAAGCCGTTAGGATGAGTGATGCATTCTCTCATTCCTGCTTCTTGCAAGACGCTTTAAGAATGGTACTCTCTGTGCTGAAATCATGCTGGACATTGTGTGTTCAGGCCTTTGCAATGTAAGGTAAAGGATATTTATCCTTTCCTTAAAGGAAATTTTCTTCAGCTACTCTTCTAAACATGTTGATTTGTTTCTGGCAGACCTTAATGCAGTTAATAAGCAAGTGGCTGGTTATTAGAGCTGGCCCACATATCATCTATATCAATATACTGTTGTACTGACAAGCTGTGATGTAGATAATTCATGTTACAAGGGCCAGAAATAATGGCTTAGCTCCTTTAGTTCTATTCTATGTTATTCTCTCATGGTATCCAGGTCCTGACAGTTAACAGCCATGTACGTTTTTGGATGTGTAATACTGTTTTGATTTTTTTATTTCTGAAAATGTTCTTTCTGTCTGATTAAGAAACACTGTACTGTACATTTCCATTTCATGTAATTTAACTTTATTAATTCTAGTGAAAAAATATTACAAGACAATTGGAAAATATAGTAACACCCAGCTTACTGGCCTTTGTCATTTGGATTCACTAGTGCCTAATTTACTGTTACGGCTCCACAAGAGGGATGCTCTGAGTCATCCAGCACACATAAGCTATGAGAGTGTCATTCATTTGAGCATCTCCCAAAAGTACTCCACCACGTGCCGCGAGCACTATGATGGATCGAAGCAGGAGCACCAGCTACCTACTTGCTATATCATAGACCACCACGGCAGCCGCAGAATCACGAATGTAGCTGGGGATGAGGCTACGGAAGCGCTCCTGCCCTGCAGTGTCCCACAACTGTAGCCGAATCTATCACCATCCATATGGCACAAGCCGCAAGGGCCCCATTCGGCAAACACCCAAGGGCAACGTATGGGTAGACAAAGACACAATCAAACCAAAATGAAAAGCTAAAGTAAATGGCACAACATAATGACTGTAAAGAGGCAGAGGTATGCACAAGTATTATGCAAAGAAACTGGAATGGTTCTCTTCTGGTGGTGCAAAACAAAACTAGCAGGCTAGTTTAATGGATGTGAAACAAATCAAGCCGTGGCATGCTGTTTACAAGAACATCATTACAACAGAATGGGCAATCTCTGGAAGTCATTCAGGACAGCTCAAAAATTGGGTTCAGTTGAGATACAAAAGCCAGCACAGAAAAATATGGCTATATTTAGCATATGACACCCATATAAGTCCTTACATACCCATGGCAAAAGCTGCTTACCGTGCGATCTTCCAAGTACATGGTTTTTGATAGAAAGTCTATGCCAATTGTCGCCTAAGGTAGTAAAATACATAATTGTTATTCACACAGAAACATTAATATTCGAGCTAACAATTTTGAGTCATGTAACTAAAGAGACTGTAAAAACACACAAATATGCTGGTTTGAGGTTTAAAAGAATGGATGTCCAGGTGGATTTTCACAATGAAGGATTTCTTAGGTTAGCCAGTGTGTCCGATAGGAGGAAAGCTATTGGACAGTCTTCATTTTGGGCTCTAATTATCCAGCTAACCAAGGAATCTGACTTTGTGAAACCCAGACCCCGAGCATCTCAGTGCCCTGAAGACAACTTGAGGATCAATCAGGTATACCTGGTAAGTGTTATCAAAGCTGTCATACATGAATCTGGTGATGAGAGAAGTCTTTCCAACTGCAAAAAAAGAAACAGTGTTTCAGTTGTAACTGTACTGGTCCACAAATCACACAATACACAGGCGACCATTTAACCGGGGTTATGTTATCTGAGGTAGGGTGGCTGAGTTGGCAACATGGGTGGTGTCATATTCCTACTACTGATTATAGCTAAGGGCTCTTTCTAAAAACAAGGCGTATTATGCTGCACACAGACAGCTACTGATACAATGCTTCAGGTTCCTTCGAAACAAACAGAAGGATGCTGTGAGAATCGTGTGGGAGAGTGTGACACATCTCTGACATAACTAGACGGCTAACGCTAGCCACGGTGCTATTAAGCTGACGTTGCTAAGAAATGCTAGCAGTTTAGCACCTGTAGCCAGCTAGCCATTAGCTAGTTAGTTGCCATTTAGCAACTGTATCAGATTCATACGACGTATAAAACTGGTTACAGACATTTCGAACCTTACAAAATCCCTGTTATTTGTGCACACAGGTTTCCTTCATGTTAGCCAGCCAGTAACAGTAACGTTAAACGGTAACTAGCCTTAGCACTCGCTTTCAGCTAGCTTAGCTTAGCTGCAATCGCTTCGTTAATTACTGAAGACTAGTTAAAAATAAATAAACAAGTATTGATCACTTTGAAGCTAAAAGCCAGCTTTCTGCGCTGAGTAGCACGACTAATAAGCGAGAAGGGAAAATGACTCTTTATTCGGAGGGGTGGGCGATAGCTTCTCTGCTAGCTACAAGGGGTGCAGGAATATACAATGGGGAGCAGCTTTTGTTGATAACTGAGAACATTTCTTTTATGTATAACTGGGAGACTTTCTATAAAGGAGTTTCCCTCTCTGTTCTAGCCTCGGTGCTAGACCCGGGGTGTCTAGATAAGCCCTGTATGATTGTGAATTAGACAGGAGCATCCCTCTACTCTGGCCTGTCTCTTGCTATTTGCTCGTTTATTTTGACTTTGACCGCTTACCGCTCTGCTCGCCCAGGAACACAAGCTTGAATTTCCTCAGAGGATTGCCAAACTCTCCGCCGCCGGTCGTACTGGACATGTTTTATCAAGAGAAAGTGCCGGACAGCCGCGTTCAGTTAGTTGCCAGTGTGAGGACGAAGGGCACTGTAGTGTTCAGTCCAGCGGAGACGAGCTGCACAAACGATCTCCAGTGTTTTAGCGCCTCCTACTGACTGAGGAGGAAACAGCAAGACTCTTCAGACCGAGGACCACATTGAGAGCTGGAGGGCCTTCACACATTTAAGAGCTAAACGTGACTGCTTAGTTTTTGAAGAAGGACCACCTTCATTTGGCCACTCATCTTACTTCTGAGTGATGAAAACTGCCCTTTCAGTTCACTGGTGAAGCCTTCACAAACACATACACTTTATGGAAAAATGTATTGGGACACACGTTTTCAGGGTTTGGGCTTACGTCCAGTAAAAGACAATCTTAAGGCTTCCAACTTTGTGAATGCTTCCATCTTTGTGAACATGGTTTGGGGAAGGCCCTTTTCTATTCCAGCAAGACTGTGCCCCAGTGCACAAATGAAGCGCCATAAATAAATGGTTGGAAGTGTTCAATGTGGAAGAACTGTAACACACAGAGAGCCCTGACCTCAACCCCATCCAGCACCTCTGGGATGAATTGGAGCAGAGATTATGAGCGAAGATTCCAGCATCAGTGCCTGACCTCATAAATGCTCTATGGAATTAATGGGCACAAATTCCTACAGAAATGCCAAAATCTTGTGGAGAGCCTTCCAAAAAGAGTGAAAGCTGTTATGACTGCAAAGGGAGAACAAACTCTGTATTAAAGTTTATGTAATTGAACACAATTAAAGCCCCTGTTGGTTTAATGGTCAGGCATCTCAATACTTTGTCCATATAGTGTATTTAACATTATTTCATCGTTTGTATTTTTGTATAAGCTGTGTAATTTCAATTGTGATATTTGGTACGGCAATATTACCATTCAGTCTATTATTTTCACAAAAGAATTCCCAAGTGTGACTGTCAGGACACAGTGTAGAGTCTCCACCAGTCTCTACAACTCAATATTCATTTATGGCTCAGGAATTCAGTAGGCCTGTATAATAAAATGAAGAAAAAAAATCACTGTCGAACCAATTGTTTTACTGTAGTTTTATTGAAAATGTACACCAATGAAATCTTACTACATGAAATATTTCACAATTTTGTGTTATGACAGGGGCTGGGAGGGAGCTGACATGAAAGGCAGGTAAAAGATGATTCTAGAAAAATGGAGCCTACAGTCTTAATGTTTTACACAGCAAAAACTGTCACATCCCACCAATATTATTTTTCATTAAGACACATCTCTACTTCAATACACAAAATAGATCCTTATAAATTATATATATATGGATGAATATCTGTATCTGCCGTTCGACGCATTCAGAACAAAACTGCCGAAACTATAATCTACCAAAATGTACTATTTGGCAAAAATTGTTAAAACTTGTCAAGCAGATATAACTGCACACATACCTGGAATAAATACACAAGATAAAAACAAGCCAATATAGAAAGCATTTTGTTTCTCAAATTTGAAAAAGAAAAAAATATATATAAAAACAACATGTGGAAGAAAGCATGCAAAGGGCAGATTAGGCTGTCAAAATGTGAATTTAAAATGAAAGGGGCCGAGAGTGATCTACATGGTATTTTGAAGTGCTTCTTTAGTTTAAGGACACAGTATCAGTATGCTCATGACTTCTCAGTCTTAAAACGGGCCAGATTTATCATAATGACATTACAAACAACTTTTATAACCTAGATCATCAACCCAGTAATCTGAAGATAAATAGACCTTATGTGTTATTTAGCAACATTTTGAACTATCAACCAAACAAAAGGTTTCTTTGGGTTGTCTTTGTAACTCACAGTCAGTCAACATTTAAGTTGTAGAAAATTGAACCTGCCTGCCCTATACTTCTTAATATCTATACTTGCAAGTTTAATCACATAGGGTTGGTTTCCCAGACAGAGATTAAGCCTAGTTCTGGCCTAAACAACATTCTGAATGACGAATGTCAGATGAAAGGAAAATGAAATACAGGAAAAGGCCTGTCTAGGTAGTAAACATTAATTTGTATGTATATCATCTGCACAGTTGTGTTCTTTACTGTTACCTTATTTCCAGTTTAATCATTTCAAAACCTTCTTGTGTCAATGCGAAAGACTAGACCCTAAATGTAAGTTAAATATGCAAGGTAATTTATATATTATATCCAGTATAAAAGCAGATGTCTTCACAGCAAAGAATTAAAATGTCTTTTAGGTTTCCTTCATGCATTTTTCTCCCAGAACTTTGGTTCTGGTGTCTTTCACAAAATCTGCAAAAAATATTAGTGTGGGACTTGCTTTGCATGCTGTAATCAGGAAAGAGGGTTAATGCTTATTGCGAAAAACACCATGTGAAGCCCACATAAGGCCCTGTTTGACTGAGCCGACAGCATGGACGTTTTGAAACGTTCAAATTGATAATTAAAAAAAGGCTGGCGGAATGAGAGACAGAAAGAGGAAAATAGGTGCTTTAGTTCTTGTGGAAGCTGCAATCCTCTCTTCATACAGGTGGCCAAGACAGATTTAAAAGAAGCTAGAGAAAAAGAGAAGGGGATACAAACACAGGTTAGAGAAAGTGTGAGACAGCCAAAGAGAGAGAGCAAAAAGCTACCAATGGGAAGGCAAGGCGCACACACAATCAGAAATCCCGATTATAACTCTGACAGCCAAAAGCATCATAATATAAATGTGAATACATACACACTTGCTCCTATGTATTCCTTGTTTACTATGACCACAAACAAGAATTCAAGTGTAATCACACTTGTTAACAACTTCGAAATGCCAGGCACTTCACATGCGAGTGCTGTAGACCTGTTAAAGTATAGTGATGTATCATGGATGACAGTGTGGGCCCTTGATTAGTCAGCATCCAACAAAAGAAACAAAAAAAAGCCCTTCGATTAAAATAACTGATATTTTGACAGACAATTTTTGAATGCCTACAATCTCCCAGAGACAAAAAAATTAATCATATTAATCACACAGTATTACAAACACTACACTCGAAATTACAGTGGCCAGTGTTTCTCAAGCCTGGTCCTGGAGGCACCCTGCCCTGCACATTTGAGTGTTTTCGCTGCTTCCAGCACACTTGATCCAACAATTCAGATCATCGACAACCCCTCACTGAGCTGAAATTAGTGTGTTAAGCCAGGGAAAACACGAAAATGTGCAGGGCAGGGTGCCTCGAGGACCAGGCTTGAGAAACACAACTTTAGACAAGTATCAATTAGGAACACACTAATCACTGTTAGTAGAAGTCATTGTATAAACCAAAAGAACATAGGCCTCTACTGAAAACAAGAAAGCCGATCTATTGGAAACCCCTCGGGGCTGGGATCCACACTGTCTCCCCATGGCCTTGGGGCACCGGTTAACCAAAAAGTCATGGTCTCGTCCCTTAGCAAAGCTGTGGGGAGGGTGAAGGCACTACTCAGTGCAGAGCCAGGGATTACTGCAAAGAAAAGTAAATACACACACAGCAATGAGCAGGGAGGCTATAGCGATCCACAGCACTAGACCCACCAGAGAACACAGGCTGGCCCAAATTAAAGAACGGTACTTCAGCTCTGGTCACACCCATCATACCTAAAATTCAAAAGGCCAAACATACAAACAGACCTACTGAGTGCTGCTGGTCAATATAAAAAGTGCTGTGCTGTCCTCAAGAGCCACACACTGATCTCTTTTCATTGGTGCTGTGCTCAAGGTATGAATCATATATTTATGAATTTAAAACTGGAAACAAACAGAGAGGAAATCTCATTATTATCAAGTTTTCATATTAAAAATATGCATATATTTCTACAGCATATTTAGGCCATAAAATGTGTCCCATTGAAGTCTCAATACAGTAATACATTCTGTAATACATGTTTCATTCCCATAGGGCTCTATTAAGTAGCTTAGTATGATGCTCCACAAATAAAGTGTAGGATTAGATCAGCTTTTTACCTAAATCCCAATGAGTCACAGCAGTGGCTAAGCTGTATTAGTTTTAGTGAAAGTAAATCACCACTGAAACACTTTCAAAACATAATTCTGAATTAACACCAGATGTTAGAAACATGTGCAGAGCATATATTTAAAAACATATAAAAAAAACAATGATTTTGCCCACAGTTTAAATATTTGGTGAAAATTGCCCTTTATTATTTGTTTTAGAAAACTCTTTT
Source organism: Alestes dentex (assembly GCA_037576975.1). Lineage (NCBI taxonomy): Eukaryota > Metazoa > Chordata > Actinopteri > Characiformes > Alestidae > Alestes > Alestes dentex. The sequence continues at coordinate 1,397,856 of JBBIGA010000032.1, read as the reverse complement.
GTACACTGACACAAGTGCAAAATTGGTCCCCTGGCAATGTGATAAAAGGTCTAAAATGTTGCAAGTACAAAATGTGCTTTTTGCACGAGTTCATCATAAAATAACTGAAAAACAGAAGCAGATGAAATAAGTAGGTGCTGACATTGTTAAAAAGTGGTACAGCAAAAGCTTGCTCTATTACATCTAATACAAGCTGCTCATGGCATGTATATAAAAAGACATTGAGGTATGGGTGTAGAATGGACTAATAACATTCATGTTACATGCATCAGGATAAAATGAAACCAAACACCACACGCCAAACTCAGTACTACCCAGATGCTGAATATGTGCAGAAATGTGGCTATGGTGTTAGACATATTGAAAGAAATCATTTCAACATAAGACTAATAAAAAGGCCAATTCATTTCATATCAGAGTATAAACTGATCGAATGTGGAGTGATGCACACCTTCAGTATTAGTAGTATGGGATGGTCTCACTGATTGGAATGAAGGCATCACCGATGGTGATTTGAAAGGAACTCTGGGAATGCCAAACCATGCCCAACTGATGTCAGTCTCATTTTAGCCTTCTACTCTTGCTACCACAATAGTCCCACTCATCAATGTTAATAGCAAACGCTAGTCATGCAGAACAGATCATCATCATGGGAGCTCAAAATAGGTCATTAAAAAGAAGAGGAACAGTGGCTCTTAAAACAAACAAACAAATTTTGCTAACAATGCATTTGAGTCAAAGATTCCATTCACATTAAAGGTCCCTCTTCAGCGTGGTTATGTGTGAGACGTGGAAGGGGAGGGGAAAGAGGGGAAGGGAGCGGAGTGGCATGGCTCAGGAGCACTGAGAGGGAAGAACTCATTCACAGCTGGCTGGGGGAGCACTTTCTACAGGAATCCTGAACTGGAAATGAGAGAAAAGGAGGATTATTTTTTCCCTCTTTTGATTACATTTACACTACTGTTTTCATTCATACAAAAAATTAGATGTTAAAGGTTAGTTAACACATGTGTTAGTTGGGATAAGTGCAGTTGCAGAAGTTGTTTTTTTCTTTGAATGAGCCAAAACTGAAATTTAACACTCAATCTCCCAAAAATAAAACATGTCTGCATGTCTGTTTTGGATAATGCCTGATCAGCTGGAAATGAAATACAATAGTTACTCTTAATAAAAGCTCAACAAAAAGACTGATTGGCTAGGTTACATTTAAAAATACTTAATGTGAACAAATATCAATCATATTCTCTATTAAGGTGTTAAGTACTCTATACATGGAATAGCCTTTGTTATTTAGGCCTCATGCTATTTAAATACACTGTTTAGTGTAACACAATTATCAATAGTAAACTACATTATTTATCTAGCACTGGTAAACTAACAGACACCCTTAACCGTGGCGCTATCACTGTAACACACCTCCTATCATGCTTTAAATCCTCCCTCTGCAATCCATATAAAGAGCTCCCCTAGACTCAAAAACACTTGCACAGCATCCAGACTGTCCATTGTTTCTCAAACAACTTGATCAGTATGAATAACTTAGCTCTGCCACATCCATTATGCAAAAATGGGTGTTTAGCTGGGTGGAGGACTTGACCTTATAGCCTGACCAACAAAAGCATTATTTTAAGGCCAAGTGCTGCACCAGTGTGATCCAGCTGCTGTAAGGGAGCAGAGAAAGACTCCTTTGTGTGGAGTCATGGCAGGACAGGGAGCTTCACAACAGAAGACTATTATGAATTCGGGGGCATATGGGAAAGCACATCAAATAGGGTCAGTAATACACTACAACACTGACCATGCTTCCAGTATATTTCATTATCTTCATCACAGTATGTAAACCGAAGATTATAAAATGAGGATTATAACAAAATTTAGCGAGAGCAGTATTTACTGCAGGCCTGTAATAGCCTACTGTGTATATATATATATATATATAAAAAAACGTTCCTGAGAAACCTTATTTAGATCCACCAATATGTAAACAATCATTGAGCCACCCAACAAAAAAAAACACTACTTTCCCTCTGTTATCTTACAGTGTAAGATGTGCCTTAATGTTTAGAAGCCTTACCAGCATAAGGTGTCTCATGAGGCATGCAGCAAGCAGATGGAATTAACTGGAAAACAACATGGATTTAACATGCAGAACATGCACAAACCACACAGACATTATACATGCCATGCCCTGCTTGGTTACTTAAGGGAACTGTACATTTCTGTGTCATGCGGACACAGACAGGTGCAGGGATGCAGTCCTGTCCAGCCCTCAGACTGCCCTGTACAACAGTGTTTAATTAATGTGAATGTGAAATGGACAGAGACGTGATGTGCTTCTTAGCATAGCGAGCAGCTGACTGTGAGAACCTGTGACTAGTTTAAGGCGCAAATAAAGTCACTGAGGCAAATGAGGGAAAAGAAAAAAAAAAATTATAAACCTTCTCAGTGCAAGTGTCCTCCTTCTGTATCATGGTCTTGTGAGGAGGCCAAATCAGCTTGAATACACAACCATGAGTGATTACCAACATGACAGGAAAAGTGGTCACTTTTGAGTTCTACACCAGAATAAGACATATTCGAGACTTTTTTCCTAAATGCTTTTTGGCAAGGGAGAAGGATGTATTCAATCAGTGTCAGTGCTACAACAAAAATACACTAATATTGAAAATCTTATGCATCACCACCAGTGTTAGAAGAAAATAAAGTTAGAAACTTATGAATACAAATAAAATATCTGTTTAATTTCTAGAAAGTGAAGATTGTGTCTGTATCCTATAATACCAGTGCTGACATTATATATGTATTATCTCTAAGCAGAAAGTTCCTTCAATTTGTTTTATGTTTAAACAGCAGTAAAAATTTTTTTTTTCTGTATTCTGTTTTACTGGACTTATTTAGACTATTTACTGAAACGTATTGCTGCACCAACAAATGGTATCAAAGCTCTACTTAGACAGTACAAAAGGCATAACCCTGAAATGAACTATATTATATTTATGATCTATAAGTTAAGCTGTGCTATTGTGTGCTCAAAGAAATCTTTTTAAGTACCGTCACATACAATTAAGTATGCCAGTGATGTGAACATATAGGTTTCCGTTTGCTTGTAGAGTACTCAGTTGTTACAATAAGGGCAAAAAGAAGATAGAGGTCCATACTTACTTTTTCCTCTCTTTGTCCCTCTTGAGTGTGGTGGAGCCCCCTGCTTGCTGGGCCTGAGATTGCAGTAGCTCAGCAGCCGTTTTCTTCTGCTTGAAGATGTTCAGTTCATCATCAAGAGATTTCTTCTTGTCCTCCAGCTTCTTTTTCTCATCCTGGTGCAGCTTCTTCAGACGATCAAACTTTTCATGCAGCTTCATATGAAAATCACAGGGTCAGTGTGCCCAAAATTGGAACTTGGTGAGCAAAATTTAAATAAACAAAGAAATGCTTAGGTAGCTTTGTCAGTCAGAGGGGAAACTGCACAACACTTATATCAGCCTATTGTGCAACATTATTTTACGGAGCTGTATACTCACTTTTTAAATGGCTGTTTGAAACGGTTGCTTCTTTTTTGCAAATAAATATATAAAGCAAACATGTTGGACGGTTTTATTCTATGAAAATAAACAAACGAAGGCATGCATCATTCTCAAGCCAAAACCATGAAACACTAACCTCCTTCTCTGCCTCCTTCAGCTCAGCCTCTTTCTCCTTCACTCTTTGGACAAACATCTGCCTCATCTCCTCTTCCTTTTTCTGCAGCTCACCCATGAACTCATTCCTCTTGGCCTCATATGTCTCCTGCAGACTGAAGCCCATAAAGAAAGTAACAGGGTGAATGTTAGCACAATTCAAAAATAACGCAATGAAAGCGATTTCTTGGTTTCTGCATTATAAACAATTATGCAGCAGCTAGATTTCCTGGCTGTTAAAGTAAAAATGGCAGACCATTTCTTCACCTGAAAGGTTTGCTGTCAGGGTCTGTGTCTTTGAAACCCATCTCCTCTAGTTTACAGCGGCGATAGAGCTCATAGTGGCGTGTGTGGGTTTGCTCTCTTAGATCCTCCATGTTCACCCGGATCAGCATCTCCCTCAGCTTCACAAAATCACAGTGGTTCTCATTCTCCACTGAAAGAGAGTACATCTTTTACATGCATTGCATATTACTTAACCATACTCCCACCAGAAAAAAAGAAAAGAAAAGAAAAATAACTATTTTTTTAAATTACCCACAATGCCCAGCAGATGGTGCTCCAAAACCTAAGCTAAAAGTAAGGGAAAGAGGCCATTTTCCAGTGTGAAGGTTTTTTTTTTTTTAAACTAAAATTTTTAAAACTAAAAGTCCTTAACAATGACCAACTTTATTATGGGTCTTTTTTAAAACACTTCTTCAATGTTCAATAAAGGTAAACCAGCTTTGTTTTATTCTTATTTTAGTCCAATACACTGATGCTTGAAATATTGTGAACCCTTTAGAATTGTATTTCTGCATAAGAAAGACCTAAAACATCAGATTTTCACATATCTTAAAAGTTGAAAAAAAAAAAAAATAATCCAATTAAACAAATGAGACAAAAATTATTATACTTGGCCATTTTTTCCTTTAGGATTCTCTGGTATAATTCAGAATCAGCTATTCCATCAATGACAAGCCATTCAGATGCAGCAAACCAGACTCAAACCACCATACTACCACCATCATGTTGCACAGATGGGATAAGGTTCTTTTACTGGAACAATGTGTTCCCTTTCACTTCTTAAACAAAACAGTCTTGATTTACTAGTCTTGAATTTCCTCCATTTGTATACAATCTGTCTGACTATACACCGGGGGAGTGCAAACTCTTTAGAGATGGTTTTGTAACGTTTTCCAGCCTGACGAGGATCAAGAAAAGAGCATTGGAAATATCCATTGTACAAAACACTTCCACAAATATGTAAAAGATGTTTCAATTAAACAGGGCACATACTCATACCTAAATTTGTCATACCACTGATAACACCTTATTCCAGTTTCAGCTTAAATTAACTGCCTGAGGAACACATACTTTTGCCCTTCACACATGTGTAATGTTTGATAATTTTCATAAATAAATAAACCACCAAGTATTATATTTGTTTAATTTTTTTAACTAGGTTCTCGTTATCTGCTTTTAAGATTTGTATGAAAATCTGATGTTTTAGGAATATACTTCTGCAGAAACATAACATTCTAAAAGGTTCACAAACTTTTATGCATCACTGTTTGACCTCTTAATAACAGATAACAATAATAAAAATAATAAATGGCCTTCATATTCAGAGAATGCTCATAACTCCATGGTATAACATGACAGTATTTTCAAATTATATCATCTTTTGCTCATGTGTGTAGTGCAACTAGAATCATACTTTAAAAACAATGCCCTGCTAGTGCATATTCATCCCACAACCGCAGTGACAAGATAGCAATCAAACAGTAATTCCCAACAACTACTTCAAATCAGAATTAATACAATTAGAATTAGCAAGTGTTAGCAGTGTTTTGTTTCTTTTAAGCTAGAGTGGTCAATATGTAGCATCAAGCTAGGAAAAAATCTCTCATTCAGCAGAAGTCAAAACACAGGGCCAAGGGGCAGTTAAAATGCCAAAATAACTGCCTTTTCTTTGCTAGGTCAACCTTAGAGCATACTAAATTAAGCAGTGGCTCACGTGAACTGCCCCATGGCCCCATGTATGAACGCTGGCAGACAGCGTAGTGTGTGGATAAGAGAGGGAGGCAGGGAAATGTCACAATGTCAGCAACAGCCTGGGGACAGCACTATGCCATTCAAGCTCCATGTGGTTTGTGTTGCTTTGTTCATCACCCGTGCAACTACCCCACCCCTACATCAATAAAAGCCAGCAGTCTCCTAGCTGATACTGAGACTGCCATGAATCAAGTAAGAAGTGCTCTCTAGGCTAAGCAAGTAGAAAGCAGTTAAACCAAGGAATTCATATGTAGTGGTGTACACATGCATACATACATACATACATATATATTATATATATATATATAAAAAATGTGTTCGTTCGTGCACAGCATCTTGTGGAAGAGTATGGGCCTGGCTGTCTTGAACCAAGAAACTGAGACCAATATTTCTGTAGGACAATCTCAGCCTCATTTCCTCTACAAGACGACCTACACTTACCCTGAACAGTTCCCCAAGGGTACTGCCGCGCTTTCACCATCTTGTTCCCAATCTTCACTTCCTCAGTGCTTCCCACAACAGCAAATGGCAAATGGCCCTGCAGAGCACCCAAATTACATGCAAATAAGGGCATATATTTTTACACACTATTGTTCACAATTTTGAAATCACTGCTGAAAATGAATATTTAACAATTAAAAAGTATAAAATATATAGTTTCTGACAAAAGTGAAAAATGAATTTGCTATGTCACTAATTTGTAGAATAGAAAAATGTATTGAACAGGGCTGCAGATATTTATTTATGTATTTATTTATTAGGGCTGGGTGACAAAACGATAATGACAGCTACTGCATTGACTTATGCTCAATAAAAACATAAATGTTCGGAAAATATTCTATATTATTAACCCTTTCAACAGTTATATCTCAGTTGTCCAATAACTGGTTAAAAGCTTTTAGGAAATTACTTGAGATTCACTTGTTAGCTAGCCTACGGCACATTATGAAGTTAACCTATGCTATGGATCATAAGAATAAATCAAACTTTGTCATTTATAATTACAAACTACATTTATTTATATCTTTTGGTTTGGGGCACTGGAAAGAGGATCCATAGCCTTTTTAAATATATACATATATTTAAAACAAACAAACAAACAAACAAACAAACAAAAACACACAACACAAACACACGCACAACCCCTCACCCAACATTTACCCAAACAGCACTATTCAACCGCATGTTGTCAGCCTTCCTTCAATATTCATTAACCATTATGTATCACCCTGAGACACCCAAGGACAGGAATGCCACTGCTTTCTCATTCCTACTAGAATATAAAAATCAGAGTGAGCGCTGTTAAAGAGTCAAGGCCTGGAGAAGCATCTCACGATGCAGTCATAACACCGCCACCTCATTAAGACAATATTTACTTTCAGGAAGCTCCTTTAGACCAGCAAAGAGAAAGATATGCGGTCCCATCCCGTCAGCGGAAACACTGATGACAGCCTAACAGTTTTAACCACACTAATGGAAAACCAGTGGTACCATGCCGGGACAAACAGTGAGCATACCTTCTCTGTGAGTGAGACTCGATCTGCAGTATCTGGGTTTGTGACCCTGGGTGAGGATTTGTGCAGTGAGACCTCACTAGCGCCACTATAGACATAGACTATAGACTATGAGTGGGGGTGTGTGTGCATGGACGCATGTGTCTTTCTCACACTTCCTGCAATGAGAGCACACTCATTATGCATTCCTCCTTCTGTGCTGCCATTTCCTGAGAGCATGCAGAGTGTGGAGAGTCGGACACCAGATGTGTTATTTCTAACTTTAACCACTTGTCACCGTCACGGAAAGTCCAAACTATATATTAAAAAAATGAACACAGAAGTTCAAATATGGACGTGTAAGACATCATTTACATCATCACATGTATTTGTGATAATGTAACTGTATCTAAAATGAGTCAAAGTGTGTTAAAAATGTGTAACAATTATACTTGGGTATGTACACTGCATGGTAGTCATAAATGTCTCTGCATGTGTGGTACTCTCAATACTACAAAATCTGGAACATGCTGACAAAAACGTATAATGAAATGACATACTTTTTATGAAAACAAGTAGAAAAAAATGCTAGACTGAGGAAGATTATAACCAACTTACATTCATGGTGGAGTTGATCTCAGCCACAGTCTCGTCATCTGTGGGAAACTGGTAGATCTGGACTCCATTGCTGACCAGTTCACTGGTGATCTTGATCTTGAACTTTGCAAGTTCACTCTTTGAGATTGCATCAGACTTAGCAATGATGGGGATGATATTCACCTACAGGAAATAAAACAACTTCATGAAAGAAAACTTATTTCCATTAATGATGAGACATTTTACTTTAAAACAAACAACCAAACAGAAAAAGCACTGCAAGCACATGCTTAGAACTATAATTTCAGGATTTCCACCTGTCCAGGCCACATATTTTGCAAACATCTTAAGAAAATCATCTGGCCAAGCAAAGATAAAAATGGAGGTGGAAATTCACTCCTCTTGCTGCCTATTCATGTCTCACTGAACCCTAAGACTAGAAGACTAATTCTCAATCAAGCCAGGAATATAATCACTTTTAGACATGTGTTAAAATCTATAAACCAATAGTCAACTGCAATACAAAATGTAGCTGGTTGATTCTTGTGCTGGCTAAAAAAAAATCAATTTATGTTTTACTGTATTAGTGAATGTTCAAGACATGTTTACAATACACAATGTGTCACATATATTTTTTCCAACATAAGCTGAAACAGACAAAAAAAAAAAGAACCAGAGGACTTACATATAAAATGACTATCAAAAACAATGAGAACGATTAATTTATGTAGTGTTTCACTGTATAAAATCAAATTAAACAAGAGTAATTATGTTCTATTTGTAATGACATGTAAAGTCAGTGTTTAAGTACTGATAAGACAATAATTACTTGTTGAAACACATGTTGAGACATACAGTGAGGCAATTCATGATAAACAGAGTCATACGAACCAGTTTCCAGTATAGTTAGTACATACAAGTTCATCTATAAATGTTTCTTTCCATGGTCAAAATAAGGTGAATAGTGAAGACAAACTATGCAGTGAAGAAAAACTAGATAGCATATTAGAAAGAGATTGCAGGTGATTTCCAGTGTGTAGGATAATACTGTACAGCACAAATCGTGTGTATGAAAGGAGTGTTACTATTAAGGGTTAATCGAACATTCAACCTCCATTCATGGCTCACACACAGTGTGCTCCAAACCCACACAAAGCCCACCTCCTACACTGCCTGGTGGTGCTATTTCAAACAACATGGACCCTACTGTAGAATTCTCACACTTAGAGCACAACACATGAGTGGCATTTTGTGTGTGTGTGTGTGTGTGTGTGTGTGTGTGTGTGTGTGTGTGTGTGTGTACACATGTGCAAAGTAACAATCTAGTCGTGGATTGGGCAAGCAACAGTACAGCTAACATTGTCAGACGAGGCTGCCAATGGGCACAACTTGTATTCTAATATATAGATACAAGCAGTGTATGTACATTAGGGCAGCGCCCTAGATATGTTCTGGTCCTAATTAGTTCACAGTATGCTCAGGCACACAGCAATGTTTGGCTAACACATTAAGATGTGTTGTGCAGGCTCAGTTTCTTTGCAGAGTTTTGTACAGGAAACCTGTGCAAAATCAAGCTGTTTAAACATGTGTTCAAGAGCACTATTGCATACAAGAATCATAATGACCGTTTCATCTTAACTCAATCCCATTAACAAAACTGAACAGAGAAGCACAAAACTACCCCATAACAAGAGTTCAGATACTGAAGTGAAACATGCACTAACCTTGCTGTCTAATTTCTTCATGGTCACCAGGTCCAGGGACTTTAGGGAGTGTCCAGTGGGGGCTATGAAGTACAGGCAGGCATGAATGCGCGTGTCATGATAGTTGTGCAGCGTGCGTTTAATCTTCAGCTCTTCCTGAAGGTAGGACTCAAACTGAGCATCAATGAACTCCACAATAGGTTTGTAGCTGCAAATGGCACAAATGAGAAACAATTACTCCACAAGTGGAAATATAAACCTAAAAGGATGCATGTGCACCCTGGATGTCACAGTATGGCTACATAACAAGTGACCCTCACCAAGTGGACAGAACCACTTCAAAAGAACCAGTCTGTTCTGAATGATCTAACTCTATTTCTTGGAGCCCAACACTATTAGCTAAGGATAATGACAGTCTGCATGTTTTCGCTTTTCTGTTTAATGCTCTAGCCCAGCTAAAATATATCTCAGTCCATAACTGCATCTTCACCTCCAGGCACCACAGGAACCATGACATCATCCTTTCACTGAAACGAACACTGAAGTACCACATGACAATGCTGGGAAAAACCTGGGACAATGGGAGCTTTCCTTTATGTGAGTGTTACTTTACAGAAAAACGTTGAGCGATGCATTTTCCCACAGATACAAGGTTTGGAATTGACCATGTAACCATGAGGCAAGTCCAAAAAGGTATCAAAGGAGTCACATCATCCTTGCCGAAAAGGAAGTTTCAGGTGTGTCCTCAAAAACTCTTTAAGGAAGACAATGTTCCATGTAGTCGCATTTACTAAATTATCAAACACGTTGATGGTCACAAAGTGTAAGTAGCACTCACACTGTAGGTCTATTAAAAGTCCCCAGGTACACAGTGTATATTTTTACAACACTAAAATTGAGTGCTACGTTAAACAACCAGAAACGTTTAAACCAAAAAGTAAGTAAAATGGCCTTTAAATCACTTATCACATATATCTGTCCAAGAACTGTCTGTGCATGGTCCTAATACTCCAATGAGCCTGCTTGACTGACATCCCTCAGCCCCAATCCCAGCCTACCACCCCACTGAAGCTGAACTAAACAAGAGAATGAGCAAAGTGGGGGAAAGTTAGTAGACTGACCACATATAAGCCTACAAATGCAGGTGGTCTTGTAGACCACCAGTCCACTCAAAATATTATCCAGCTTTTATATGGCAGCATCTTAAAGAATCCCACCCTACTGTTGAATAAACAAACAGCTGTAAGGCAAAGGGATGAGACATCTTGCAAGTTCTGGCACAGTCATTAGTTTTCATCTGTTTCTCTGACTCAAACACTGGGAGACCATAGGGCAGCCTGGCTTTGATCAGCCCTGTGATTTGTGACATACGTATGATGCAAGATTAAGACCGTCCAGTTTATATAAAGGAGGATTTAGGCATGAAGGATTTCGGCAAAAAACATTTAGTGGGCACTGGAAAGTTATTTACAGAACATACTTTGTGCATGTAAATTCCGTACCCACAAGAGCAAGATTAACCTTAGAAAGCAAACACAAGTTCTCAGGCCTTTAGGGAAAGTGATTCAAAAGAAAATTGCTTACTAACATCAATCCAAAACATTTTGGACGGCAGAACAGCCACTACACTCACCTGTCCTCTTTGTTGATCTGGTCTCCAAAGCCAACAGTGTTGACAATATTGAGCTTGAGACGCACATTGCTCTCCTGAAGCTCATACGTGTTGGACTTCAGCTGCACTCCTGGCTGGTTGTGCTGCGTCGGCTCACCCTCAAACTTGGTGTTGAACAAAGTGTCCATGAGGGTGGATTTACCCAAACCTGTCTCTCCTAACAAAGCAACAAAAAAATATATATATGACATGGACAGCTTTAGCTTTCTTTTTTAACAGAACCTACAGCATGTCATCTGACATATATATATGATAAGGGTATTTCTCAATATACCATTTTAAATAGTCCAAAAGGTTGGTACTAAACACATACCGAACTCATCATTGTTACACAGTGCCTTAAAATTATTCTAATATACTCTAAATATCTAATATATTCTATAATTTTACTATGAAAAAAACAACAAAAAACCCCACCTATCATTATGCCACTGTCCTGCTCAGTACAAGCAGGAGCACAATTCATATAGTCTTGCAGTCAGCTTTAACGACTGAGAGCAGTAAAAAGGCTCATCATGCTACGCCACCAGAATGTTAATTATATAGAGGGTTCTCATTGGCCACTTCTTCATATAGTTAGCTTGCTGAGCCCCTTCCCATGGGCCTCTCAACAAGCAGCATGAGAAAAAAAGCTTTTTCCTCTCTAGAAAGTAGGAAGTTCCCATTCAAATCTATTGCTGCCCAAAGTGGCAACATCTTCCCTTCTGCTGTGTGGATTAACATACAACCTGAAAGCTAAGTGCCTGGATTAAATTGGCTACACCAAGAGAGAGGACAGAAAATGGCAGTTGTGGTCTGACTCATTGATCACTGGACCCATACTGACAAATCCACAGTAGAAGCAGAGCAGTCACCGAGTCACGAGCTTTTCCTATTCGCCTCATGCTCAATCAGAGAGTGATATATGAAACACTTCTCTTCATACAGGATAAATTTGCAGGATAGATGTAAACAAAGATGAGGAAGCTCCGTTTCAGGGTGGCTTCTCGTCTCTCATTTCCCAAGAACTAGAGGTCAGTCATCAGTTTCAAGAGCCTTCTGTGTTTTTTCTTCTCAGAGGGATTTGGCAGTGTTATTGGCCACTGCTATTGGCTGAACCCCAAAACTGCACAAAGAGCTCCTCTAAACATCAGTGGGGATCAACATCCCTTCACAAATTGCCCAAAATTACATGTTAAAACTGATAAATTACAGCTCTAATGAAAGACACGAGGTCTCAGATTGGATTTCTGCTGTGTTTACTTGGTTCTGGCACATAGCCTTTGACACAAATTATTTTATTTTCAGATTCCACTCTCTGCTATGGCATTTGCTTATTATCTGACATAAATAAGAAAATAACAGAGGCTGGCTCGCCTCTTGTGATTTCACTGTTAAAAGAAAATGTTTCCATCACATTTTTGTGGCAAAAGGCAGGGAGTGGAGCTAGAACAGTTTTCCTGTCTTCCGTAGAAGGAAAACATCTGCCATCAGATAGCTGTAGCAAAAGAACTAGAACACTCTGAAGACTCTAAACTCAAACTAAACAAATACAAGCTAGGCCCAGAGGCTACTGGCTACACAGTATACTGCATTAATATCGCAACAGAAACACTGTAACTAGTGCTGATATCACACACAAACAAAATCACTGCGCTTTAACGAATAAGCATTTTACTTAGTCTTGAATACTCCACATAAATATTCTAATAGACGTCTTGGGCATGCCCAACGTCAGGGAACATTTAGTGGGATAATGCAAATAATCATCAGATCTCACTAAATCAACATTTTTGTGCATGCCAATATGGTGGAGTATACTAGGACTGTGATAAATTCAATAATTAAAATATTTGAATCTGAATCAACATGTTTCCCACTTTAATGAACCCACACAATTAAAGAAGCAGGTGTTAATACATCAACTATATGCTACTGTGCTAATGAGCAGAACGCTTTGAATCATTCACGGGCCAGATGCGTATATTGACAGTGAAACATCAACACTGATCCTCACATTAAAATATTTATTTTCAATGTTCCTTTGAACACAAAGCTGAATATACATTGTTTTATTAACCTGAGCTTTAATGGAATGCCGAAAAAGTAAAAAAATGCAAATTAGTACAAGTAATAAACAGCTCTGGTTTTTACACAGATGCACACATGAGATGGAGAGAATGCTTTATAATGGCACATAACATTCACTTTACCAAAGATTATTTAATATCCAGACTTCCAAACATAATTTTTCGATGTCCACATTTTCTGGTATCGTGTTATTTGGCACCGTGTCAAAAACGTCATGGTATCATCAGAGACTTCATCAGTGTGATTCCATCGAACAACATTAACAAAATGACATTTGATATAATACTTGAAACAGAACATACTCAATAGTAGCAGCCCACTTAAAACTATGGTGAAACTGTTTGCCATGTGTGCTAAATCAATTAATCAAAGGTTTGCATGCATTACTTTGTACTGTCTGTGTGAAAACTGGCAAATCTAGTATAAGAACTTTAGTTCATAGCTCCAATTCATAAGTTCTTATTTTCCCAGCTATTGTCACACTGTAGATGATCCAAAACTCACTATCCTTTGTCCCATACACCATACTAGAAGGCTGTGTTTATAGTCATATGATAATACCTGCGGAATGCAGACTGTACGTAATTTCGGTGCAGCCACTAGACAGTGATTTCATTTACTGGTCTACCAGGGATCATCCATTAGCAGGAATACAAGTTTTAAACCCATAAGTGTCCACAGTTAAAAAAAAAAAAGTACATAAAGAAATATGAGGATTTTTTTCTGATTCAAGTTCTTTCTGAAACTTGAATGAAACAAGTTACCCTGAAACACAGAAAGTGGACTTGATCAGCTATCACACATACAGTGGGTGGGACAAAGGAGGGGATCAGTACACAGTTACAGAGGAAGGCTTGAGTGAAAGTGAGCTCCCACATGACACACTCACCAACACAAAGGATGTTGAAGCAGAAGCCATGGTTAACAGACTTGTTCACCAGCTGGTCAGGCATGCTGTCGAAGCCGACATGGCCAGAAAGCGGGACAGCACGCGCACCTTCTCCCTAAAAACCAATGGCAAGAACAATATTTATTTTTTTTAAAAGGGCATTTAACAACAATTTTAGGTTTTCTATCTGTCTTGGCAATTTGCAACATTAGAACTGTATAATAAAGCAAAGGAAACCCTCAACTTAGCATTTGTGTAACATCATACATTCAATCTTGATCTAGATAATCTATTAACCCAATACGGAGAACACAAAACTGCACAAAAAAAGACTTGGGTCATGTTCTTTTCCTCTTACGCTCCTATGTAAGAGAGGTGTAGATCAGGTAGTGAATCGTTCACTTCCTCTTTCCTGTCTAGCTGCAACCGTTTAAAACCACATTTTAGAGCACAGTCAACAGATGCTTCCATCAGCTATTCTGACGCCTATGAAAGCAAGGCTTTGTAAATTAAAAAACAAGAAAAAGAAAACTGATGATGTAGTACTGTTCTGTGAACTGAGTCTACACTTAAATTTGTTCTTGACCAGGCTGTACTCCAGCATTTACTGTCACTGTTTAGGCAGGCCTGGCCAAAAACAAGCAGGAAATGTCATACCTGCCTGCTTCATGACAAGAGGGTATGTAATGAGAACACATATATCCAGTGTGTTCTCATTACATACAGTCTAAAAACCTTCAGCCACACAACAGCTTAACTGTAACTCCTTTTACAGCTTAACTGTAAAATTATTAAACATATCAATCTATGGTTCACGCATAATTAATATGAATCCACTGCGTTCAAACTACCACATGAAATCAAAAGTTACAAAATGGAATTTAAGCTAACCCTTTGTTAAAGTCTACTAAAACAGGAGATAAGCACACATCTTTTTGAGCAACAGTTAACAATAACATGTTGAAATTTGGCTTCAGGCTGGAAACAAACAAGAGCAAAACATCTTATTGACAGAACCAACACTCTACCATCTGCTCCACATGTGCAACACTGTGAAAAGTAGAACCGAATGGAGATCAATAAGAAAGTGGATGGTGTCCATTATTAACACTAATCTCACTCTCCTAAATTATGGACAACACATTTTAGTAAAAACGGGTTGCTACAGCCTAGTGTGCCTACGAGAGAATCTATATATTTAAAGTGGGGGGATGGAGCAACCTTTTCTGCTGCATGGCAATTCAATCATACAGGAATGCTCAAGCCTGCAACAGCAGCACAATGTGCAATACTATTGGAAAACATACGTCTTTCTTCCTTTCAATCACACTTCACACCAAATGCTTTGTAGTAGACAACGCCCATTGAGCTAGTGGGACACAGGATGGCTAGACAATAAAATAACGGTGCCAGTCTAGGACGACATGGGTGGCTCTTCCTTTACATACTGGCAGAGGACAACCTATATTAAAGATATTTCTAGGTCAGAACAGAGGCTAGCAACAGCAAACGTTACATTCATGCATTTAGTCACTTCGAGCCGGCTGACAGCAAAAAGGGCTACCGAGCTATTATAACGTGAGGGCGATAATCTAAACAGAAACATAAAAAAAATGTACTGAGCCAAAGTATAAAACGTGTCGTGTTTGTAACTCATTCGAATTGAAGCGAACTAGTGTCTATAACCCTGTTAAATTTAACAACAGTGTGTCTATCCTTACACCGAGCTACAGCCTACATGCTATTTCATGTGCGTGAATGGAGACTGGAAAAACGAGACTTGTTACCTGAGAAAGACCGCACTCTCGAGATAAACATTTCAGGCTCACGTTCACAGTGCCAATAAACGTTCAGCTCGTACATTTCTGGTCATAAAGCCACAAAAACAGGGCAAACTCACCGCCTGTCTTGCTATCTCAGTCGCCGCCATGGTTCCACTCTCTGGCTGCAACCGCTCGGAGGAGAAACGACACAGTTCGCGTAGCAGCAGGGCAGCGAAGAACGAGGGGTCGACACGGGGGAGCCGTGTTTTATTCGCAACATCAAAACCTGCGTATAGCAAGCCGTACATTTAGCGTTCACTCATAAATAACGTTTTCGTACTAACTCAGAAGCGAATCGTCAAATAAATCCAGAGGAGTATCATATCCGTACGAATTAAGTCCACAATTTTGGCCAACCCCCCATTCTTAAAATGGTTCATTCTCTAAGACGTTAATGAACGTTTTAGATTTAAATATTTTAATAATGCAGTTATTTAGATTAACGAATGAGCTGTGGCACTTTGTGGAACCTGGATTATTGAATGTGAAGGACAAAGTTTTAAAACAGGTTGTAGGCTGTTTCTTTATCACTTGCATATCGTTTCCTTGTGTCTGATAGTATGAGAGTGTGGGACGCTGTGTTAATTAGGGGTAATTAGGTCTCTGCTGAGTTGTGTGTATATATATATATATATATATATGGTGTATAATTTATGTATGGTCTATAATACATATACTATATATACTATTATATGTATGGTATATAATAAAATAGTTAATATGGACATTTCTGTATTTTGTTTTTGTTAAGAAAAACACCATAGTCTACCCTTACAACTTCTGAATGAGACTCAGATTGGTGTTAACTATCCCAAATCGCATACTTAATCAGTAACTAATGAACGGTGACGTGAATTCGGGCGCGTTTCTCCTGCAGCCTCCTGATGACCAATAGGAGGGGTCACATGCTCCAGAGAAAGCCTTCCTGCAGAGTGGTATTAGACTTGAACTTTGAATCAGTGACTGTCGTTGTCGTAAGGGGTGGTGCGGTTGGCGGAAACAACTAGTGGATGGCGACTTTCTGGGGGAGGAAAAAAGCGCTTGTTCAGTCTAGAGCTCGTTCCCGAGCTCAGTGTTTTTCTATACTGTGACCTGACAGAAAATAAAACTGTGTACTGGAGTAAATCAGGACGGCCGTTCTGCCTTTAACCCCGATGAACACCTCAGAACAGGTGAGACCCAAACGGCTCATTTACTACAGCGTCTCTAATTAAAGCTCCTCGGTGTCTGTGGGTTAGATGCTGTTTCACAGCCAATCGCTCACTTCAGAACTCATATTGACAGGGCGTAGCATAAAAAGCCCGTCTTGTCATATAGACTCGGCATCACAGCAACATTATCGCTTCTGTGTATATATTAAATGGGGGGAAAATAAAGTTTGTATTCTGAACACTGTAAAACAGCTTGTGGGAGATATTTATATGTAGAACAATAGTAATAAGAACGGTTAATATGAGCGCTAGTTTCGATTCGGCTTAAAAGAGGAACACCACAGGGTTTAAAAAACAAGGAAGAGGTACTTCATGTGAGAAAGAATGCACATTTAAGGAGCAGGTCCTAAGAGACCAGACTGCCTTATCTCTTTCTGTCATAAACACATTTGGGCTTGGCTAATTATGTCTGTCTTCTGTAGAAGCTACAAAGAATGGGGAATGCTGAAGAGGACACTTTTTTGGTTATGTGAGTGTTTATCTAAGCCATAGAGGACAACCCTGACAGGATAAACAGCATGAATAACAGCGCTGGGAACAAGCTGTCAGAAAGCTCCGTCAGCTCTGAGGGTCCACCAGGTTCTCAGACAGGTGAGGGCGAAGCTCCTTCTGTGGGGCCAAAGCCTTATTCCTGTAAAAAAATCTACAGTTATAGTGTAAGTGAAGGGAGTCTGGCTCGCATGCGCAGGTCCAGACTGCAGAAGCAGCCAGAGCTTCAGGGAGCAGAAGCACAGGACAAGGGTTCGCTTACCCCTTCCATGCGTAAAAAGTACCTGAAGGATTTATTTCTGAACTATAAGTCACACACTGGGCTATCCAGTATATTGTCACTCCAAAGTGAGAGCCAGTGGTCAAGGGATGGGGAGGATGCAGGAGGGAACAGCTTGGAAGACCCTAGCAGTGAGGCATTCTGGGCTTTGGACCCCCTGGAGCATGCATGGATGCTGTCTGTGGTGGATGGGAACTATGACACCATGGTGGAGTTGCTTTCTGAAGACCCTAGTTTGCTGACCAGAAGGGACTTCGTAAGTGGTTATACAGCTCTCCACTGGCTGGCCAAGAACGGGAAGCATGAGACATTGATCAAACTTCTGAAGCGTGCAGAGAAAGAAGGGTCCCCAGCGAATGTAAACTTGAAGGGTAGTGGGGGTCTCACACCTCTTCATGTTGCTGCAATGCACAACCAGTACATGGTAGTGAAGCTTTTAGTGGGAGCGTTTGGTGCCAACATAGATGCCATGGACTACAATGGGAAACGAGCCTGGCAATATCTCAGAGAAAATGCACCAGCAGAGATGAAGGAGTTGCTTGGTGCATGGGATGATGAACACAGGTACTGGCAACTGAATGTCAATAACAATAGTGGAGGTACTGAAAAACCCTCAATACAGGAACTACCAAAGAACACAGATGAGGTGGACTCTTTCAACAGGAGTGGCAGATGGCGATTTGGATCTTTTCGAAAGTTATTTTCCCCATTATTTTCTAAAGGAAACAAAAACTGATGTAAGAATAGAAAAGTTCTGTATGTGCAAAATAATGCAAGAAATGATAGAAGGCCCCTTTTATGTTCATCTATATTCAGACAGACATCTTACAGCTTTACAGTTCAGTGTAACACTGTAATTTCACTAGATTTTTTAAATTTCTAGCAATAACTGATGTGCAGTATGTCCATTGCAAACACATTCTGTTTTGGCAATTTATGGAACCGTAATATATGCATCTAAAGGTGTAGAAATGGCTTAGAGTTACACTAATGAGTCTCTTTTATTAGGTGTCTTATACCTACATTCATTGTCAATTTTGTCAGCTTGGTGGAGGAACATGAATTGTGAATAACTGAAATGAGGACCAACAGGTTAGACGTGTCTAATAGTGGACGGTGTTTTGAAAACTCCCAACACACACATTCCCCTCCATGGCCCTACAAAGTGCCCCTAGTTGGTAGGTGGAGCTGTTGAAGTATACATTTTCAGTCATTTCTTTGAGCCTTATGTTTATGAAGACATTTTAACAGCTGATTGTCACATCAACCTTGAACATCTGTCATATGACAATCTGCACTAATTATATATATATAAAAATATAATCCTTACACAACTCAATTCCTGTAGTTCCATAACTGTTTGAGCAAGTGATTTCAGTTCATAGCTTTAATATAATCCAAGTGTCTCATCTTACACATTTGCATTACTCCTTGTATAACTCCTGGTAGCTCAGGAGGGTCAGTTCCTCACTTCCTCAAACTCACAAGGGAGTGTTGGTCATCCATTGACAACTTTGTTAGGGGTCTGGACCTGGACTTCTGTAAAGAGGCAATGGTTTTGATGCTCCTGATCCAACTAATTAATAAGCTTGTGTTAAAGCAGGGTAAACATTATGCAAAGAGACTGAGTGACTACCATTAAGACCTACAGACTTTTTAAATAAAGCCATAAAAACTTACTGCAAAGGTATATAATTAAGTACCAGTCCCAACAGGAACGTGACAAGGTTTAGCAAATTCCTCCATAATATCAAACCGCATTTCATATCAAACCACTCTTAATGCCTAGATCTTAATTTTGCAGCCACTGTTAAAATGTGGTGGAGTTTGCCTTTAATGTAAAAGTATAACTCAAAGCAACTAACAGCAGACCCATACAAAACCACCCACAAAGTTTTCTTCAGATGGAAGCACATTCTGCAAAACCCACGTTCAACAAGAAAGGGCAAAAGGCTAACATTTCTGGTTTGTTGCCAAATCATTTATTGTTCCACAAGAACGTTTCCAGAGAATCTGTACAAAAGAGAGACTGCTGTTCCACACGACATAACTTCTCTCCACATCTGGGCCGAGTTGGTGGTGCTGGCAGGAAGATGAGGCCGGCAAAGCAGTAGAGGCGATAGGCGGACTTACAAGCCAAGCTTGGTCCTTCTCCAGTGCCGCCGCTTGGAGTTGTACCTGCAAGCAATGAGTTACTCAATATAACTACTAGCAAAAGCAATACTAATCAGCAGTTTACCTTAAAAATACCATATGAATATGACCAAATAATACATAACTATGCATTATAGGATAAACCATACTGACACAAAACTTACAAGAACAGCTATATGTGCCAAGCTACTTTAAATTATGACACACTAGCCTATGAGGTACTTAACACATTCCTTTATAAGCAAACAGGTAATAGGGCAACCAAGTAAAAAAAATAAAAAAAAAACCCCACACTGAATGAAAGAAAGAATGAAAGAAAGAAAGAATGAATGAAAGAAAGAAAGCAAGCTATAATTTTCCTGAAACTACAACTGTCTGACCTGAGTTAGTGTGGATTCAGGAGTGCAACATCCATGAAAAAGGGCAGCCCACATTTTGCATTCTCAAAAAGCATAGTTTAAGCTGTCTCTGCTAAAGAGAATTCATATCACACAAGCATGGTATGTCATCTCTGAAGCAGGATGTTGCTCTCAGCAGGATAATGGCAGTACTCCCACCAAATGAAGCACTGTAATTGCGTCCTGCTTTAAGGAGTATCATTTTTAAAGCATGTGAATTTGCCCACCATCACCAAACCTACTCTTAAAAGACATCAGACACAGAACATGACATTGTCAAACACAAAGGAGAGAGAAAACATTCCACAGTGTAAGGTTCTTTCCTTGTAGTCCACCCCAATGCATCAACTGTAAGCACCGAACCAGAGGTCACTAAACAGAGCATCCGTCATTGTGGGACACTGAAAAGCTAAAGTTCTCCAGTATGGACAAAAGTATTGGGACGCCTGACCATTACGCCAATAGGGACTTCAATAAACCTGCATTTAAATACATGAACGAACATGGAGTTGGCCTCCCTCTTGCAGCTGTAAAAGGTCCCCTCCTTTCCTAGAAGGTTTTCCACAGGACGTTGGGACGTTTCTGTGGGATTTTGTGCCCATTCATTCTGTAGAGCATTCATGAGGTCAGGCACTGGCGTTGGACGAAAAGGCCTGGGTCGCAATTTCCATTTCAGTTCTTCCCAAAGGTGTTGGATAGGGATGATGCTCTGTGCGGGCCAGTCAAGATCTTCCACCCCGAACTCATCCAACCATGTCTTTATGGACCTCGTTTTATGCACCGGGGCAGTCATGCTCCCCCAAATTGTGTCCACAAAGCTGGAAGCATGGGGTTGTCAAAAACATTGGTGTGCTGAAGCACTAAGATTGCCTTTCACTGGAAGTAAGGCGCCTCCTAAATAGAATAATTAAGAGGCGTGTCCCAATACTTTTGTCCAGAAAGTGTAAAGCGTTATTTCCCAATACAAGCTGCTCCTTACCTGATCTTGTTGCCAGTCTTCATTCTGATCCACTGCGGAATCGGTCTATTCTGCTTCTGCTTCTTGGCGAGGAAGCGTTTAATCCTGAAAGTTTTGTGCGACGCCTGAAACAGAAGCGAGACGTGGGTTAGCCGGTTAGCACATTAGCCAGCCAGCTACCAGTAAACAAGAGCTTTAACTCTTTAAATGAAGTTAACGTGTACAAAACCAAGCGCTCAACTCGGGCCACTTTAAATAAGACGGCCAAGAAGGAAAAAACTGTCATGAACGTGTAGGGCCGAAATAAAACCGCTCAGACTGAAGCGCTGCCCGAAACACATCGTCAAGAGTTTCACAAGCTTTAGTAAAGACTAATAAGTGCAATTCTGAAATATGTAGCTGTTAAACATCCGTGCATATGCAGTGATAAAGAGATGGCCCACGAACGATGCGTTAACAGGGCGATGTTGACTGATTTTTCCTCACCATTTCAGCCACACAGTCCTATCACCACTATGGCGGTGGTTGAAGAGGAGGAAGCTCTGACCGGAGCGGCTGTTTATCGAGAGCAGAACGGACCGCTGGAACAGCGCCACCCAGTGCAATGGGATCCACATTCCCCCCACAGACCAGCTTTCCAAAATAATTACATTTTCACTTTATGGGGTAAAATCAGTAGAAGTAAAGTGACCATTTTGGCATACGTGA
Organism: Alestes dentex; assembly: GCA_037576975.1. Lineage (NCBI taxonomy): Eukaryota > Metazoa > Chordata > Actinopteri > Characiformes > Alestidae > Alestes > Alestes dentex. The sequence continues at coordinate 1,375,700 of JBBIGA010000032.1, read as the reverse complement.
ACACACCACAGCACACAGTGTGAACAGCACTAAGCTCTTCTCTGCATTTCACCCATTCACCAAGAGAAGCAGCGGGCACAGGAACACAGCGCCCGGGGAGCAGTGTGTGGGGACGGTACCTTACTCAAGGGTACCTCAGTGGTGTCACAAGAGGTCCTGGGATTCAAACCAACGGTACTCTGATCGCAGGGGCAATACCCTAACCACTAGGCCACCAGCTAGAAGGTCAGAGGCCCTTTCATTTATTTAATCTCCAGCCAAATGACCATCAAGAGCCGGCTGTACATCCTGTATCAGGAAATAAACCTTTTCAGCCTGTGCATCCCTCCTCTGGGTCAAATTCTTAAATGTGCCCTATCATAACTTTGCAAATAAATCAGTGCTGTTCACACTGTGTGCTGTGGTGTGTTCATGTTTGACAAATTGTCTCTTTACACACTTTACGCTTTAGTGACTTTGGTCCATTAGATTAATTGTGTTGGTGTTTCAATAAAGTACATCACTGGATGCATCAGAAAATTTTCCAATTAAGTAAAGACAAAACAGATTTTTTTCCCTGTTTGGAAATAAAGAGGGATGATCAATTCTTGGGGCCCACCTGGAATCTAGAGCACTCATGACATCCATATCCAAAAAACATGGAATCTAGAGCACTCTAGACATCCACATCCAAAAAATATTGGCATGATCGTGGATGGACCTTAGATTTAGTGATCACATTAAAGCTGTAACAAAGTCAGCATTTTGGGACCCTAAAATACTGCTAAAGTTAGAGACTTCACAAGCTCTCCTCACTGGGATTCCCCAAAAGCCCATTAGACAGCGCCTTTCAAAAACCCAAGGTCACCTTACAAAGAGACAACAAACAATAAAACAATAATTAAAATAAATAAATGAAATCAGCAAACAATAAACAAGATTTGACATCAGCTAATATCTGTGTTTAAAGCAAGTAGGTAGGTGTCTTAGATCTGCAGGAGCTGCTCAGCTAGTGGTGAAAAAAACTGAAACTAAACATGGCATTTAATCACTATGCTGCTCTATGCTGGAACCAACTGCTCGTCAGTGTCATTGTAGCTTTAAATACCTGCACTATTCTCCTCCACCTTCTTTTAAATATCAGCACTTCTATTGCATGTTCAATTTTCCTTTATTGATTCTTCTATTTCTTCCGTGATTTTATTTTATTGCTTTTTTATTGTCCCTGTAAAGCACACTGAAAGACCTTTGTGTATGATAATGTGCTATATAAATAAACTTGACTTCAGCAAAACACACCAGAAATGATACAAAAATTTTGACTACTAAACAAAATACTAATATTTTATGTTGGGGGGGGGGGTCCCCCCACATGTAACATAAAACACGTCCCCTTCAGATTGAATGGCGGTGAAACCCATGGCCAGTTGCTTTCCATTCATTTTGGGAGACTTGCTTTCAAGGATATTTATTAATGTTTCTTGTAAAAACATCCACAGAATTGTGTATTTTCTACCCCTTCATGATTCAAGGAATCCCAGTAACAAAATGAGCCTAGGAATCCTTACTCCTCATCTCAGATGTTCTGATGCAAATGCTCCACTTCTTTTTTCCCTTAAACACCTACAGTGTTGTCTTCTCCAAGTAGAAAGATGGACAAAAACACATGTGGATTTTATTTTTCAGGTCTAAAGCAAGACTGGGGCTTGTTTTCTTCCATTATTTGATGGTGACAGCTTTGCCATTTTCTCTCTAAGTTGTTCTAAGTTTTGAAAATTCTTTTTTCCCCACTTATGTTTCAGGTGGCATTCCCCCTTTTTCATGCAAGTAGATTAACTTTGAGACGCGTCAAGTGTCTCGTTGAAATAACACCTTTGGGAACAGCTTTTGTTGGGAGGAAACTAGTGTAACTCAAGTTTGGGAGTGTGTAAGAGATAAGGGACTAAAGAATACAAAAATTTAAGAGTGAACCATCTAAATAGACGGATTTGTTGTCTTACTTGGAGGTGTTACATATTCTGTTAAATATTTAGTTAGTTTTTTTTTTCTACTGAAAAACTTGTCATTTGTACTTAATTCACAGGGTTGTGTCTTACTGAGGATATTATTTTAGTTTAGTAATTTACATTTCTGGTCAGAATTGTTAGCACCCCTGAATTTAGAATATCTTCAGATATAAATGCAAATGAACCAGTTTAATCATGAAACTTTTTTGTGTTTCAATTTTCTTTTGCTTGAGGAGCTTATTTTGATTCCTCAAAGTGTGCCAATAATTTTGTCCAGGACACATTTTCTGCTGTATTTATTCCCCTGTATAAAGCTTTTTATGCTTACTGTTGTTCATTAACTTTGGACATTTTACTAAATATTCTGATTATACAAAACTGGTTAATTTGCATTTGGTTCTGAAGATAAATTTTGTACTTTTTCAGTGATGCCAATAATTTTGACCATGACCGCATCGTTATGTATCCTGGGACATTTAAAGCACTGGCATTGCTATTCATGCCATGTTTCATGTATTAATATTTGTTATTAAATCTTTATGGATTTCACATTAAAAATGTGAACACACAGCTAAATCCTCCCTTGACGTGTTACTATTACACACCAGTTGAGGTGTGTAAAAGACGGCAGAGCAGATTAAATTTCCAATTTCCAACAAAAATCAGCATTCTTCGTTGGGTAAAGCTTTATTGCAAAAGTAGGGAAGGCCACTCACCAAATTTCAAAAGATTTCCAAACAAGGGTGTCAAAAACAAACAAACAAACAAACAAACAAACAAAAAAACACGGCAAAGGCATGTTTCCAAATATCACCTTAATGCATGGCTCATATTCTATGTGCAAGTTAAAGGTTGAACTGGAAAAAAAAATAATTTCCTAAATCTACTCTACATATGCAGTGAAAGACCATACTGACTGAGTTGTGAGCCGAGTGTATTGTGAAACACTTTTTACTTATCTAAAACTGGAGCTGTAGCCACACATACTAGAAAAGCTGAACAGCTGTGAAGTACATTAAGTTTGGCTGTGCACCAAGAGTAAGGTCACTTTGAGTCCTCATGGTCCAATCACTTTGGCTTCTCTTGCTATGCCCCACTGTTCAACTCTAAGCATCAGTCAGGGAGTGAGCTTTCCCTTGTCTTTCTATTAAGGAGAAATGAAAGGGGGCTCATCCAGGCACTGTAGGGTGACAGGGTTTGCTTCTGTATCTCTGACAGAGAGCTTGAGATTGACAGGAACGTGCTTTGGCAGCACCATACATTTCAGGTGCTAATTTGCCCAGGCTTAACCAGAATTCCATCTCAATCACCATGTCATGCTAACATTTTGGCCTTCCTTCACTCTTCCCCCTTCTCCTGTGCACACTTGGCATCCCTCTCAGGCTTCTTATCTACAGCTTGGCCATCTCCTGCCCCTGCTCTGTTGCGACTCCTTGCTCCTGGCTGGTACAGCTGAATAGCAGGTCGATCCTGGGGCAAAACGAAGAACACACAATACATGCATAAAACCATAATACTGAGGAAGCTGACTAACTGACTAAACAGCAAATGTTAAAGCATGGGGTCCACATTTACTCTGAATGAGAAACATCAACAAGGACCCACCTGATTAGCCATTTATACAAGCATGCTACTTTCTCTTTAGAAGGTTTACTTTTTTCTAAACTCACATGAAACTTTAAATTAAACAATTCATAATTTCCTAACTGCATAGTAATTTATAAGCTGATTATTTGTTTGTATGTTTGATTTATTTCTTAAATATACCTAGTTCATGCATGACAAGTAGATACAAACCAGGTAAGTTCGTACCTTGTTTCTTAAACGATCCTTTTTTACACTTTCCTCCTTTTTACCATCTTTGGAAGCCTTGTCAGGCTTGTCCAGATGTGTGTGGCCAGAGGAGTCTCCAGTATTCTCATTCTTTCTCTTCTCCCAAACACGTTCCTTTTCCTTTTTGCCCTCTTCCTCTCTCTTTTTGTAAGTGTTTTCACCATCATGACGCTCCCTCCTTCGACGACGCTCCTCGTCCTGCCTCTTGATTCGCTCTCTCTCTTTTTGACGTCGCTCCCTCTCTCTCTCTCTGTCTTGATCACGATCTCTGTGCTCCTTGCGTCCATCATCCTCTATTCTAAATTAGGGGTTGATAAAGTGTTTATTCAGTGTTTTCTTTGTATTGGGAAAGTTCGCAAAGACATGCAACATATGAACCTATGTTCTGTGTACAGTACCTAAAAAAAAAGTACCTAAACAAGTTTCTGTATATCACTATGTCTATAAATTGCTTTTTTTGTATCATTAGACATTCGTATATAAGGAAAACAACAACAACAAAAGATGCTTTAATTACTCACTTTCTTGCTTTATCATCCCTGTGTTCACCATTTTGACGTTTCTTTGCATCTACTCCTCCTGGTTTTTCTCGGTCTGACTTTTTCAGTTTCTCTTTTGTCTTTTCAGTATCACCATTCTCTGGTTTATCTGTTTTTTTCAAGAGCTGTGCAGAAAACAACTGTCAGTGCCACATAACAGGGAATTAAAATCTTGAAGTAAATCTTTTGAATATTTTGTTATTTGGACTCCAAAATATGCAATACCTTGATTTTTGGTTGCTCATCTTTAGCTTGATCCTTGTCTTTTTCAGGCACCTTTTCTGCTTTCTTTAATTTTTCAGCCTCTTTGCGTTTCCTTCTGTCCTCCTCTCTCCACTTACGTCGTTCTTCATCTCTCAAGCGTTTTCGTTCCAACTCTCTCCTTCTCCTCTCCTCCTTCTTCTCCTCCCTTAACCTCTGAATTAATCGTGAGACTGCATAAATATTTCTCCTCAAGCATGCATCAAAGTTGCACAACAAAACCTGCACTGGACACTGCTGAGAAGCAGAGAACACTCTCCAAAGCACATTATTGCATCAAGCATCGACATAGAAGAGAGAGTTGCATCTGTATGACAAACTAAATTGCATTATTTTAATTCACAATGAAGGAAGCAAGAGCCTGTACAACAAAACAGCTGTTTACACCGGTGAGCGTTCATATTAAGAGGAGGCAAACAAACCCAAGAAATAAACTCAAACGATGGGAGGTGCTCACCTGTTTGTTCTTAAGAAAGTCCAACAGAGGAGTTGTTTTCTTGGCTGCATAAAGAAAGTTAAAAAATTATTACACCCTCCCATTATACTGACAGTTTTAGGAGATTAATTTGGTGTTGTTTGGTTGGGGAAGTCCACTAACTTACCAAACAGTTCCTTTGTTTTGGCCTCTATTTCCTCTAATAATGTCTCGGGGGTGGAAGAAAGCTTCTCATCATCACCATTGTATATCTCCAAAAATTTCTTATAATCAGCATCTATGAAAAGCAAAATGGAATTACTCATTGTTGAGCAAATGAACACTGCAGACTGTAATTTGGATGTTAGACAAACTCATTACCTTCCTCAATTGTCCCACTTTTGGGATCCTTCTTCTTACTCCTCTTTTTAGCTATCTTCTGGAATGGTGCAAACTCAACAATTGCTGGGTACTCTTGGCCTTTACAGAAAAACACATTATACTTGTTACACATTACCTGCTAACACAAACTGGCAACCAATCACAACTACACAGTTTTAAATCAGTTTAAGAGTGGCGTTAGCACTCATATGGGTAAAGTGGGCAAGTAAGAGATTGGAGCAGAGATAAGTGTACAAACCTCGATTATCGATGAAGACATAACCATCAAATCGATCTCTAAAAAGAACAATGTCGTCCTGGTTCTTGAAATTCAGGTATGCTCTTGCAAAAAGGTGAGGATAGAGGCTGTAATAAAAAATTACATCTTCAACAGTACCCCTGTAAGATCACTGTACATCATGAAAGCATCACAAAAACTTTAATCTGTTTTCCCACAGGCGGTGTTTTATCCTGTAAACATGTGGGCCACAGACCTGGTGTCACTAGAGAAGAACTCAATATAATCCACTTCTGGGAGAGGCTGCAGTTGCTCCTCTAGCTCTTCTTTAGTCAGACTGGGAGGGAGGCGACGAATTACAATCTTATTGAAATGGGAATAAAATGAGCAGATATAAGAAGATTAGAAAGACTTAAACACAACTCTAGATCCGACTTGACGCGTTATGTGCCTTCCTTTAGCTCCACAGCATGAACGGTCATTGAACTACACCGATAACTGCCTGCTACTTGTTTTATTTTCCTGGCTTGTTCATTAAATAGGTTGTTGTATTTGAAAAACACAGACAGATTCTCTTTCGCTAGGCTGGTAATTATGTCTCCGCAATGTTAGCTACAGCTAAAACCATATCAACAAATGACTTCTGCAAGAATGCATTAAATAACTTTTTTGAAAGAAACGAATAACTTGTAAATATATTCTAGGGGGCTTCTTGTTTACATAACTAACAGCAGAAAAAATGAACAACTATTGTAAACTTGGTTGTTGTCGTGGCGAAGCTAACTTACAAGTTAGCTAGCCTGCTAAGCTAGCTAACTACCTTTGTCATAGCCTCCTTCTTCTCTTTGTTTGGCTTCTCGGGTTTTTCACTTTCTTCACATTTGATTTCCACTTTCTTTTCTCTGGGCCGCGTGTTTTCCTTGTCTTCTTTCATGTTTACTGCAGTGGGAGCAGTTGTGCGTTGTTGTTGTTTAGCCGAGAGCTCGTTAAGCTGTCAGGACTCCACAGCGTTCACAAACTTTTCCTATTGGTCGAAGCGCGTCTGATTGGCTGGAGCAGGAGATCCGGAGGACTCTCATCTAGACTGCCTCGTAGAATTAATGGACATTAATGACTGTGATATATATTGTTCATGCAGTATTATATGAACTGTTTTATTGTTTAAACTGCATATTAACTGATTTTCGTTCAGCATGTATGTATTGGTATCATGTGGGAGACTCGTGGCACGTCTAAACCGCAGGAGGGAGCTATCATTTTTACACAGCTTATCCCAACAGAGAATCAACGGAAATCCACTGGTGACCGTGAAGGCAGAGGACATTTTGGCCAAAATAGTCCAGAAACAGCTTGGATGAGTCTCATATAGACGATCTGTGATTTGACGTTCATAAATAGGCCCCATTCCACCACAAACATGTGGTATGAAATACTGCCTGGTTTAGCTATAATGACAGTTTGTCTGATCATCCCTGGCGTCGCTACTGCACAGATCCAAAAATTCACCAACAGTGGGAAGGTGGGTGAACCTGAATGTGCTCTTCTAGGCTTATTGCTGTAGTCTTGCCATGTAAATGTCACTACTTATGTTAATATCACTGATATATTTCTAATCTCTACTACGTGTGGTAATGTACTCCTAACTACCAGTTGTGTTACAAGTAATGCACTAAACCTTAAGTTACTTGTCTGAAGTATTTATACCCCAGCGTTTGTTTATATAGAATAGTGCAATTCATATTGATTTTTATTGGATTTATTTAGAATTTATATTTTGTATTGTTCTTGTCTCTGTGTGTCTGTGCAGTCATAACAGAAATAATTTCCTCTGAGATCAGTAAGGTTTTCTGCTTCAGAAAAGTTTACCTATCATTCGCTGCCACTCCTCTTTGTCAGAATCTGAAACCTTTATTGATCCTGGAGGAAACTGATTATGCTACAACTGCACAAACACACAGAGAAGCAAAGACAAGAACAGTATAAAATATAGTATAAGTGAAAAAATGACATTTCAAGGTGTCTTGAACGAGGGGATTCATTCAACCCCAGTTCTTTTAACCAACATTCTAATAGCAGTGGTTCTCAGTCCTGCTCCTGGAACTACCAGTGTAATGCACATTTTAGGGTTGACCCTGCTTATAGCACAGCAGATAATACTTTGAAGCTTGGGGCAGCTGGTGGCCTGGTGGTTAGGTAGTTGCTCCTATGGAAAGTTGTGGGTTCGAATCCCAAGAATTTCTCATTGTTCACACTGTATGCTGTGCTGTGGTGTGTTCATGTGTGACTATAAGGGGCCACATTACTTTTACTTAAACAAATTTCCTTAAAAGTACTGGGTCTATCAGAACAGGGAAAACATTCAGTCAAATGGAATTTCAGGACCAGGATTGAGAAACACTGATAGTGGGATGCTGGTTGATTAAATCCCTTCAATCAAGATGCCCTGCAATGTCACCATCATTTTTTTTTTCTTATGCTAGATTTTATGTTGTTCTTGTGTCTGTTTCTCTGCAGTAACATAAGCAGTTTCCTTTGGGATCAGTAAAGTTTTCTGATTCTGATTGATTTAGATCCACTGATGTACAGTGTATAGGGAGCACTGCTTAAGGTGCCTTGAATGGGAGTGTGGGTGCAGTTTGACTATTTCTCTGCTAAACCTGGTTGTAAACTAATTAGTTAAATCAAGTGTGTTTCAGCATGGAAAAAACCTAAATATTGTTCACTCAGCCTTGTTCTTTGTAGACATTACAAATTATTGAAAATATTGTGGGATAGCCCACCCCTGTCCTGAAACTCCACTAGCCTGCACATTTTAATGACTTTCACACTTGACCCAACTAATTCTTTCATGAAAGATTCCCCAAAATAAATAATAAATTGAATGGGTATTAAAAATGTTAAATTGGACAGGGCAGTGGGCCTCCATGTACTATGTTAGGTGATGCTCAAATACTGAGACACCTGAAATGGCAACAAAGAAGACTGATGCATCAATGAAAAGTTTTTTGTGAAAAAGTTCTATGGGCTGTTTTTTCAGGTGCCGATTTTACTTATTCTACGAATAAAGTGTAACATTATTGATGTCATCATTGAAAAGACTTTTTAGTCTGGGATTAAGTTTAATCTGGGTCTAGAAAATCAGCCCCATGGAGTAATTAAGTCTGGCACTAAATTGTTGTGTTAATGTTGAATAACCATTGAAAACTCTTAAGCAGGTCTGGAAACCTGACCTTGTGTTCTGTTATCACTTAAATACTGTAGATCAGCTTGCTGTGTGTAAGAACATCAAGAGAAAACAAGTCTTATTATCGAGGCAACATCTTGATTGATAACAAAATAGTCCAAAGCTATTATGGCTACCTAACATCACTTTCTTGGTTTAGGAGAAGAGAGTTGTGAGAGTTCCATATCAATGGTACCTGATGCAGAGAGACAAGAGACTGTCGGGGAGTGGAGTACATCACCAGGCAAAGGTGATCAGTGTTCTTGTATTATATGCATTATGTTTCATTTACATCTTGTATAAGTATATATGTTCTGTATGTTTTGAAAAGTTTTCTGAAATGTCTTATTTTACTATGTTAGGGGCTTGAGAACATCAACTGAAGATCATCCAAGAGCCCTACCCCATCAAAATTTGAAATGTGTGTTTTGTCCAGCTGTCTATTAAAATAATGTATGTACTTTATTTCTTTGGTCTGTTGATTATTAACAAGCCATGCAGGAACATTTGCTTATCAGTAGTGTGAGGGTTGGATTTAGGTTCTGGGCTGTAAAAGGTTAGGATTAGCATTTGTCATGACTGCGCGTGATGTGCGTAACATGGAGACGCAAATCCTGTAATCAGTGAACAGACAGATAATGTTTAATCCAAAAGATTTAACCACACAAAAAAAGAAAATAATCTAAAACAAAACTACAAAATGCTGAACAAAAGCACACACACAAACTCAAGCACAGGCTCCTAATCAAACAGCCTCAATAGTGCGAAAACAGTCACTGGGCAAAATAGTGAAGCTCTCACACAAACCAGATAACAAACGAGATCAGTCCTTCACGAAGGAACTCGCCAAACCAGGGCAGGGGAGAGATTATCATTGCAAGCTGAAACTGATGCCTCATGAGGGAAAGAAATGTAAAGCAAGTCTGGTTTGGTCGTCAGCCTGGACGCTGTGAAAACAAGCACAGTTTAGAATGACTGACAGGACGTCTGGGTAGACAGGCTATAAGGAAGGAAGACAAAAGATAGGTGAGAGGCGTAACTAATTTAATCTACAGAAACAAGGTAACAAGAAACCTAAACAAGCCAACAAATGACAGATGAACCGAAACGCGTATCTTAAGGAAAACTAAACAGAGGTGACAACAAATGAATGTTAAACTGAAACTAACGACTATGAAAAAGCAAAAAGCAAACCCAGGCAAGGCTGTGACAAATTTAGATTTTATAGAGCCCATGACAGAGTACGGTTGGGTTTACCTTTATTAATTATTGTATGATTATTATATGATCTTCAGTATGTATTTTTAATTAGGTAATTTATTTCCCTGGTCATTTTCAACAGGACTCATCATGAGAGAGTATATGATTTAAACAGCAAAGCTGTTTCTTTTACTGTAATCTCCCACTGATTTAAGTTTTAATTATGCTAATTAATCCCCGTGCACCAGCAGTTTGGGAAAACTAAGATTAAGTTAGTTAAATGAAACTTTCACGACGCTCAGAGGCTCTCCCTAATGCAGCATTTCAATCAGAAATGTGTCATGGTACGATTTCCATTTTATACTGTCTTTAATAGAGGTTTGTGTAGTAAAAAAAAATGAACATCTACAAAGCATTTACAGACAACTATAAAAGTGTAAGTTGAATAAGTATTCGAATCTGCTACTATTTTGGCTATGAATTTGGGGTAGAATGTATTGGAAATCAAGTCATGTATTCAAAAAATAAAACAAACAGCACTCTTACTTAAATATGTAGCTAATATAAGAATAGAATGGCCCTTTAAAATATTTTTTGGACAGCTTTTTTCTCATCAGAATTGTATTTTTTTTCCCACCTCGTATGGACAATGTGATAAGGGACCCTTGCCATATTTATAATTTATATTTTATATACACTAATAACATACAGATGTTAGAAAATGTGTGACACCTCTCAATTTCTCTAAATCTGACCTAAAATAGGATCTGTTTTTGTTCAGTTATTGAATGAAACATGCAACCGCTTACTTTCAAGGTCTGGATTGGATACTTTCAGCAGTAATTACATCGGTCAAACATTTCCTGAAGCTGTTGATTAGTCTTATACATTGACTTGGAAAATGTTGGCCCATTCAAGTGAAAGATGATAAATACAGTGTAAATGAAAAACAAAAAACATTCACTTTGATGGATAAAGAAACCCACAGGGGTCAGTTCTCTGTGGAACCACCTTTTGCTGTCATTACTGCCTTGAATCTTTAGAGATATTTCTCTACCAACTTTGCACATCTAGACTTGGCAATAATTACCCACTCTTCTTTACAGAACTGTTCAAGCTCAGTCTAACTGGATGGTGACCACTGGTAGACTGAATTTTGATTCAGGCTCTGACTAGTTCATACAAAAACATTCACCTTTATCTCCTTCAGCCACCTGTGTGGTCAGTTTGGCGTCATTGTCATGATGGAAGGTGAACCTTCTTCAAATTGGCAACTTTCTTGCAACCCTCCCATAAAAGCCACATTTGTGAAGCACTTGTGATTCTGTTACCACACAATGACCACTCTTTGCCAAAAATTCCAGTAACTGCTCCAAAGATGCCACAGAACTCTTGGTTGCCTCTCTGACCAGTTTCTCGCATCCATCCAATTTGGAGGGACGACCTGATCCAGAGAGGGTCCAAGTGGTACCAAAGACTTTCCATTTAATAACAGACCTTACTGTCCTCTTAGGTTGCACTACCAAGCCTTGGAGAGCTCCAGGAATGGCTGTTTTTATACTGAACTAATCAAGGCGATTGCAGTCGATCACAGGTGAAAGTCAACTGGCTTAGTGTACAATGGAGAAGGTGATCAGTTACACCGAAATGAGTTTACAGTATTTTTTTAGGAGGGGGTGATCCTTTATCCATCTCAGTGTTTGTTTTTCTTTTTCTAAACTTGCTATACCTTGAATGTAAATATTTTGAATCCACTGTGTGTGTGTGTGTGTGTGTGCGTGTGCGTGTATGTGTGTGTGTATATA
>JBBIGA010000032.1:1344721-1355388 GCA_037576975.1 Alestes dentex | reverse complement strand
TTCTTCCACACCAAACTCATCCAACCATGTCTTAATGGAGCTTGCAGTGCACCGGGCCACAGTCATGCTGGAATAGAAAAGGGTCTTCCCCAAACTGTGTCCACAAAGTTGGAGGAATGGCATTGTCCAAAATGTCTTGGTATATAATAATATTTTTAATTATTATTCGAGATCTCCTTTATCATCCTCACGGGCGGGAGGCTGATTTGCGACTCCTGTTGGTTAGACGGTAAGTCGCAGCCTTGCTCTCACATACAAGACAGTTTTTGTTGTCTACCGGGACACATCCACCTAGTTTTTTCCCGACAGCAGAAGCCTGGACACAAAAACCTCGCACTGCAGGTATTGTATCTTGCTCTAAGTGTGGTCTGTTCAGAAGCGTGTTCAGATCTCAGTAGTGTGATCGAGCTGGAGCATGCTGCTCCGGAGAGCCGAGTTCACCCAGCCCGCTCTCCCGGGCTAGGCCTCAAACTGCCGCCAAAGCAGGAAGGATTCAGTGGTCTCATATTAGCGAGCTAGCCAGCCATTTGTTTTTGTTTTCACTCTTTCCTCCGACTTCAGGCTTTTATGGACCACACACGGATTTAACATACCAACAAAAAAAAGTATCAATTTGACAGTTTCGTGATTCCCAATAAGTCTAAACGAGGTTTGTAAATCAGCAATTAACATTATTTGCACCCGATTTTGTTGCTTTCTCTGCAGATTAGCTTGCTGGCTCGTTAGCCAGCTAAAGGTTTATGCACGTTTATCAGTATTTAAAACGTCAAACCAAGCATTCATATTCCTTAATGGCTATTTGAACCTTCAAGATAGCGTTAACCCCATTTTTCTGTTTGCAGAACTATTAATGATAGATAACATGTTTAGGATGTGTAGACTGCAAGGCGCATCACTTGTTTGCAATGCACAGGCAGTGCGTCTCACTGACTTCTATACCTGACTCTCAGTAATAGTTCATTTAATTTTACTGATTTAATCCGATTGAGACATATCAGCCAAACGTAGTCACTCAACTTATTTCTTTTTTTGTGGAATGTCAGATGAAATACTGCTTGCACACGCTATTGTCAGTTGAACAAGTTATGTTGAACAAGTTATACTTTTGTGCTACATAGGTTAAGTCAGCATGAATGATCATCTGTAATGAATGCCTTTTGAGAATTGCTAAAAAATATTCTGTATTCATTAAAGCACTTTTGCACCTCTTCACAGGGATGTCGAAATTAAAGCTGATATCTGCAACTGACACCCAGTTTCCCCTGACATTGCTTGAGTCCATCAGTGAACAGCGAAACAACGGATTATTCTGTGATGTGACCATCATTGTTCAGGACCGCAAGTTCAAGGCACACAAGACAATGTTATCAGCGTCCAGCACTTACTTTCGCCACCTTTTTTCTGTTGCGGGACAAGTAATTGAGCTAAATTTTATCAAGGCAGATATATTTGAAGTCATTTTGAATTACATATACACTTCAAAACTCCACAGAATTAGATCTGACAGACTTGAAGATCTCATCAATGCTGGTCAGATATTAGGTGTCAAGTTTATTGCCAACCTCGCAGCACCACTTTCACAAGTCAAGGGTTTACCTGGCCTGTCAAAAGAAGGAGAGAACAGTGTTAGTGCAGCTGAGAAAAATGAGTCCGGAACAGAGAACATGCCCATCATCACTGAATCTTTCTCGCTGTCTGCTGAGGAATTTAAAATGGCTGGCAGCACTGCTGATAGGGATGAATCGGACAATGACGATGTTCTTTTTGTCTCACACATCGAAGCTCCAAAAGCTCAGAATATGTTGCCCACTCATGGTGTGGATGCAAATGCTGAAGAAGGACCAGAGGCCAAAAAACAAAAAGTTGCACATGAGGAAGGAGTGAACACAGACCAAGCTGAGAAATGCAGGCGTCCTCCCGAAGGTGTGGCGGAAGGAAGACCTCAGGATAGCCCTCAGCCCCAACGAGACACGACGGTTCATGCAAGCCCCATGATGTCTCCAGACCTCAGCAGAAGCATTCCTGCCTCTCCGGCAATGCCCTCCATGCACAGTGCACCCTCAACCCCAGCACGAATGAACAGTTTCACTTCTGAGTCCCATAATTCCTCTCTTTCTCTGGAAGTCAGTGAAGTTCTCGGAGTCCAGAAGAAGAAGGTATTGCTGGAGCATTCCCCTGACCACCCAGGTAAAATCAAATTGTCTGATGTAAGGCCGTCGCTTAGCACTAATAATGGACCTGGAGTGGAAGTTGCTCCAAAAGTGTCTGCAAAAAAGACGATAACATTAGACAAAGCCTCGGAAATCGATTCACTTTCGCCTGGTTGTAAGGTTTACGCCAATATAGGGGAGAACACATATGATATTGTCCCTGTGAAAGACGACACAGGCGAAGGAGATGCTCGAGCAGGCCTTGGAAGAAAATCACAAACACCTGTACAAGGTGCAAGCAGTGTCTCCAGCAGTATAACATCTCGAGGCAAAAAGAAAGCTAAAGTGGAACAGGAGGATCACTACGAGCTAATAATGGACGGAAAAACTTTTTATGTGTGTATTGTGTGCAAGCGGCCCTATGTGTGCCTGACGAGTCTCCGGCGTCATTTTAACACACATTCCTGGGAGAGGAAGTACCCGTGTCGTTACTGCAGCAAGGTGTTTGCACTGGCAGAATATAGAACCAAACATGAGATTACGCACACAGGGGAAAGGAGGTATCAATGCTTGCTGTGTAATGAAATGTTCCTGAACTACCAGCTGTTGTCATCTCACTGCAAACAAGCTCACAATCAAGACCCCTCGGGCAGGAAAGAGAAGGATGATACTGACAACAACCTGTACCGCCTCCTTCCTTGCAAAACTCTACAGTTCAAACCATACTCCTTTGTCTCTGAGGAAACAGGGAGTATTCCAGTCATCAGTGAGGAGGGAATTGTCCAGCACATTAACCCTGGCAAATCACACTTTACAAATCAGACAGTTCCTGCTGGTGAAAGCAAAAGGTTGAATTGGGAAGACATCTTTGTTGAGCCAGATGGACATCCAAGCCCTCCAGCTCGTCCAGTACCACCGCCTCGACCTGTAAACCAAATGAATGTTGAAAACACAACAGAGTTTGAATTTGTCATACCAGAGACATACTGAGTAGATGTCCACAGTGCTGAGTTTGGTGCCTTTTATGTTCAGGGTCTCTTTGAATTTCAATCTTGAATTCAGTTGCCTGAAAAAGCTGAGAAGTTCATTAACGGAGACCCGAGCAGAAAGAGAAGTATGGGTGAAGTTTCAAGGTGCTCTTTTTTGGGGATGGGGATGGGGATGGGGATGGGGATGGGAATGGTGGAATCAAGTATTCTTTTGAATTGTTCCACTGTGAATAATGCTTGGTAAGAGTAGCTCTTACTCAAAGAAAAATTCTATAATCTTACTTCTTTATAAGGCTACAGTAAATAGATTCTTCTGTAAAACAATTAAAAATTAACCCAAATGAATTTTAACTAACAATAGCAATTACAGACTCTTGCAAAGTGGCAAAATGGAAGGGCATATGGCAGTTTGTGAGCTCCAAAACGTCTCTTTCTTTCATTAGCTGTGAAAGTTTATTTAGTACAAATGATGTAAATCATGTCGGTAATGGGTCATTTAAACTGACTTGTGGGAAAACATTTCATATTGTACTTTTTAAGATGGATTTTGGATAGAGATGTCGAATTGCCTAGAACAAATGGATGAGTAGGGTCAATATGAATACAGGCTTCCAGTCCAGTTTTGTTTGAACCACACTGTAGTTAGATACAGTACTATAAGTTTCATTTTATGCATAAACTGTTTGAAACTTTTGTCAGTTGATATGCTCCCTGTATTTGTTAGGTCTTGTAAATGTGTAGACTGAATGATTTCATTATGAGGAGGCTAATGGGATGCAAGTATGGTTATAGAAGAAAGACTTGTTATATAATTGACACAACAAACATGGATGAAGGTAAATGCTTACCATTTATTTACACGCTGAATGAGCATACAGTACGTCAGGGGATGAAAACGCTAGACTGCATGTTTGCAGTGTTTCAGGTAACATTTCATGATATTGGCTACAAAAGACCTACTATACACTGTGATGCTGAACCTTAAGCCAACCTTAGCTTAAATGTTATTCCCTTGGTTTACACAGGGGTTAAACATGAAATCTTAGCGTTCACAAGGATGAAATAATGACGTTATTTCCCAGATATTGTGTAATTTAACTAGATGTTTTTCCTTATGGCAGATTAGAGATAGATCAGTTTACATCACGGGATGGGTACTTTTAAGTGTGAAGGAGGGAATAAATCAGTGAATGTCTGTTATTGTCCTTGATTTAGGAAGTTTAAAATTGTACAATTTTATTTATATGCTGGCCATATATTTTTTGGTCAGTGCCACCAAAAGAGTAATTATGAATTTTCAAAGCCAAATGGCCTGCCTCTACTGAACAGTAAAATGTCCAAGCCAAGTGCATTGTAAGAGTAATGTAAAGGATCTCTGGTTTTCATTTACATGTTGTGTTTTGTACATTTTCCTTTTTTTACAAATGTATATTCCATTGTAGTGTTGTCAGTAGGTTAACTGTTTTGGACAGTAGGATGTGACTTAGTATTGCCTGTCAGAAAGTGAGTGCTCTAACATTTGTTAATCATGGAACATATTTTGTACTACTAAAGACCTTCATATAACAGTTTCTCTTTTGTTTGGAACCATATTTATTAGGTCTTAGTGCTGTACAAAGTGAAATAAAACTCTATCGAGTACCTACTTATTCCCACAGCTTGTAGTTGATCATGTGAACCGTTTAGTTTCGTTCGTCCAGTGTCCATTTTCCATTGCAGTGCTTGCATTGAACTCTGTAGTATTCACAGTATGGCTCTGAGTAAAGGAAGTCTAATAATAAGACAAGTCTGACTGCAGAAGAATGTACATAGGGTGGAGGCCCATTTGTTGGCTCTGTTTTAATGCATCGTCCACCTAATCTGACTTTGTAGTGCAAAAAACTGGTAATAAAGCATTTTTACACACAAAGTATATTTAACAGACACATCTATGTGTAACCCTTACTCGTTCAGCTCTCACACGTACAGATGCTTGTATTGCTTTAAATAAAGCACATTAAATACAATCTAGAGACTCATCACTAATCACAGTGAATGCAAGGTAGTTTTAAGACTTGTGTAAATGTAAATTAAGAGAAGGCAGTATATTGCTATAGCTTCAGTGTGTAAGACGTGGTCACACAAACAGTTTATGTGAAATGCGTAACGACGGACAGAATTTTATATATATTACAGTTCTGCAATTACGGTTAAGAGGCTTATATTTAAAAAAAATAAATAAATAATCATGAGTTGGTCTAATGACCACTCTTATAAGCTGTGCCTCGTTTTTATATTGAGTGTTCTAAAAGACCTTCATTTGCCATCACCTGTCTGAGTGAGGTCATCATCTTTCCAAACCTGGAAAAAAGGTGGATGTACAATGCACACATTGCTGCTAGACAGGTGTTATGTTGTTGTGTTTTTTTCCTCTCTAAACTTGATCATTCATCTTAGCATTTTCACTACTCAGGAATACAATATTTACATCACATGATTTTTTTTTAAATACAGGACATTCTTTGCACTTGGCCAGTGAACAAAATAACCCTACCATATATTACAAGTGGAAGTAGCCTAATTTGGGCTTTGCACATGTTTCTAGCTGCCCAAACCAAAGAGAAAGAAGTAATTATTCTAGCTTGATGTTATTAGTTATAATGAGGGATTATAATGTACAAATCAGTAAGACAAGAAACAAGATTCCTTCCCATTCTTCTATAGCCAAGTACAAGGCAAAAACAACCAGGACATGCTGTGTCACTGAAAGCGTTCACATTATCAAGTGAGGCAGTCGCTGTCCAAGAGGGAAGCCCACAGAGATGCTCTATGCATAAGATATCCATAACAGGAGCGGAGAGCTTTATGCTGTTTGGACGCAGATGTGTAATTTAAGGCATAACTGTGAACAGTCAATGTTTATTGTAGCAAGGGGAAGAGAGGCCACCTATTATATTTAAGTAATACTGGATAATAGCATGTCTCATTGCTTACATCAGCTCTGCAATGATGAATTCCTCTAGCTGCACGCCACAGCTGTAGTCTCTTTCCATTCAGCAGACTGCATAGTGATCCTCCACAGCAGCACTACAATGGTTATTCAAGGTGTTCCACTGTCCACAAGTGCCCATTTTCCTTTGAACCCTTGGCAGTATGGTAAGTGTTCCCGTGATCCCTTGTCTGGTCCCTTAAGGGCTGTATGGTGGTGGTTTGTCATCAGGTGGATAATAAGGTGGGGAGTAGCGGGGAGGGATCATACTTGGCCACATGTGACTGGCTCCAGACTGGGAGTCATCAGATAGACCAGAAGAGTCGGGGAACATGGAGCCCTGCAGAGACAACAATTATTCATGTACTTCTTGCATCTTGGCTTTATTGATATAAAAAAGGATCCACTGTCCAAGGGATCCATTGCCCTCAAACTATTCCCTCCCCCAACACACCTGACCAGGCTTATTGGTGCGTTATCAAGCTCTTCCTGAACTAGAATAGATTTGTTAGGGCAGAGGACCTCAACTCAAACCCATCTCCAGTTTATAAAGGGCTTCAAGGTCTGATCTAAATCTGATGAATGTTCCAGGGATGTCCCCAGGTTAAGGATTTAGTGTTGCTGCTTAATACATTCATTCATTTTCTGTAACTGCTTAATCCTCACAAGGGTCACCCGAGCCTATCCAACCTACCTGTAGGTCAAAGGCAGTATAAGGTGGCAGGCAGGGGGCAGTGTTGTAGAAAGAGTTGGATGTGGCTGGGGCAAGAGTTTCAGGGGGTCCAGGTACGGCCAAAGGTTGTGGCTCACAAGTATCAGGGGCTGCTGTTGGCATCTTCAAAAACACAGATATAAAGAATAGTTACTTTATATTCTTTTGTATTACACACAAGAAGAACAAAACACATACACATTAAAAATCAGTATCTAAAACAGCCAAATGTTGTAGTCATACCATGTCTTTAAATCCTCCAAGTACTGCAGCTGTGATAATGCCCAGAAAGAGGGCGATAATGTTGAGGATGGTGGCTGACCACAGAAGGTGGTAGAGATGTACAACATCCTGGCAACTCCTTACTTCTGTATACTCATGGTAGCCGCCTCTGAGCTCAACACGACTGTTTCAGAGTGCAGAGATGTATATTATAGCAAAATGTCTTGAAATGAGACTATGCTAGCAAGACACACAGAGCTACAAAAGAAATACCTTCACAACATTTTCATGCAAAACTAAAAATCATTCAAAACGACTGCTAGTGCACATCACTCTTAAAGAAGAGCATGACATGAATAATACACTCAACCCCTTAATTTAACCTGGTGTATTTAAGATTCTATCATGTTTTAGACCACAAATGAATGGAGTTACAGATTGAAATCTTATAAAATATTTTGCTTGTGGCGTCCAGGAATGAGGCCTGGTTCTCACTTCAGGAAGAAGTGCCAGGACATGCAGAAAAAAAAGCCTCCACTCATTCCAGAAGTACCGCATGTTTCCCAATGGAGTAAACTGTACACAGCCACACTGAGTACTTCAACCACAACAAATCATGGGTTGTCAATGCTGTCGAGGGGCTAAAAACGGAAAGACCTACTTCCAAATCATGGTCGATTTCCTAAATTTTTTCAAAACATCTTTATTCTGAAGTCCCAAAAGAGGATGTTCTCTGAAACATAAGTAAACACAAGCGTTCTTTCCAACAGAGCT
Organism: Alestes dentex; assembly: GCA_037576975.1. Taxonomy (NCBI): domain Eukaryota; kingdom Metazoa; phylum Chordata; class Actinopteri; order Characiformes; family Alestidae; genus Alestes; species Alestes dentex. The sequence continues at coordinate 1,347,573 of JBBIGA010000032.1, read as the reverse complement.
TGAGGGGAAAAAAGGCACGCTCAGACAAAGCAAATAGAAACCATAACCAAGATAAAACAAAGATAGCAGAGTCTGGCCTGAGATCTGCCTGATGAAACAGAGGAAATCCTCAGAGGGGTGCTTTCGCAGACGTACTTGCCACAGTTATAGAGATCACAGCAGTAGCAGGTTTTACTCTTCACATGCAGCTTACAGGATGCATGGGCAGTCTGACACTGGACCTTTAAAGAACAGACACACATCTGAAAACACATTTGTTGTGTTTTCTAAAAGCAATTTAGGTAAACTCAGTCATTATGAGTTAAAAATTAACTGGCGAGGATCCTTTCAGGCAGCAGCATAAACTCACATCTAGGTCGAAGGACGATCTACTGGAGTAGTACTCACATCGACCAGCATAAAGAGGCCTGAGATCCTGTGACATAAGAATGCACACAAAAACAGGTACATTATAGAATGATAAAAGACAATGTGCGTAGCTCTGAGACATATTTTATGATACTTGAAACAGAGGAACTTACAATGTGCCTCGCAGCAAAAACGCCATCCACAATGGCACAACAGAATGCAGCCACCACACCAAAGCTGATGAAGACAATGGAGGCCACCAGCTGCAACAAAAACAAAAGGGGAGGACACTTGTCTGCTTCTCGTATGATTCAACATGCAGCCACAATTACAATCATGCATTATGCATTTCACTCATAGCAAAATCATATGTCTGACCCTTTGATTCTGAAAAGATGGCACAGCAAATGTTTCAAGCGTCATATTCAAGTCATTCTCTTTGAACAGGCATAGTCTTAGATAACACAATCTCACATGGGTTTTGTGCATTTCACTATTTCACTTCTTTGGTGCCCCCTAGCTGGCACCATGCCAGGTCCCCCCTGAATGAGTGCAGCTCTCTCTGCTCTGACTCAGAGACGGAAGATTCGGTTTCACATAACCTTATTCTGTCTGCAGTGCACGCAACCCCACTGGAGGGAAGCATCTGAACACTCCCGATGACATACCACATTCTTTGACAGGGAGCATCATGGAGTCTAACAGAGCCAAAACGGTGTCAGCAGTGTAAACAGTCCTTTTAAAAGCACTGCAAAACATCATGATGAAATCTTTGAGGGCCAACATTCTTCAGAATTCTCATGCCAGTGATCACCTTTGCCTCTCTTGCAAATCAAGCTTATCTAGAATCCAACTGATACAAATGCACAATTATAGTACACAACGTCCATTCAACACTTGTTAATCTCCATGATATGGCCACTTATTCAGAAGTAATTCTTTATTTGGAGAGTTACACCTCTATTCCCACTGCTGTGCGATGGCTTCCCTACATTCTTGCCTCGACATTCATCCTGCTCCTCTTACACTGAGCTATTTCTGGGTGCATCTCACCAGAGTCCCTGGAACAAATTCTGATATTCCAAATGAACTCTGAGCCTGTTCCTCCATTATACTGAAATAAGTAAAAACATAAAAAAAATGTTCTTCCTCACCAGAAATAAAAGTTTGTGCCAGTGAGCCCTTTTCTCCAACAAAGAGCTATGCATATTCATTGTCTAAAAATGATTTGCATGACGCAAAAAAACACAAACTAATATGAAGAAGAGGTGTAATGTAAAACCTCTTACCATCTGCCTCTTATTCTCTATTAAATGGGCTCCAATGATTCCGAGAAACGAGCCGAAACCAAGCTAAAAATAATACAGGATAAATACAGTTACTGGCGGAATCAATTCATTGAGAGACATGTCAGTTTCACATGACTCTGTGGGAGAAAATCCCACTCATTCAAATTTCTCAGCATCCATTCAATTGTAGCATACAGTCAGCAGTGTATTTTTGGGTCATATCCATTCCAGTGTTCTTAAGCAATGATCAGTATGTAAGTATGTAGAAACAGAGGTGACTGACGTGCTAAAACTACATAATCTTTTCTGAATACTATCATGATATGTTATAATTATGCTCTCTTTGTAACAAAACAGTTGGTCAGTGTCTTTTAAATACTGATGCTACTCAGAAAAGCATATTTTTATTTGGAAATTCTCGTGTTAAATACTGTCACATTTCACATCCATATCTATAGAATTTTCACTGGTTATGAAAATTTTAGTTAATCTCTCAGGGCAGAGAGAAGAAAGTCCCAGATTAATGAAACTTATGTCAAGTTTTACATAATAATATAAGACAAAAATGTTACCAACATGCATTCACATCATTTCTCAGTAAAATATTTAGTCCTACAAGATGAAAAGCCAGGAACACACAGAAGGTTTGCCATTCATATGACAGAAATGTGCTATTACTTACAATAACTCCAGGATAATAACCACCAACAGTGATGTTCTGTGTTCTTGTGGTAGCAGCCAACCCAAAGACCAGGATAAGTATAGACACGATGAACAGCATTGCCGTCACTATGATGGACTTCCTTTTCCTCCTCTTGAAAGACCCTATAAAAGATGGTTAAGTAGGCCAGTGTCATAAAAATGCAAGTGCTTTGGGGTAAATGTGATTTTGGAATTTGATCAGGTTCTGAGGAGACTTAGAGTTTCATTATTTAATTTACAGTTAGTCATAAACACCACAGAAACCACTAAAATGCTTCAATGGATTTCCACCATCTTGACAATTTTCATTTTTGCTGATAGCTGAAAGCCACATTGATTTTCAAAGCCATTTTGTTTGCAAGTTTATCAATAATATATCCACAAATGGATCAACTTTTTATGAAAAATCCAGTAAACAAGGCAATGGGGAATTGTCTAAAATGCTTCAAATGCTTTCAATTGTGCTTTATATATATATATATATATACATACACACACACACACACACACACA
>JBBIGA010000032.1:1324910-1338666 GCA_037576975.1 Alestes dentex | reverse complement strand
CACCCCTACACACACACACACACACACACACACACACACACACACACAAACACACGTTGTACTAAGGTTGCAGCAAATGACCGCTTTGTTGTTCCAAAGTCAGAATACATAATTAGTACAAAGGAAGCTTGTACAAGTATGACAGTTAACATCTACATCTGATGAGAATCTCCTAAATACCCTCCTCTATTAACATACAGAGCTGCTGTCAGACACATGGTAAACAATGATCATCTGTCCAACCTGAGTACAGTCCTTCCGGTTGAACTGCATCGAACGAGCGTTTTACAGCGTTTTGGTCGTTTGGGATTAAACTAGCGGGCTAATTCAGGCATGCAGATGTCGAATACTGCAGTAAATCCGGAAATAAGCAAACCACCGCAGGAACTGTGGCTACATGGCATTGACCTTGCACGTACCCACTGCATCGGGCACAGGTATCCCACTGGCTGGCGGATTCAGTCCCGTTGGCATTTTGGGGGTTGGTTTCTAGCATGAGCTAGGCTACGGTTATGACTTAAGGTTAAAAATTAAACACCCTGGTGGGAGGACACTGCTTTTTTCCCTCGGATTTGCAAAATAAAAAACCTGGAATTGCCGTGGCATTCTCTGACAGCTCTTGGAGTTCTTCTCTCATTAGCAGCTAATATCAGACCCTCCGTCACTGCACTGCTCGGTGCAGCACGCGCGCCTCGCGACACTGCGCATGCCTCTCTCTCTCTCTCTCTCTCGCTCTCTTTCTCTCTGTCTATCTCTCTCCCTCTCTTTTCTCTCTCTCCTTTCTTTATAATCTCTCAGTTCGTGTGTGTTTGTTTCTCTTCTCACTCTCTCCTCTCTGTCTCTCCCTTCTTACTCTCTATCTGTGTGTGTGTGTCTCTTTCTCTTGGTTTTCTGTGTGTTAGTCACTCTCTCTCTCTCTCTCTCCCCCTCTCCCTGTTGTGAGAGGGCGGCATAATGCAGTAAGCTGTGTAAGTCAAGCCTATCCAATAAGGGCAGAGCCAACGATCGTTCTAACTGGACTCTGGTCACTTGCTCGGCTCAAAATCCTGCTTTGTGAAATACCTCCAGTGAGGACATCTAAAGGGAAACTCCGCTGATTTTTTCAGCACGTCTGTATGTTCGTCTTGTAAGATGAAAACATAGTATTTCGTTGGGGTTTGACCTGAACTGCTCCATTCTAGAGAAACTGGGTCTTCACAGTGGTGCTGATAGGAACCAGATGTCCAAACTGTTTAATGCCTTTAAAAGCTGCCTCATAGATAGTTTTACACACACATGCATGCGCGCACATACATACACGTTTTCCACACAGAGTGCAGAGGTACGTGTATAACGTAGTAAAGAGTCATCTAGGAAAACATTTACCACCATTTTACCCTGACCAAAAATGTATACATACCAAGGAGAAACAAGCATATTCACTAGTTGTTTTGGATAATAAATGAAACGGGCATAGTTGCGCTGCATTAAATATACACCAATATACACTCAGGGCTCTAACGGTTTAGGTATGAGTTGGTACTTCATGTTTATGATATGGTGAGTTCCTGGATGAGGCTTCTGGTGCCATTTCCTTGGTGGTCCTCCTTATGCCAGGTCCAGACAGCCCTGTAATAAAAAAACTTCTTGATTCAGTTACTTCTCTGTAGCATCACTGTGACTAGTGATCACAGCATCACTGAGCTGTGTCTACTGTGGTTAATGTGTCTGTGAAATTGCTGAACATTTTATGAAGTCACAGGATGTCTGGGGATGATTTGTCATTTTTTAAATATGTGGTGTGTCGCCTTTTCAGACACAAAACCAAGTTCAGTTCTGTTCCTGAAATTCTTATTGCTTCTAGATAAGGGGTGGGGGAATAAGGACAAATGCAAGGGCCCTGTACTGACAGGGGGTCACCAAGAGAACACAATCTAAGAACATTAATAATATTGGATATTATATTATTTTACAGGGCCCACAATTTGTGGCGGTGCAGAACTTCCTGAAATGTATTGATATATAGGGAGAGTTTGGTAAGAACCTGGAAAAGAAAATGCACAGACTTAACACTTAACATCTCACCACAGTCTGAGACCTTTGCAAACTATTTACAGATAAAAATGCGTTAAATGTTCACTCCTATTGAGCCTTTACTGCCAAAAAGGTGGAAGAATGGGGCCTGTTTTGTTTGGTGGTCCCTCTAAGGTGGGTCTGGTAAAATGCAACTGAATTTTCATTCTAAACATTCATTCTAATCCAGCACATCAGAGATGACAGAGCTTGGTGATGTGAGTAGTAGATCTGCTATGATCAGATTTAGATATGAAAAAATGCAGTCTAGGTTAATGTAAACACTGATGCTGAAATGCAAGATGCAACCAAAGTCGCTTCAGTCAGTAAAAGTTGTTTTAGAGCGCCACACCGTGGCTAAGAGGCATCTCATATTCCCAGACCATCGTCCCATTTTTTCCTGAAATATTACACTAAGGGATGCTAAAGCGTGTGGACCCCATGTGGACACATGTGATAGACTACATGGTCCTTTTTCCGCAACCGAGGCTCCTCTGTTTGAAACACTTTATCCGTTAGAATCACATTCTGCTAATCAGAGTGTAAACTGCGGAATACGTGTGTGATCTATTCTTTATCTCGACTGTGCTCCGTGTGGCTATTTCTGTTCATATGATCCCAAGGTCTAAAGAGCCCAACCATGCGTCATGAAGCATCTATAAGTTATAAGACTAAACCTCATTCTGAAACTATGCGTGTAGTAATAGTCAGATGAGGGTCAATGCCATAGACACTATATGGACAAAAGTATTAGGACGCCTGACCATTACACGAGGAGGTACTTTAATGACATTGCGTTCAAATACATAGACTTTAATATACAGCTGGTCCCCCTTTGCAGCTATAACAGCTTCCACTGTTCTTGGAAGGCTTTACACAATATTTTCGAGTGGTTCTGTGGGAATTTGTGACTGTTCATTCTGTACAGCATTTATGAAGTGAGGCACTGATGTCTCCGCTCCAGTTCAACCCAAAGGTGTTGGATGGGCTTGAGGTCACACTAAACTCATCCAGCAATGTCTTTATGGAACTTTCTGCACTGGGACACAGTCATGCTGGAATAGAAAAGGGCCTTCCTCAAACTGCCCACAAAGTTGGAAGCATGGCGTTGTCCAGAATGTCTTGGTATGCTGAAACGTTAAGATTGCCTGGAAGTTAGGGGCCACCTGAATTCAATAATTAAAAGATGCGTCCCAATATTTTGATATATATAATGTATAATACAATTTTGTAAATGTCTCCAACATGTCTGCAGTGTGTGTGTGTGTGTGTGTGTGTGTGTCTGCGTAGGCTCCATACACTTCATAAGGAAGAAGGACGCGGGAAAAAAAAGAGAAGACAGGATTTTCCATGACGACATTTCTATTCAGGTTGGGGGGGCGGGGGGGGGGGAGGGGGTCCGGGCGGCTTCACAAGCTAACAGAGCGCAACGTGACCGGGATACAAATATTTAAGTCGATGACAAGTAGTGAAATTTATTATAACCCTCTGCAACGACGGGGGCCAAAACTGCACAACGTGAAAGAGCGGAGGATGTCCTGTGCGTGTGGGGGAGGACGAAGAGCCTGTGTTTCACCATCAGAACAATGTGTGGAGAAGTTACAGAGTGTGGAGAAGTTACCCGTTAATACTGTCGAGTTAGTGGGATTAGTGTTGTGGTTTCCCACTTCCGAGACTGGGCCCCCTTAGGTGTTTCTTCTTTCAGCCCCTGGGAACTTTTTAATTCCCGTTTATTATATTCCTAACTGGAGCTGGATTTCTATGAAGCGGTTAAATTTAAGTGGTGTCGGGGGTTATTGAGAATGGTCCGTTTACATGAAACATAATTATATGAAGGACTGGACATGGTGGCTGTGAATTAACACTCCCTAAGAGTGGGTACTGCGTGTACTGAATCCCCTATAACACACCCACCAGCCACCCCCCTCAAAAAAAAGTTCTTCAGGGATTGAAAGAACAAAAATGCCCTCCACGTTTTCTCCCACCCCCCACTTGTTGGTTCGGCACAGCCCCATTCAGTAGGATGCGCGCCCTGTAGCGGGAGCCTCTCCGTGCGGCCGCGGTGAAGCTCATGAACTCACTGCAGCTCTTCTTCCAGCACAACGACCTGAACCAGGAGACATCGCGGAGTCGACGTTTGCTTGAGACACTTTTGGGGTATTTTTGAAAATATCCGAATATTTCTCTTTTTATTTCCCCACTGCAAACGTTTCTTAATTCAGTTTAAAATGTGTGTGTATTTTTTATTCAGGTAGATTCGTTTGCAATATCCTGTCGTTCTCTCCTTTTCTTTTTCCATAATGTGTAGTGTGAATTGACTTTTATTTTAATTACCTTTTGTCTTTGCATTTGCAATGTGCGCTCTTGTTTCTTTCTTTCTCTTTATTTGTGTTTACTTCACATCTTGTTTGGATTGAAGTTTCATTAGTAATGACCTATGCGGTCATTTCTCATTCTAGTCGATTTTTGTTTAACCTAACTTTTTCGAGACTGACATTGGCCCAGAAATTTCCTCCTTGCTGGAATTCTTTTTGTTTGGGCCGCTCGGATGTGATTGGTTTAATAAGCATGGGTCCTCTTTCTTCTCCAGTTGAAGCATCATGGAGTCCGAGAGCACCACGGGGGGCGCTGAGGAGCTCCACACGGACCTCGGAGCACCCAAAGCGGTAAGACTGCAGCAGCAGCTTCGCCTTCGAGGAACGGTGGGGGGGTTAACAGAAATGGCTGGACAGGAATGATGGTTTACAGAGCGCTCATGAGAATTGGTTCATGATAAACAGGGAAGAGACAGTCAGATGCAGTTTATAAACAGGAAATAATTTATTACCTGGTTATTTATGGACTATAGACCAAATACAGAGATATGGTGGATCATCTTTATCAGTGCATGAGGCAATAGAGAAGTTTAAACACTAGGAACAAAGTTCCTTCATGGGGGTTGGAGGCGCCTTTTCAGTGGTCAGGTGGAGATCTCAGTGTGTGCTGTGACTCAGTGCTGTGAATTAGTGGGCCACATCTGGCCAGAGGGCGACCCTGCAGGCCTCTGCAGCTGTCCAAGGTTAGCTCTCCCAACGAGGGTCAGCTTGGCCATCAGGCCCTGCTCTGCCTTAATTTCTCAGTTGCATTCACCGCACAGAGATTGTGAATGAGGCACCCACCGCACAGACATACGCACACGTACGCGCACACACACACACACACACACACACACACACACACACACATACACTCTTCTAAGAACGTGCTCATTCGCTTTAGCATGTAACTGGAATGACCCTTTCACTCTCTCTCATCACATCCCTTGAAAATACTAATTACATAACTCAGTTCCAGATCACTGGTGTGGATTAAAATTTAATGTTTCATTGTACTTATGTTGTGTGGGCTTTCTTTTAGTATTTCTATAAGCAACTAGCAAAAGATAAAAAAAAACAAAAAAACAACTATCAGACAAGATTGACTTAGTAGTATTTTGTCTTTTTTCTTTCGTCAGCGTGCTGGGTCACTGCACAAGCACTGTCATGAGCTGGCCGAAGCCATGGAGGTAGAACAAGAAGGACTGGTGGAGCACCAGCCTCTGGAGCAGGACGACCTCAACTTTGAGAGATGGAAACCCAAGCCAAAGCCCAAGAGGACGCTGCATGAGAAAATCGGAGACATAAAAACATACCTTTGGAACCCCGAGACCAAGGAGTTCATGGGTCGCTCGGGGAAGAGCTGGAGTGAGTAGCCAATAGGTGCCATGCGTGTGAATATAGACTGATGACCAGTTTAATGATTCCTGTGGCAAAACAATGGGCACTTGTTTTAGTGAGTGAGCATGGAGAGTGTGAGCAGATTAAGCTTGGGTCGTAGGCGAAAGGCTTCAATTAGTGATGTTCCCTCTCTGTCAGAGAAGCAAAAGCAAGTGAGTGCACAGCTTATTATTTTTGCTCATTATTCCTGGTTTTTGCACTGGGATTTGGGTCAGGATGACCCAAGAGGGCGCTTTGAACTGTGCCTCTTGTCTGTTGCCACCGCACACTCCACTTAGAGAGCAAGTACGTATGTGTGTGCATGTGTCACTGTATGTGTGTGTGTCCGAACTGAGTGTTTACATAGGTGCACAGAAAGCTTGGAGAAATCTTGACAAAAACAGACTGCCTGGGGAGTGGTTCTCAGTGGGAGAACAACTGTCGCGGTCCATTTGCTGGCCAGGAATCACATTCCTATTACCCCTACCGAGCCTTCCCCTGCCTCTTTCCCAAAACCCCCTCGACCTCCAGACCACCCCAAATGCGCTGTCCCATCCCCAGTGCACGCCGACACATAGCGTCGCGTAAGTGTTTGTCCCCTAGAAACTCTGTCAGGCTTAAAATATGGCTTAAAGCAAACTTTCCTGGCAACAGCCACTTCCTGTAGAGGTTCACTGAGGAGAACAGCAGCCCATTCTCGCTAACAGGATGGTTGCTATGCAACATGTCAAATTCCCTTTGGGACATCATTTCAAATGGCATGAAATTCTCAGAGCAAGATCAAAAGATAGCATGAATGTTGTGATATGCTCTCCCTTTATCCGGTGAAGAATTAACAATGAATTCTATTTTTCAAACAATCTAATTCTGATTGATGTAATTGAACGGTTGGGCAAAATATTAAATTTGCTCAGCTTTATGATGAATATAGTTGATCAACCCATTCAAACTGTGTCCAGCTCTTCATTCAGGTGGCATTGTCAGTATGGTTTAAGACAAAGTGATTAAACCACTATAGAAAGCGGTAGTGCTTTAGACATTAGGGGAGTGGTCTTGGATCAGATTCTTCCACACTGAGGTTGACTCATGGGTAGTTTCTGAAAACAGACCATGTTGTCTAAAATGGTTCCCTTTTGTATTTGGCTACATGTTGAAAGTTTGTTTAGTCAGACCATGTCCTTAACCACGTTGATAAGATTGCGCCACTGTAATTAAGAGCTGAATGCGGTTTGAATGGATTGAGAGAGGTTTTGGAGATACTTTCTGTATTTACACAAAAGATTTGACTTAATGTATTTATCAGCAACATTAGCTTAATAGCTGCAGTTTGAAACAAAAGAAGGCAAATCTGGACTCCAAACATGATTTGGAAATTCGTTTAAATTAAATGCTTCTCCAATCTATTTCTTTAACAGTTAATTTGATGTGGAGAGTGTTAAAATTAACTGGCTCGGCAAACCGTGTCCTCTTTACACGTGAGCTGGGGAGGGTCTGCCCGAGTGTGTGATGTGTATTTTGTGAAAGGAGAGTGTGTAAAGGCCTCACAATGCCAGAGTGGGGTGATCAGACTCCTTGGAGCTGCCGGTGGCTCTGGATGGCTGCAAAAGACCGTCACTCTGATGGCAACCGGAGGTTCACTCTGTTCCTGAGTAAAAGGACAGCTGGGAGAATTCTCACTGGGCTTGAACAGAAAGGCCTTTGTGGCTCAGGGACACAAGGCTGGCTGCAGTTAGTCACTGTGAAATTGCCTGCACAGCAAAAGCCATTTAATTTGAAGACACATCCCGTTTGATCAGTAGCTAATGGACACTTAATTGGAAATTTAAAAAACAATAGATGAAGTCCATCTATGCCTAGTCTAGTATGCTATGTGTTACTGTGCAGCACTAGTTCCATTGGGATAAAGGAATAAAGATTCAACATTAGAAGTCATTTCACTGACATTCGATGACTAATTCAAGTCTGCATGGGTTTGGTGCTGGATTTAGATCATTTTTAGAAAATGGGTCACATGCATAGGTGGAAATCTCTGATTTTAATATTATGCAATTTAAATTATGATTCTTTAGGAAATGTTTCAGTGGATCACAAATTCAGATTTCCTCATAGTTTAATCCAATCCCATTCAGATATAGTTGAATATAGAAAATAAAAACATGGCAGTTCTTTTTTAAATTATGGAATTACCATTATTTTATTTTGGCCACAAGTATAAGAATAGCATTTAATTCTACCATTTTAAAAATAGCACAGGCTGGAATTGCCGCTACCTGAAATGCGCTGGCTGAACAGGCTGAAATGTGCTGGTACAGTTCTGACCAAAAATGATATGTAAGTGGAACACACTTTCCACCAGCTGTTAGTAAATATGCCTAAAATGTATGAACGTGTATGCACAAGAAGGATTTTTGAGCTGGTCTAACAGATTAAAAGAAGTATTTAATGTGCTTCTTTTTGTTCTCTTCCAGGCCTCATTCTTTTCTTCTACTCAGCGTTGTATATTTTCCTGGCAGCCATGTTTGCCGGCTGCATGTGCTGTCTGATGTGGTCCATCAGCCCCTATGTCCCAACCTACAATGACAGGGTGATGCCTCCAGGTAGCTTTCAAAATCTGGGAGAAACACAATGAGGAAAGTTTTTGACAACTACTTTGCTGATGATTACAATTTTAGTATGCAGGGAATATTGTGTCACAGTGTTGTAGATATAGAAGAATTGATCTTATCTTTATTTATTTATCCACCCACAATTTATTCTCTTTTATATGAACCAAGTTAATAAAATAAACTGAGGTCTTTACATTGCATATTTTCCTATGGTTTGTGTGTTAACGCAAAAAGAAATGCATGTACTGGTGACTATCTTAGATGCTGCTGTTTGCCCAAACTGGCAGGTATGACCATGTCCCCAAACATTCATGATGTTCATGGCTTTCACATCACCTTCAACGCCTCTGACCGCAGCTCATGGAAGAAGTATACACGAGCGCTGGAAGCTCAGCTTAAACGTGAGTCTTTAAATTTGCTGTGTCTCCTTTAAAGGGAGCCCATTCAAATCTGCCTTACAATGTACTACACCCCCACTCTCTCCCAATACCCCCTTCCAACCCTAGTCAACCATAAAGGAGCAGGCAGGGAGGGAAACTCCTTTTGTAGGCTGTACGCAACCACACTGTGCTTCTCGGCCCTCACTTTTGTGCTGGTCCGTTAGACTGGGAGGCCAGGCAGGGTATTTAGTCATTGTCTAGTTTATTTATGGTCTCTCTCTCTCCCTCTTTCTCTCTCTCTCCCCCACCCTCCCTTGCCCCCATATCTCCACTTCCCGCGCTCTACCCCTCCAGCCTATGACGATGCAGTTCAGGATAGGCGTAACATTGCATGCACACAAGATGCATATTTCATGCAGGATGACCTGGAGGAGAGCGCTGAGAGAAAAGCATGCCAGTTCAAGAGGTCCTCGTTGGGGCCATGTTCCGGGCTGCAAGAAAGAGATTTTGGCTATGGTTCAGGAAAGCCCTGCATCCTCCTCAAAATGAACCGGGTGAGAGCAGCTTAAAAGCAGTAATGCAAAGCGATCTAGAGAAGAATGAAAGAGTGCTGGAGTGAAACTAATGTGAAGGGAATTCTTAAGAATCCACTCCAAACTGTTACAGTGGAGAGAATCTTTAGTGACATCTTGTGGCACAGTTGAGTAACTACAAAAAAAAATCAAAACAGAAGCACACTGTTTCCAGCTAGGATCACGTTGGGATTTGTAAAATGTTTTTGTTTCTTGCCTTCTTCATGCAGATTCTCGGGTATTTACCTGGTCAAGGTACTCCAGTGGATGTCGATTGTGCAGTTAAAGTAAGTAAATAGCGTCATAGCCTTTGCCAAATTCTGAACTGGTGTCTAAAGATAATTTCACATTGTCTATCCAGAAAGGGACGTCTGAGGGCCTTGGAAGTGTGGAATTCTATCCAGGAAACATTTTCAACTTGAAGTACTATCCTTACTATGGCAAGCTCAGACATGTAAGTATACAATATTACTGTACTGTTACATATGTACATTAACACAGATTTAAAAATAGCACTCAGAAAGTGTTTTGGATATTGATTTAAGCCAGGGGTGTCAAACCTGTCCAGAAAGGGCTGCTGTGGGTGCAGGTTTTCGTTCCAACCAAGCAGAGGCCACACCTGAGTAACTGAAAATTAAGACCAACTGATTACAGAAGTGGAATCAGGTGTGCCTCCTGCTTGGTTGGAACGAAAACCTGCACCCACAGCGGCCCTTTCTGGACAGGTTTGACACCAGTGATTCAATCTATTAAGCATGATATTCATGTACAGTCAGAATGGTCAAAATCAGTGATTGGAGTATAATGATTCTGAATGATTTTATAACATCTAGCTTTTTATTGCTGCATAACAGGTGAACTACACTTCTCCACTGGTGGCTGTGCGCTTTCCTAGTCTTCAGCTTGACACCCATCTACATGTTCAATGTAAGCTAAACGGCAAGGGCATCATCAATGATTCACCCAACGACCGCTTCCTTGGCAGTGTGTCCTTCTTTCTAGAAGTGGGTGCGTAGTGCTGGAGTAGGCCTGCAAAGGAACTAAACTAAAACTTGTCAGTGTACATTATGGTTAAAATAGTCCAATGTACTTTCGTTCCTCATGTTCCCTCGCCTCTGTGCCTTCCACTTGAATTTAATGCAGCGTTATTGCATGCAGCATACTCGCCCACACACAGACCGCTCCAGCAGGCTAGTGTAGGTTAAAGTTAAGCGCAGTTAACGCTGCAGTTACAGAACATAACAACTAGATATTGGTAAAGTGAGTAAGGTTTCCTTTCATCATGCATTAATATATTCTAGATTAGGCAATAATCATGAATGTAGTCCAGACAGACATGTTCAGATGCACATACGTACACTGTACAGTATGGAGACCTAATCTGTGCTGTCCGTTTACTGTAGAGAATTAACTTGTACATCTCTGCTGGTAGTTGGATATATGTAACTTTAATTGATAAATGATAGTATTTTTTTATTTTGGGTTTTGCGGGATGGTGACTCCTTTTCACATCTTTTGTACAAATCCACAAGTGTTTATCTGTCAGGCCATAAAGGGTTGGTTTTTGTTTCATGGATTAATTTGTTCACTAAGTAAATAAATAGACAAATAATTAAAACAAAGAGGAAGCAAAAAACAAAAAAGAAATGGGTGCAATGAATGAATTGTTAAAAGCCCAATATGGCCAGTTGGATTTACCAAAAGGAATATTTCAATTATATTAATATATATTAATATGTAAAATATTAATATGTATTAAAGATAAGTGAATAGGTACAGTATTGATATATATTCATATGTATATTATTAATATATATGAATTTTTCAAATGTACATTTCGGTGCATGAAGCACCTACGGACTTGAGATAAGTGTGTAGGAAATGTCATTTGTGCAGCTGTTTAACTGAAATATTTGGTGCCAAGCCAGTTTAACCATCACAGGATTTTAACTTTATTAACGGCATTTCTGTAAAAATCTCAAATGCCGGACATTTTTTGCTTTCTTGAGTGATGTGAAAGTAAAACCGGTCAAACGAATATTCAGATTTGAATGGCCCTAATTTACAAAACGTTAATATTAACACCTTTAAAAACAGACTCATAGGTTTAACCTCATATCACCGTGCTCGTTCTCTTTGTAACAATCACTTGTGCTTTAGAGCTGAATTCTTTGTACTACATCCAGAACTAAATTGATATTATGTTTAATAGTACCACTAAATATCCATTTTTTTCAGAGACAAATGTATTTTTCCAGACACAAATGTATGAATTGTGGAACTTTTCAATTTCTGATCAGTTCAATTATAAAATTTATTTTCATGAAAAGTGGACCATAACCTGACCTCTGAGGAGAAACTTTTTCACGCACAAACACAGGCCCATACCCAGAATTACTCACAGCTCAGTTTCCTTATAGGGTGAAAAAAATACTGTGCCTGCTTGGTTCTCTGTGAGAAGGACTTCAGTATTATTTATTAATTGTGTTTGCATCATGATCACAGTACAATCGGTTATTACGTGTGATGGCTTGATGGAAATCAGAAGCTGCATGTTGGTGATTCAGTAAATGCAGTGAAACGTCGACCAGCAGACAAGCGTGCCGGCTCATGTTTTTTTTTTTTATGCACTCCTAATGTTCTAGACGTAATAAAGATGGAAGAGAATTAACTACATAAACGTTTCTGTTTGACTGACTCTGTACATTGTAAACATTTCTTGTAAACACTGACACCAGTAAAAGAGTGCTTCATCAGCACTCTTGTAGAATGATTGCTCAGAATGGGAGCGTGACTAGGCTATAGGGCTCTGTAACCAACTGAACATTTTCCTAATAGCTCTAGGTCTTTTCTGGGATTCATAATATATTGATATTCTATTTTTTATGGATACATTATCAGTATTCTTAAAATACATTCTGGCACTATGGATAGGCCCTGTTCAAAGTAGACACAACACATGTAACATGATTCACAAATTATGGCAAAATGAAAGAAAAACTTGACCCTAAGCCTTTCCATTTATCTTTATTAACGTAGTCTACTTAATAAGGAACTGAATAGTTAGTGTAGATAATGTGGTTCCAGCAAATATATAGATGGAAGTGCCATCTAAGTACACTGGGCTTGTAGATTCTGTTTTTTTCCAAAAGTATTTTCATTTTTGTTCAGTACAAAATAGCATCAAACTACTCTAATGTTGGTGGACCTCACTCACACCTGACCTGCTGTATACTTTCTTTCCAACATTAGAGAAAATAATGTCTGCATTTTTTACTTTTCTTTTTTATTAATGCTGGGCAATGATTAAAATTTTTAATTGCGATTATTTGCATGATTTTCTGAAAATTTCAATAATGAATTCAAAAGTAGTGTATTGTGCGCTTTTATTTTCAAAGTACTGCTATATGAACAAAAGTGAAATAACATTTGGTTTGCAAACGCTTTAAACAAATAAGGAACGTTTTAACAGCAGTGTTCCCTTTAACACGGTTCCACAGCTGCAGTTCAAATAATTCTTGTAAATCTCAACTTAAATATTAATATAAACAAATCAAATATAAAACCAAAGCTATTTGCCCCTGCAGGGCATTCACGTTTTATCTAGTTTGTTATAGAAAAACAAGGTACCCTCAGAGTCCAGAGCATAGGCGCTGGAACCATTATAGCTTTATAACCATTATAATTATGATTTGCCTATTTCTCATCATTATCAGTGTTATAAACTGACTGTATAAACTGAATAAGCTTCAAGGTAGCATTTTTCGACAAGGCTGCATGAATCGATACACTGCTTATAATTAAATATTTTAAATAAAATATTTTTTTCTCTGATCATGCATATTATTTGTCATAACCAATATTATAAATTGACTATAAACTGTATGAACTTACGGAGAGTATTATTCGTCAGGATGGCATAAATGGATAGACTCTGCTGTCGATTTGCGCTACAGTCGGATTTTTCGACAAGGCAGCATAAATAATCAGAACACCGGCGCCCATGGTCCAGAGCCACGATCAGAACATTATAACAGGCACCTTCCGAACAACAGCAGGTTACCAATTATAAATCGTTTTTCCTTTTTTCTGAATAGGTACCAGCAAAATATATTCATTTATTAGGGAGCAGCAGAAGCAGTTAGTACGTTCAGTAGTGAGTAGCCCTGTTAAAGTGAGAGGAAGTGATCAGCACAGATAAATGAACTCTCAAAATAAGAGTTTAAAAAATGCCTTATTTTAAAAAAAAACTGCGTTTACGCGCTATCAAATAATTGTCGGCGTTAAGTAAATAATGCGTTAACGCGATAACACGTTAACGTACCCAGCACCAATTTGTGTATGTGTGTGTGTATATATATATATATATATATATATATATATATATAGTGGCGAGCGTGAGAGAGAATGCG
>JBBIGA010000032.1:1308206-1321767 GCA_037576975.1 Alestes dentex | reverse complement strand
CCCCCCCCCCCCCCCCCCCCCCCCCCCCCCCCCCCCCCCCCCCCCCCCCCCCCCCCCCCCCCCCCCCCCCCCCGCAACAAAAAGGCACACTGTATTTCAAAGGTTGACAGTATTCTGGTGATGTTTTTTTGGTACTGAAGAAAACTAAGTTAAGTCACAGTAACCTTCATCTGACTGTTACACACTCCATGCCAGACAGCCAGTAAAACTGGCATATTCTTACTGGTTGTACATGTATACCAGTTCAAGACAACAAACTCAGCTTTGCATTAACCCACAACATTTACTGCCTTTCCCTGAGAGGGGACATAATGACCTACTGGCTAGGAGGTGGTGATTGGGGGTCCGAGGGCAGGGGCAGGGGCAGGAAGGGGAAATATGTCCACTGTATCCATCCATGTCAAATGCTGGTAAAGTGTCACAGCAAATGTCAGTGTCCCTTTATCATACACTGTGATAAGTGCAGTACATCTAGGACCTCATTATTATGGACAGGTACTGAGATGTGCAAGGATGTGTTTTCGTTCTAATTTCAACAACAAAAATAATCCATCCATGAGTAAGATCGGAGTTGAAATGAACACTTACATTCAGAGGTTAATAAACTGGAGCAACAAAGTTCCTATACCTAAAAGTTAACCATTCATACATTCTTCACATTAATAATCACATAGCACAATCATTGTGTAAGAGCCTTGAATATCTATCAGCAAAGATTAAAAATAGATAACATTTAAAAAAAAAAGCTTGTCAATTTCCATGCATTTTAACATTTAGTGCAATGCCAGTGATTAACCCAGACAGCCTCTGGGTTTTACTCTAACTAACTCAGTCAACACTGCTGAAGGGGCCTGGCAGCACCACCTCTTTTGAATGGGAAGAACTGTCAGCAGAACTTGTACATAATTAATACAGGCAGCAAACAAACCAGAAACTGGAATTTCACAGAAGCGATAACTGCAAGATATTCAGGTTGAAAAGTTGGAGGAGGATGTATAACCAGTGCCGTTTCAGCTTTGAATTCATAGTTTCGGGTATCAGAAAGTCATTCATATTTATTTTTTTATATATGAATATATATAAATATATATCTCAACTTTCAAAGGGAGGAATAATTTTACTAACAAAAAGTTTTTACGGGTAAAAATGTAATAATTTAATTGACAAATAGTTAAAAACAAATTATGAACTACATTTTACTAGCGACAAATTGTTACTTGTGCAGTGTCATGTTTTATATTTAAACCATGAATTCCCACTAGTCAGAACTGAAATCTTATATTTAAAAAAAATTCCTACTCCTAGGATAGCCGAATTTTGACATTCCAGAATTTGATTGTGAATTTTAGATATTTAACACGTCTAATGACAAGCATTTATTGCATTAAGACTTGAATAAAAAACAAAAACGGCCTGATAGTGTGAAGGAGGCAAAACGGTAAGAAAGGACAGGGTGAGGGAAGAGGGAGGGAGAAAGGAGTATGGGACAAGCTTAAAAGGAAAGTGAGTGAGGAAATGAATATAGCTTGTGGTGGCTTATACAGACTGGTAACCAGTGCGGCTCTTCCGCCGCCCAATCAGGTAAGAGATAAGCACGAGGATGATTAGGAAGCCAAGAGCCACGCCCACAGCAATTGGCACAAGAAAGCTTAAGTCAGCATCCAGAAAGCACTCTTCCGCTGCCGAGGAAAGAAGAGAGAAACAGTTACGAGCGCCAAGTGTTCAGAGAAAGAAACAGTTAAGTAAGATGCAAAAGAGGGCTGGATTAAGACAACGTCTGAGAAGGCTTGGGGTATTGTTCTGGAAAGACACAGCTGAAGAGTAAAGGATCTGTTAAAGGTTAATTCTGTTAAACCAGAAAGGAACAAACCCGACTGCACTAAATGAGAGTTTAGCACACAAAGAACTCACAAGCCACAGGACAAAGACATACACACACACAATAAAAACCCAAACCCTACACCACTTAGAACCCAGGGAAAAAAAAAACAAAAAAAACAAAAAACCACACAAACTCAAGTTGACATACTGATACATCTGGAATACAAAATGCAAAGAGGATTTGGAAGAGACTTTTAATCAAAACAAATTAAGCTTAATCAAAAACGCTCACTGTTGATGCTGTTATCTAATTGAACTGTTCATAGCCAACACTTTGGCTTCTTTTCCTTCCAATAAAATAGGCCAATAAGACAATAAGAATGAGGACAAGGAGGGCAACTCCAACCGCTATGGGTACGACGAAGCTGTCTGGCTCATCGGCCTGGCAATCGTCAGCTGAGAAAGAGAGCATGCATGAGTGAGAAAAGAGAGCCATCACAAATAAGAATAGAAACTTAACCACAACTTTACTTTGATTCGTGAACACTTGACAGCTACAGATGAAAAGTCTGAAATACCAGTGTTAACATTAATATGCACACAGCCACAAAGCTGTAAACCTTTTTTTTTTTTTGGGGGGGGGGGGAATCAATCAAAACAAAAAACATTAACAATGACCAGAATTTATTCAAAGATTGTCATGACTTAGAATTCCCTTTTTAAGTTACACTTTTCACAACCAGCAAGCAGAAAAACATCTACATCTTAATTTTTTTTTTTTTACTTGACTGGACATCAGAAAGCTGAACCTTCTCAAACATCCTTTACACTGGGTAGCAGGTAATGACTTATGTTTTTCCTTTAATGTGCTGCAAAACCAAAATAAATTAGTATATAGACAGCAGTTTACAGTCTGAAGAGAGGGAAGAAAGAAGGTTGCAAATGAAGGTCAGAACAGAGTGAAAAGATAAATATGAATGTAAATAAATGAATGCAACTCACACACTTAACAAGCATTCAAAGTTAAACATGTTCTTTTGCAAAGCCTTAAAACAGTACTGCACCAACCACACACGCACACTAACTCGGACCTGGAGTCAGTTCTCCTATAACTTGAACGTTCCTGATAAGCCAGTGTACAAACTGAAGCAGATCTAGCCTAATGACGGTCTCTGGCACCCTATGCTTACTTCAGAATGCCAGTTAAAAAGGTACAAAAGCTTCTTCAGCTCTGCTTCTGACCATGTTTAAATACAAAAGCCACCGCCTCATTCTACATTATGCACCAACAGCCTATCCAGATACAGGCAGTGAGCAAACACGGGCATATATTTAACTATTGCGGCCAAAGTATAAATGTAGTTTAACAATGGACCGCTGTAAAAGTTTGTTATACTACAGCAGCTATTCTAAGAGAGGAACTGGATGGTAGCTACCCGTTACTACAAAGCTTTAGGCCGAGTCAAGTATTCCTTAAAGAAATAATTCTGCAGCTCAAAAGGTCCAAATAAGCAGCACATTTTTTCTAACTCTTCTTTAGCATATGTATAAGAAGAAGTTTTTTTTATAAACAAAGCAGTTCACACAGAAGTTGACATCCATTAGTGGAATCATCCCTTTTTGAAAACCTCCCCCGCCCCAAAACAAAACTAAAATAAAACCACCACAAAAAAAAAAAAAAAAAGTACATAAATACTCTTTAAATAAGGCAAGCAAAAAACAACTGCATGAGAGTTGTTCACGACAGCTGAAGCATAAAGCAGAAATTAATTCTTTGTGGGGAACAAAACAGTTATACGATAAAGATAAGTGAGTTAATTAAATGAACTGATTCTCAGGAGCAAGTGCGAATTTTCATAAAGCGAGTGTCGAATAATTCAGATCTGGTGCATTGTTCAGTCACCTTATAACTTGGTCATTTAGGGCAAAGAATCAAAACACATTATCAAGAGTTTAAATTTGGGAAAATGAAATGAATAACCCTTTGCTTGCTCCTAAATAAAGAAATGGGAAAAAGCTACAAAGGAATGAACAGAAAAACAAACACTCCTTTAGGGGAAGACAAAAAAAAAAAGAAAAAAAAAAAAAAGAAAAAAGGTGGATGGGGGATGACCAAGCCAATAACACACAAAAAAGGAGGATCATGGTCCTGGACCACTGCAAAGACTTCAGATTTTTACTGCATAAAATCCTAGAAGCTGCCAAATTAGTAATTACCACCAAAACAAATCTGATCTCCCCTGACTAGCAATAACCAGAGAACAGTTGCAGGGATCCAAGATCAGATTAGGGGGTCTACTGATTTAAGGGCATCATTACAGGGTCTGATATCCAACATGTGTCTTTCGCCGACCAATCATGTATGCAATCACTACAATGACAATCAAGCCACCCAGAGCAGCACCAACAATGATTGGGATTAAGAGGCTGGTGTCATCCACTGAACATTCATGGGCTGCAGGCAGAGAGAACATGAATTAAGACAAGTCATGTCACAACTCTCAAACTAACAAGCACCGAAAATTGATTACAGTGATTGTATTGCACAAACAGATTTAAACTGGATTTCCAGAACATACCTGTACTGAATTTGTCATCACTGACGCCAAAGGGCTGGACTTGGAGGTCAAATGTATTCAAGGTAAGGCTGTCTGTGATGTTGAAGGTCTGCTCCTTTCTGCACATGTAGGAGCTCCCCAGTGATGCCTCCCACAACGACAAGTTATGATTCGCAGTACTAAAGATGCTCCCTGTAACCAAGACCAAATTAAGAGAATAAAATAACTAAAAAGTGGATTGTTGTATTTATTACTGAACAAACATAAAAAGCTTACCATTTCCATTATCCAAAGTGAAATTCAAAGTACTCAAGTGGAACTTGCTGGTTTGCTGTAAGGTCACAAAAATAAGCATTTAAGGATCATAAATAAAAGCAAAGTTCAAGCTAAATTATGTACATAACTCAAAAGAACAAGTAAACTGCTGCAGTCTTAAAAGTAACAAGGCACAGTTTAATACTTACATTGGCAAAAATGAACTGGACTGTAATTAGGCCTGATGTCAGAGTGAGTGTAGAGTCCGTGCCATTGCTTCCACATGACCCACTGGAACTTGTAACATTTGGGTCAATATTAATGGTTTGAAGGGCATCTCCCTGAGTGGACAAAAAAAAAAAAAAAACCAAAAAAAACCCCCAAACAGTTGTTTAACAGTCTCATTTCACAAGAGTATATGGTAGTTATTAACTGCATTTTTATTTTAAGACAATTAGTTAATCCAAGAATGCCAAAGAGACAGTAAACTTTGGTATATACCAGCTTGAATCTGAATTGCATGCCCATCTTCGCTTTAAGACAGACATGAGAGCCAGGATCAGCCCTGACAACATAATCACCAATAGAAGGGTTAGGCAATGGAGCAGTGGTGGGGACAGGAGTAGTAGGGATGGAGGCTGTTGTAGCATTGGTTGGAACAACTGTTGAGGCATTGGTATGCTCAGTAGTTGGAGGAGCTGATGTCACATTGGTCTGCTGAGTGGTTGGAGCATCTGTGGTAGCATTGGTGTGGGAAGTAGTTGGGGCCTCTGTTGTAATCTTGGTAGTAGTAGAGATGTCCAAAGCTGCTGATGTGACAATGGTGGGATTAACAGTGACTGCAGAGTCTGTAGTTGCAAAGCCCTGTGTGGTAGAGGCATCAGCTTCCTCCATAATTGGAGGACTGGTAGGAAACATGTAGCCCTCTGGAGGTGTCGAAAAGAGCACATCAGAGTGTGCAATACCTATAAAAAGGACAATCTTTAAAAACTCAACTTTTAATGATCAACACATCAACTTCCATATATTTTCCTTCTAGCCTTGTAAACTTCATGCAAAGAATGGCATGCAAGCATACTTCTCAGAACTGATTATGCTGTAACCTAAGATCATACATGGGAAAGGAACCATTTAAAACTAACTGATATATTTTTTAAAACAAGGGCAAAAACATGGTCAGCGCCAATATCTGTAACAGCCGGTTTAAAGCCCCCAAGCAAACCATATGAAGTGACAGTGTTTTTGCATTTCATTGGTAGAAATGCAGATTACAGTAAAACCTGTTTTTAAATAAGATGCCAGCCTGCACAGCTTCTGAAGACTTAATCCCCAGGTGAGACTAGTATTAACCCTAATCTAGCACCACAAATGGTTCAGCCACCTCCCTGCATGCGATTCTATACCTTTTCCTCTGCAAAAGCCTCAACAGTTAGAGCTCTAGAAATGAGAAAAGTAAAGCAAGAGTGATCAACTCTTCCGACCTGAGAGACAGCTTAAATGAAAAGTTGAGTCAAATAGAGTAGGGGGTGAAGGTGAGGATTTAGACCAGACAACAAAACAAACAGAACTGGTTGAGCTTGGCTGGTAGCCAATCTGACATTAAACAAAAACAGAAAGTACTTAAAAAGCTGAAAATTTGTTCCAAGTTAGAACTCCTTGATCCATATATTCACACTGAGGACCTGACAGTATGGAAGACGCACCTTTTTCGTCCCCCACTGAAGGCACTGCACTCTAATGACCCCCTCACTCGTTTCAAACATCAGCACACTTAAGACAACGCGTAATTTTTTAATCCGAGCCCTGCACCAAAGCCAGCTCACACAATGATTAGCTTGAGGCATCACAGTGTCTCAAGTCACATGGCTGCGAGTAAAGATGTCAGACAAAGGTACAGGGCAGTCACATGCTCATCTGAAGATAACCTGGGATAAGAGTCGCTCCTAAACTCACCTGAACGTATGATGCGGTCAAATATATCTTATCTGCGTAGACTAGCTGTTTTTTAATTGCACGCCACAATACTCACATTTATGCTACATATTTTGCACGGTTAAGTCACGCAGGTGATTGAAAGTGGTCCAGTAATAGATCAGTTCGTTTTAAAGTTGGGATTTCACACGCAGTTCAGCTCGCAGATCAGCTAGCGGCAGGAAAGTTACATAATGGAGCTCATTTACTGCTTCTTTGCACTTCTGGCTGCACGGCTAAACACGTTAAGAAACCAGAGGAAAGGCTCATTATGCAAGAGGAGCTGCTACAAATGAAGAGACGTCCAACAAATCAGAATCGAGACCATTTGTAGCTAGCACCGTTAACGTTAGTGTGGTGAGTCCTGTGATGACGTTTTAAGTAAAATATGACATTTTCCAGTTACATTAAAATACATTTAAGGTTGCTGTGGCATATTTTATAGTAATGACGTAGCAAATAAAATGAGTGACCTACAGAGCCGTTCTGCACAGAAAGGTAACGTTAACTGAGTTAGCTTAGCTTAGTTTAGCATAGCTTAGTCAGCTATGGCCCTAGAAACCCCGGAGGAGGAAAAAAGTTGGAAAAACACCGTTTTTTCACAAAAAACGCTCTCGTGCTACTCACCACTCAGAAGAAGCAAAAGCAACGACGGGTAAAGACGTCGACCCATACTGAGAAAAGCGAGTCCACACAGCTCCCAGGCCACTGAGACTCTGTCGTGTCCGGGACTGGCCGGGGCGCTATAAGAGCAGCACGGACAGCTGACGGCCGGTCATATGACTAACGAGAGGCGGGCGGGGTTGCCAGATCGGTGAAATCCCATCCATAACAGTGCGTTCGCCGTTAGAAGCAAAGCACAAAATTAAGAAGTCGTTTCAGATTTTGGTCCACATTTCTTCTGATCAGGTTTTTAGCACTTCCATAAAGTTTAGACATGTAACTAATGCAAAAAAAATTAAGATAAAATGGAAAATAACTTTATTTTCTTGTGTTATCTTCTTCAGAAGCAAGACATATAAGTAAAAAGCCATTTTAGCTTTTAGTCCACAATTCTTCTAAACAGAATCAGATGTTTTAGCACTAGCATATACTAAGTTTGGACATGTAACTAATCTAATTATAACAAATTAAGATAAGATAAAACAACGTATGTCATTAACATGTTCAGTGCAACAAGAAAGAATAAAAGATATTAATAAATAAATGCAACACAATGACTTTAGTGCAACAAATAAGAGTAACACTCGCTAGTAAGTGTTTAAGTTCTCACTAGTAAGAATTCACGGCTTTTTCATATTCATTTTCATCTGAGGAGCGATTTTCAGTTATAGCATGTAATAAATAAATTTGCCATGTTTAGTTGTAAAATTATAAAACTTCATAATAATATAAAACTGTTCCCCTTTTTACAATGAGCTGTGAAGCATGAGCCTACAGGACTGGAGATGAGTTTAGGCCTTCACTGCTAAAGCTAATCCTTGTCAACCTGTTTTATCAGAAAAAAACTCTACACCCTGCTGCTGCTCTTCATGGCTGCAATTGAGAAGACTGGGTTAATAAAATGTGCGGATTTATTAGAGCAGAAAAAAACCAATTAGGGTTTTTTTGTGTCTCGTTGCAGAAGAATACCACTGATCTGCTTGAACTTTCTACACAAAATGTGTCATTTTCTGTGATCCACATTTGTTTAAGCTGAGCACACATCTGAAGCGCTTTTCAATTTTCTAGTCATAGAAAATTTCTTCTTTTGGCAACATGGAACTAATTATTTTCAATGAAACAGCAAAGACAGTGTTGTGAATAAAAATATAAATATGAGGAAACAATGAAACACCAGATTCCATTTATACACATCACATCCAGAGATGTGTGGGAAAGTTAATTTTACCATTTAATTAAAGTTTAAGCCCCCTTATTGAATCTATACTGCCGCCCACAAAACCAACATGGACCACCACGCCAACAGGGACTTCAGTGACATTGCATTCAAATACATAGACATTAATATGGAGTTGGTGCCCCCTAGAACAGTTTACACTCTTCTTGGAAGGGTTTACACAAGATTTTGGAATGTTTCAGTGTGGAATTTGTGCCCATTCATTTTGTAGAGCATTTATGAGGTCAGGCACTGATGTTGGACAAGAAGGCCTGGCGCATAATCTCCATTTCAGTTCATCCCAAAGGTGTTGGATGGGGTTGAGGTCAGGGCTGTATGCGGACCAGTCAAGATCTTCCACACCGAACTCATCCAACCATGTCTTTATGGACCTTGCATTGTGCACTGGGGCAGTCATGCTGGAATAGAAAAGGTTCCTCCCCAAACTATGTCCACAAAGTGGAAAGCATTGTGTTGTCCAAAATGTCTTGCTTCACTGGAAGAAGAGGGCCACTTAAATTGAATAATTTAAAAGTGTGTCCCAATACTTTTGTTCATATTGTATTTTCATATTAAGTTTCACCGTGCGCCCCCTGCTGGTCACCGTTCGGACTCCATCAAAGAAACAACAAAAAACACACACATTCACATAGCAGCGGCTAAGCTAAGTGCTTCCGGTAGGTCAATACATCACGATAGAAAAGTTTATTACAAACTCTTCATGCTTGGGTTTTCTGTAGAGAATGGATTAACACCCCCTCTAAAAGAACATCTTCAAAGTAACACGACGCTCAGGAGCCTGTCCGCCATCGTTTCCAGCAATAAGTGGAGTTTGAGTAGAGAATTGGACTTGAAGACTCTCACACGAGTGCACCGAGAGGAAGCAGTAACCGACCATCTTTCCTCTCTCCAGCAATAACAAGAGCAGAGAGGCTCCAAGTCGGGCTCCGGTCTCTGAATTATCGCCTGTTTCTCGCAGCACAAAGAGGCAGCCCGGCGCTTTTGGGTTTTTTTTTTCTCTCGCAGACCGAGACCAGGGCCGTGGAAAAGTCAGAGTCCTCCAGTCTCGACCTCCAGGAGCGTAGCCTTAGAAGAGTGTCTGTTTGATTTTTTGCATTTCTTTTTTCATGTTTCCAACAGGTTTACCTTCCCCTAATCCCCCACCGCCGACCCAAGAGCCCAAACCGGCAGCTTCGGATGTCCGCAGCGACAGCGGTTTAACGTCGCCCAAGAAGAGGAAGATCCACAGCGCCGAAAGGGAAGACCCCGCTGAGCCAGTGCCGTCCTCCCCCAGAGCCTCCTGCCATTCCTCCTCCGCGTCCTGCTCCACCAACTCCTCGCAGCACATCCAGAAGAAGTTGAGGTTCGAAGAGCCGCTGGATCTCCTCGGGCTGGATGTGAAGATGGCCGAGGACTCTCCCACGGCGTCCTGCTCCAAGGCTAAAAGCGCGCTGCTGGCCGCGGGGGTCGCCCACCACGCCAACGGCCTTACCAAGTCCGCCGGATCGACCACCTTCGCCAACAGCAAACCGGGCGCTGCCAAGAAACTCGTGATTAAGAACTTTAAGGGTAAGTGGGGCTGCAAGAAGCGCTTGAGGTTTCAGCAACTGGGGATTAAGTGTCTTACTCAAGGTAGAAAGTTGGGTTTGAACCTGCAACTTTGTGGTCATCGCGTTCACAGGCAAGTGTTTTACTCACTAGGCTACTATCACCCTCCAGTTGACATGCTTGACCGTCTCCAAACCAACACAACTGAGGGCCTCCAGGGTGCTTCTGAAAGGCCAGCATAAAAGCTCTTATTCTCTGGACATGATGTTAATTATGTTAAAGTAGCTATTGATGATGCGTCCTGAGTACTGATGATACGGGTTTGATCGGGCTCTTTTGTTCTTTGTAGAGGAATTTCACACAGCATTAAGATGGACAGAGTAAGCCACAGAAGTCTGATGTGAAATAGTGTGTTTGGGAGAAACGTATCAGCTTGGATATCTGTACAGTGGTAGTGATTAGGAACCGGGGGTCAGGATGCCAGGATGACCTCCAGTGAACCTACACATGTTCAAAGTTTTTTGTTTTGTCATAATGTGACCGTAGTGGCAGGTGTTAGGAAAAATAGTTTACTTTGGGTACTGTTTTGTTTGACATCAACCTGCTTGTACTTCTGTGTCATGACATGAATGGACTTCAGAAATATATTCCGGGCCAAACTCTTATTCCAATTCAATGTCTCATTAGTCACCATTCAGTCTAATGATGTACTGCAGCGTAGCTGCTACAGGCTTTTAATGTTTCAGACATCTGGTTGTGTCAATCCCAGTGTGAGCATTCTGACTCAGTCTGTTTCTTTAGAACGGAGCATTTCACAATAAACTGCCCTCAGTGACACTCTTAATAATTTAATGATGCAGGAAAGTCCTTTTAATGTATGTATTTTATGTATTGAGTGTATGTTAAATTGAGTCTGAATCTACCTCACAAATTGCAGTTAACTGTTAGGCCCTAGATGCCTTAAATAAAGAACATAAAAATAGAATTATTCAACATAAAAATAGAATTATTCAACTGAAAACAAGCTGCTTGGGAACAGGGACATCAATTTGGACAATATTTCCTAAACTGTCAACATTGCTCGAATGCTCATGGTTAAAACTAAAAAGCAGTATATGTGCAGATATTGCTCCGCACTTTTGTCTGTCTGGCTGCATTATGTTTGTACCAGTTAATGATGGAAGTTGAATAAATTTATTGTTTACTCAGTGTTACAAAATGCCAGACACAAGTTGGGAGATAAACTCCTGTAATGCGCTTTCAGTTCACTGTTTTCAGTTCATCTGACAGCTGGTTAAGCTGTAAAAAAATACAATTCCAAAGAGTCATTGCAAAAGTTTGTGGAGTAGGATCTGTGAGTTTTTGGGGGTTTTTTTTTTTTTGGCCTCATGATTCACACTGTTTGGCTTTATGTATCACAATATGCATCACTTACCATAGTTTTAAAACAACGTCATATTGCTGAAAATCAAAATGATATCTTTCTTATTCATTATTAGTGCTTACAGTGCCCATTCACAGATTAGTCAGAAACAGATGAATTGTACTAGTACATTAGTTGGAAACTTAATTAGGATCAACTCATACAGTGCATAGATAATACACAAACTATGGTATTTATCAGATGTTGCATAGTGTGACTTTGGGAGTAATGTTTTAGTTTAATAT
This sequence comes from Alestes dentex, assembly GCA_037576975.1. Classification (NCBI taxonomy): domain Eukaryota; kingdom Metazoa; phylum Chordata; class Actinopteri; order Characiformes; family Alestidae; genus Alestes; species Alestes dentex. The sequence goes on along the minus strand of JBBIGA010000032.1, from coordinate 1,310,067 downwards.
AGGAATTGACTGCAATTCTCTTGCTGCTTTGCGTAGTAATAAAAGTAAGGATGATGATAATAATGCACACTCCTATTGTATGTTATATTTTCACAGAAAAGCCAAAATTACCAGAAAATTACACACATGAGACCTGGCAGAAGTTAAAGGAAGCAGTTGAGGCTATACAGAACAGTACATCAATAAAGTACAACCTGGAGGAGCTCTATCAGGTGGGAAATAATTGCTGTCAGCTTCTTAACATGGACACTAGTCCAGATGTACTTACAGGAGTGCCAGTCTCGTAAATGCTCAGTTTTTTCCATATCAGGATTGTCAATAGTCCAGCATAGTGCGGTGATGCCTTTGCTTGGACCCACCTCTGTAACTGTTAACTTTAGTTGGTGTATTTGTGCAGAGACTGTGTTGGACTCCAAGAGCATAACCAAACACTCCTGGTCTGTGGAAATGCATAGTGTAGCACATGTCACTAAATACATTTTTTCCCCCCATATTTTCAGGCAGTTGAAAATTTGTGCTCTCATAAGATATCGGCCAAGCTCTACAAGCAGCTCAGAGCAGTATGTGAAGACCACATCAAAGCGCAAATTGATCAGTTCAGAGAATATCCTTTTCAGCATGATTTCTGATTTTTGTGTATATTACCTGATCTACTTTGGAAAACCCCACAATATTGGCTGTTATTTGAGATAATATGTCATCATGTTGTCAGCTTGATCACTGATTATTTTTGCAGCTTTGGTTTTTTTCTGTGGTTGAAATTTTTTTCTTAACTCGACTGTCACGGATTCCCTAGACAGTGTGCTCTTCTTGAAGAAGATAGATAAATGTTGGCAAGACCACTGCAGGCAAATGGTAAGAGTATTATTTTAAAATGATAAATATGGCTTTATTTTTCTCTGCTTGAAAATGTATGTATTTTGAAGATTTGGGTTCTCTTAGCAAACACTTGAGAACTTTTGCTTTACCAGCTGCAGGAAACCCTGATGATTGTCCTTGATTTGTGATCATGTGTCCCTCCAGTACAGTAATTTGTATTAATAGTACCCTTTAATACATTTGGTAATTTCTTTTTCGCATAAATGCAATACACTGTTTCTCATAGATCTGAAGTAAACATGGGGTGTGTGGTGTTGTGGTGATGTTACAGTTGATCCAAATATCCAAACTCATTGTAGTATTTTCATTTGTAAAATTATATTTATGTATAATAAGTAACATTTCATTTTTACTGTTATGCTTTACATGGGACATGTACTTGGGTTGTTGTCAGGATACTTGGGTTCAGGGTTGTCCAAGTATAGCAGATGTGTGTAAAAGAGATTTGAGGTGCAATGTTTACATGTAAGCAGATCCTTACTCCTGACATGAGCTTTATCTGTTTCCCTCCTGTTGTCTTTTATCAGATCATGATTAGGAGTATATTTTTGTTTTTGGATCGCACGTATGTTTTACAAAATTCAATGCTGCCATCGATCTGGTATGTATCCAATGCAAGTCAAAGGAGGAAAGAATGTCTTTACTAATCACCTTAGATGGTCTGAATTTTTCTGCCATGGATTATTTTGTGATATCTAAAATATTTTTGTTGTTTTCAGGGACATGGGATTAGAGTTGTTTCGTTTTTATATCATCAGTGACCTGAAAGTGCAGAGTAAGACAATTGATGGAATCCTGCTGCTTATTGAGAGAGAGCGCAGTGGGGAGGCGATAGATCGCAGTCTCCTGAGGAGTCTACTGAGCATGCTTTCTGACCTGCAGGTAGGTGTGTGTGTGTGTGTGTGTGTGTTTGTGTGTGTGTGTGTGTGTGTGTGTGTGTGTGATGCAAAGTAAATTTTACAGGTTACTTTGCATTATAGGT
>JBBIGA010000032.1:1285059-1308034 GCA_037576975.1 Alestes dentex | reverse complement strand
GCACAAGGGTGTGAGTGTTTGAGATAGTAATGGGTTTGAGTGTAGGTGTGTGTGTGTGTGTGTGTGTGTGTGTGTGTGTGTGTGTGTGATGCAAAGTAAATTTTACAGGTTACTTTGCATTATAGGTCATTACAGTTGTGTTACAGACACAGACTGAGGGGAAAATCAGCTGTGGGTTTAATTTCCAAAATTAAGGAAAAACCTTTTTAATCGTTGGTATCACTTAGGCCCTGTTTATCAGAATTGATTTTGGTTTGTTATGGTTGTTTATGTCAGAACTCAAGACCACTGAAAGTTATTGCTTTGTATTTTAAAGATTTTTGTCAGTTATCCTCTAATTATTATTTAATAAGTAAGTTCTCTATGTTCATCCCATCTTCACCACCTTCATGTTATGTTGTAGTATATGAACAGCAAACCATTTAAACTGCCTTGTTTGTCATTTATGTCCTATGTCTTTGGGAAGCAATTTTCATTTGATGGGTGAGAAATTATTTTAAATAGGGGCTCTTTTTTTACTTTGACAGATTTATCAAGATTCATTTGAGCAGCGTTTTCTGGAGGAGACAAATCGACTGTATGCTGCCGAGGGCCAGAGGCTCATGCAGGAGAGAGAGGTGATTTTAAACACAGAGCTGCTTAATTAACAGTTTTTAAAAATGTGCTCTCTATTTATTTATATTAAAACTCATCAAATAGATGTTTTAATCATGATGGTTAAAACAAGTTTGTTGTAAAATCTTGAGTATCATTTGTTGCTAAATAAATCTCTTCATCTGTGGGTGTTTGATATACTCATGGTTGTCTCTGCCCTTGTGAAGGAAAATCACATGCACAATTTGATTTACCTTTAGCCTTTTTAAAATATGGGTTCCTATATGGTTCTTGATTTGGATGTATGGTTCCAGTGGAACAGGGACTTTAAACTGGAATAGAACTTTTGTATTATGTGGAGGTCAAAACAATCTTAAAGGTTTTTCAGGGAAGGAAGCTCCACAAACCTGTTTTATACAAACAACACCTCTTCTGAACTTACTGCACAAGCTCAGGCTGTCTAGAGACTTCTTAGTTATTTACAGAATAGTAAGTAAGTGTGATCTCATTTGTCTCTGAAGGTGCCAGAATATCTCCATCATGTCAACAAACGCTTGGAGGAGGAAGCAGATAGAGTCATCACATACTTGGACCAGAGCACACAGTAAGTCTGCTGACCTCATTGCAAACTCCTGCTAAAATTTCTAGTCTGTCTGTATGTCTATCTGTCTGTGTATCCATTGAAGAAATTGTGTGACTCCTTGTGTCATGTCTCTTAGAAAACCCCTTATTGCCACTGTAGAAAAGCAACTACTTGGTGAACACCTGACCGCAACACTTCAGAAAGGTACGACCCTGATACTTACAAACTGGCTTTTGTTTTCTCCGTTCTGTTATCATGTTCTCATTTGTGTATGTTGTTATACCAAATACAAATGGGAGGCCATTTAAAACATAAAGCAGGTTAAAAATGGTATTTGTTCGACTTTAAAGAAACTGTCCATTTTGTGTGTGTGGGGGGGGTAATTTAGTTTAAACTGAATACAAATTTCTGTCAGTTTAAAATTTTATTTGACATGTATCGTTTCCTAGGCTTGAATCACCTTCTGGATGAGAACCGCATCCAGGATTTGTCTCTGCTGTATCAGCTGTTTAGTCGTGTTCGAGGTGGAGTGCAGGTTCTTCTACAGCACTGGATTGAGTACATTAAGGTAGACCAGAGAACTATCCAGAGAACTATTATATACTATCCTTGTCAGAAAAAAAACCTTGTCTCCATTTTTGTTTTTTGTAAACTTTTACCACGTCATAATTACTGGCACCCCTCCATTCAGTAGACCGTTTTCTCCATTTGCTAACCAAACAGCAATGAGTCTTTCTCTGTAATGCTTGATGGGATTGAAGAATACAGATTGAGCAATCTGGGACCACTTCTCAATATAAGTGCTCTCCAGACCCTCCAGGGTCATGGGTTCTCTCTTTGGGACTCTACTCTTCAACTCATCTCTCAGATTTCTCACTAGGGTTTTGGTCTCACTAGGGTTTTGGTCAGGGGCCTGGGATGGCCCTGTCAAAAACTTGTTTTTGTTGTAAAGCTTTGGGTCTCACCTGACCATAGATCCTGATTTCAGTTGAAGGTTCAGTATAATAACTTTAGTTGCTTATGTTTGTGGTTAAGGCATACTTTTGGCATAGTCTCATTATTTGTTGCACTAACTTGAGGACCCCAAAACACTACCATCTTGAACTGCGATCCTTAGCCCTCCTCCTCGCTTTGGAGGCAAAATAAACACGCCTCCACTTGCAAGCAGGTTCACTACAGCAACAGTTTAGTCTGTTTTAAACCTCTTTAAGTGCTGACCAAAAAGTGGATTACAGATTTTATACGTGCTATTTTCTGATCATTTTGCTGAAGTCAACATAATTTTGTTTTATTTGTGTATTTTCTAATCTTTCCTATGTTGCTGAATGGCTAAGAAAATTTCCCTTCTGTGTCACCTCATTTATGCCCCAGTGACACACAAATTTATGAGTGGCCCTGTAAGCGATTTTGATCCTAAAACAGTTTAAGGGTACCGATAATTGTTATTTTTATAAAAGTGTTTTTTTTTTTTTTCTCTGAGACTATATTTATAATAGTAATTATAATTCATCTTTACAAATGATAATGAAGCAGATGGTACATTTTATTTGTCTCTGTATGTTCAATGTGTTTGTGCTACAGGCTTTTGGAAGCACAATAGTTATCAATCCTGAGAAAGACAAGACCATGGTACAAGAGCTGTTGGATTTCAAAGATAAGGTTGATTCCATTATTGATGTGTGTTTCATGAAGAATGAAAAATTTGTAAATGCTATGAAAGAAGCATTTGAGACCTTCATAAACAAGCGGCCAAACAAACCTGCTGAGCTCATAGGTTAGTGCTATTTCACACTTCAGTTGTCATTTGGCCATCTTGAATTTATTGTACTAATTCATAAGCTCTAAGTTTTATACTGTTGGACTAAAATTGTAAAGAAAACTGTAATGTACCAACTGCTATCTACAAACTGCTGCTGTAGTCTAACCTTGCTTTGTTCATTTTCTCAAGCAAAATACGTGGATTCAAAGCTAAGGGCAGGAAATAAAGAAGCCACTGATGAGGAACTTGAAAAGATGCTGGACAAGATTATGATCATATTCAGGTTCATATATGGTAAGCACTTTTTTCCCTTATTTCCATCTCTTAAAAACTCCACTTGATTTTGATCTTTCTTTGTTTGATCTTTGTTATTTCCATAGGTAAAGATGTCTTTGAGGCCTTCTATAAGAAAGATCTGGCCAAGAGGTTGTTGGTCGGCAAAAGTGCCTCTGTAGATGCAGAGAAGTCAATGCTGTCGAAACTGAAGCATGGTTAGTGTTCCACATGCTGTTCACTGTATTGCTGTGCTTTCTGTAGCCACACAAATCTATATTCGTGCAGTGTCACACGTCATATTAGAATAATTAATATTTTCAATCAGTGAGTTCTGATTTAATTTTATTTTGCTGTTATTCTAGAATGTGGAGCTGCATTTACAAGTAAATTGGAAGGAATGTTTAAGGACATGGAACTTTCAAAAGACATAATGGTGCAATTCAAACAGGTAGCAATCTTGTTTTTGAAGCTTTTGACAAGTTGAGCACTTACTTTTTAATTAAATTTTTCTTTCTCTTTTGAATCTTTACCTCAGTACATGCAATGCCAAAATATCCCCGGTAACATTGAGCTGACGGTGAATATTCTTACTATGGGTTATTGGCCAACCTATGTCCCCATGGAAGTGCATCTGCCTCCAGAGGTTTGTTTAGCCAATTTGAATTGCAATTCTTAGAGGATTTTATTTATCTTGACTATGTAATTATGACAATCATCATGTTTGTGTTGCTTTATCTCTTCAGATGGTGAGACTGCAGGAAATTTTCAAGACATTTTATCTCGGGAAACATAGTGGAAGGAAACTACAGTGGCAGTCGACATTAGGACATTGTGTGTTGAAAGCAGAATTCAAGGAGGTATGTGAGTTCCAGACCAGTTTGAGGTACAGATTAATCTTGATCTTGGATTAAAAATGAACTTTTAGTGGAGAGCTAGTATTATTTGTTGTATGTAAAACGGACTATTACTGGAAACAGTAGATGTTACTGGAAACAGTTAACTTGAAGGTGAGGATGTAGGTATAATACATCAGTGCCAGACACCTTGCCAGCTAATGTGACCTTATTTTTTCCTGAAATTGTTACAGGGCAAGAAGGAACTTCAAGTATCACTGTTTCAAACGTTAGTTCTGCTTATGTTTAATGAAGGGGAGGAGTTTTCCTTGGAGGAGATTAAACTGGCAACAGGAATTGGTATGAGTTTGTGTGTTCCATTTTATCCCTCACTTTGAGTAAAATGGCTGTAAAATTGTATTTCCAACATAAATGTGATGCTATGACATTTGGGGGTGGGCAATTGTCAGAACAGCGTTAATTTGATGCTGTGAACCAACCTATTTTCAGTCCAGGATTGTCTCACTCTGAAAAGCCAGTCATGGCATGCCGAATGGGCTGCTTGCAAGCATGTGTATTCCACTGAACTTATGAAATTGCTGCACAGAATTGTGCCCACACAGATGTGGAGAGCCAGTTGGAATGCACCGGGCAAAATCCTGACCGTAGCTTACTATAGATATCAGACCAGATCTACATTTTCTGTTTTCTCAAATCACCTCAGGCTTTGGAAGCCCTGATCTAGAATCAGTATTTGTGACACCTGTCCTAAATTCTGAGAAATCTGATTGAAGATTTGTCCTCCTTATGACTGCTTTGTGAATACCAGCCCTGGTATTGTCTGACATGTCTGCCAATGTTGTTGAGGTTTTGTCATTCTATGAACTAAATGACACTGACAAGTCTGCACCACCATTATGAAGACCTGGATGTGGTTCATCTTGATTGATAGAGGTTTTGGGGATGTAATTATCTTTGTTAGCAACATTACCTGTTTGCTAGGTAGGAAAAATTTAATGTCCAAGCATGCCTTGGCTGATCAGCTGCATCTGGGGTAAGTGGAAAATTGTCAGTTTGATTTTCTTTTCTTTTTTTTTTTTTTGCCAAACTATTCTTCTAGCTCTCCTATTTTCATGGGAGTTATTTTGAGCCCATTCAGTGTTAAATATATATGTCACTAACACACCAGAAAGGTTTGGAGCAAAAAGACGTAAAGTACTTGACACCAAGTAAAGTGGCCCCTTGTAGTCGCCTGTGAACACATCTACACCACAGCACACTGAAAATTCTTTCGCTGCATTTAACCCACTCACCAATTGAAGCAGTGGGCTTCCACCAGCAGTGGGTGCCTGAAGAGCAGTGTGTGGCGACGGTACCTTGCTCAAGGGTACCCCAGTGGTGTCACAAGCAGTCCATGGATTCGAACCTACGACCTTTTGATCACAAGGGCAACTTTCTAACCACTAGGCCACCAGCTGTCCCAATTTGGGCAACAGATTTATTTATCATTTTCTGGAGGTTTAAATTACTGGGGTCAATTTGATCCAAAGATAAGAGGGTGAAACATTGGATAGAAATGAATTATTTAATTCATATTCATTATAGAATTGATCCAAGTGACTAACTGAAAGTAACCTTGATAATGTCATTGTTTCATTGTATATAGAGGACAGTGAACTGAGGCGTACCTTGCAGTCCTTGGCCTGTGGGAAGGCACGAGTTCTCACCAAAACCCCAAAAAGCAAAGATGTAGAAGATGGAGACAAGTTTTCTTGCAATGATGATTTCAAACATAAGCTCTTCAGGATTAAGATCAATCAGATCCAGATGAAAGAAACGGTTTGAAGCCCAATTCTGTCAGCTTTTTTTTTTTTTTTTTTTAAATCAGTGGTAAAATGTGGTGTTTTAGCTTACTGACCATTTCTCGTACTTGATTCTGCTTTACAGGTGGAAGAGCAAGCTAGCACTACAGAGAGAGTCTTCCAAGACCGGCAGTATCAGATTGATGCTGCCATTGTCCGGATCATGAAGATGAGGAAGACCTTAAGCCATAACCTCCTGGTGTCTGAGGTCTACAACCAACTCAAGTTCCCTGTTAAGGTGAGGCCAAATGTGGTAGCTCAACTAATCTGAAAGTATTTTTTTTGACAGGTACCCTAGGTAACTACTGTTCTTACTATAATTCTGCCTATGCATTCCAGCCTGCTGATTTAAAGAAGAGGATAGAGTCACTGATTGATAGGGACTACATGGAAAGAGATAAAGAAAACCCTAATCAGTACAACTATGTGGCTTAGATCGAGAGATGGCTCAACAGTTTGATCAGTGGATGAATGGATGGAAGAAAAGAAGAGTGGAAAATCCCAAGAAAGGGGAGGCTGTACTCAGTGAACATGTGGAATCAAAACCTTTGCTCTAGTTGATGTTAACTTTACCCTCTCTAACCCAGCGACCGACAACTGAATGGATATTACTCCACCAGTGTTGTCAGGGGTATGTTTTCCACTGAACTGCATGCCCAATGGAGAAAAAATATATTATTCAGTTACGGAGCTCTTCAGTAAAACTCGGACAATCCCAGACACACTTTTTTTGCTTTCTTTCTTTTTTATTTACTCAAAGGAAAACTGTATTTATTTTCAGAATAAGTTCTAAGTCCATTTCCTTATGGCATCATTCTTTGTTTATTTTTTAAGTCACATTTCCTTTTAATTCAGTGTGTATCCTGTGCAAAATGTTCACGTGTTTTGGGGGGGGGGATATTAATAAAATGAGACATTTGTTCAGTCAGTGTTGTATTAGGCATGAGTATATAACAGGATTCATTTCTCTTGTTTATAATGGGGGGCTATACACACAGATGCACAGTTTGAGGCCTTATAATTTTAGGTCATTGGCTGTTTTGAAATGGGTGAATGAATTTGGGGGGGAATTAACCATGGCCAAAACAATAACCAAGCGTTTGTTTTGTCACAGGATTATGCTGTTAACACTAACGCGTTAGTGCACTCTCAAATTTAATTTGCTGACATAAAATTATACACCTTGCATCCAGCCTTTTTTTGGCCACAGATTAAGCCATATCTAAGACAAAATCACCTGTTAACTACATGAGTTTTGTTTAGTTGGTGATGAGGGTTGAGCTGTGTCTGTAAAACTGGCACAGAAAGTTCAATACAGTGAGCTGTGAACGCAATGAACAAAGATGCCTATTTGGGTTCCTCCAGAAACCTATTAGTTTCTATAAGAGGCGGTGGATTAACAGAGTTGTATGACAATGGTGTTTCGATAAATGTTAAAATGGACAGCTGTCCAGTGTCTGAGTAAATTTGCCTGTTTTATTGCTTCATATTAAACAACTTTGTGTTTCCATGGTCATTTCCATTTTCTACTAAAGGGTGGTTTGCAGCTTTGTTTTTGATTGTTGTCATCTAAGTCACTTATCTTTAACCAAGGTTACTGGAGCCTTTCCCAGGCAGTCACAAGGCAAAAAGACACTCTGGACAGGGGGGGCAATTGTGCAAACACATTCATGTACACATCTCCAATTTGCCCGGCATGTCGGTGGACTGTGGGAGGAAAGCAGAACAGCCATGCTGACACAGGGAGAACGTAAAAACTATACACAGAAATGCAGGACCTTCTTCCTGGGAGGTGACTGCGTACTCCTCAAAGACACCTAAGCAAACCAATAAATACTGCTTACTGAATGGAGGAGAATGCAGCACTGTGGGCCTTCAGAACAAGGGCTGGGAAACTGCAGGACCAGAGGTCGAGAACCACTTCTCTCAATAACTCTACTGCTCTAGAGCCAGATACAGATACAGTCCTGGAGGGATGGTGTTCAGCAAAGTTTGCTGAAACACTTGGTTCACCTTACCTGTTAATTGTCAGGTTTAGTGAGTGGGTTTGAGAAAGGGAACCACTAAACTGTGCTGGACACCAGATCAACAGGAACTTGACAATGGCATTACATTAAAATACATAGATTTTAACATGGAGTTGCAGCTATAACAGCTTCTGCTCTTCTTGGAAGGCTTTCCACACGATTTTGAGGTGTTTTCTATGGGAATTTGTGCTCATTCATTCTTTACAGCATTTAGGTAGACAGGGCTCTGCGCAGGCCAGTCAAGTTCTTCCACACCAAACTCATCCAGCCAGGTCTTTATGGACCTTGCTTTGTGCACTGTGGCACAGTCGTGTTGGAATAGAAAATGCCCCCCCCCCAAACTGTGTCTACAAAGTTAGAAGCATGGCATTGTCCAAAATGTCTTGGTATGCTGAAGCATTAAGGTTGCCCTTCACTGGAAACAAGGGGCCACCTGAAATGAATAATTAAGAGGTGTGTACCAATACTTTTGTCTATATTGTGTATATTACTAATTATGTAAAATAATAGTCTGGTTTGTTTTAGGTTTCCTGTTTTGAACTAAGAGAAATGAGGTCCTCGGGCTTTTGGGTATTTAGAGGCTGCGCTCCTGTGCTGAAGATGTTTTTTTTTTACTCCAACTCCATTTGCTTCTTCTACACTGTTCTGCAGCAAATCGCCGTGAAGCGTCGACAACTGTCGCAAAAGAACGTAACCAGCTGTGGAGCTGCAGTTCAGGAGCTCGGTGTGGTTATTCTCGCCTGATTATTTCACTTACCGGCTCCTCTTATATGTGTCTTTTTTAATCGTCACAGGCTCCAAAATCACATTTAAAAGCTCCGGCATCCAAGATCGAGACAGGAGCGGCCAGCAGAGATGTTTAAGAAGTAAGTGCGGGGCTCTGGTTTGGGCTACACTGTGCAGGCCGGACAGGAGAGTCTGAGTGGAAACCGAGGAGAATTCTGGAGAAATTGGTGTGAAAAGTAACAGACCTGTAGCTCAGGTGTTGTAATTGTGAGATAGTTTTAAAATATCCAGTTTCTGAATTTTAGAAAGGTCCTTAAGCTGACGGCTAGCTCGCTAATCTGTGTTTGAGGCGCTAGTAGGGACGAGAAGTTGTGTTGATTTGTTCTGCCTTTCGCCCAGACAGTCCACATGTACTTAGATACATTTACAGCCATGGTGACATGGTTGTATGATATAGTAATAGTTACTGATAACTACATATATGTGTGTGTTTGTGTAAATATGTATGTTTGTGTGTGTGTATTTATATGAGGTTTGGTGGACATATAAAGTGGTAATATATGTTTTAAATGATCACTTAGTCTCCCTTTTCTGTCACAGATTCGATGAAAAGGAAAATGTTTCGAACTGTATTCAGCTGAAGACATCAGTAATCAAAGGCATTAAGAATCAGCTCACAGAGCAGTTTTCTGACATTGATTCATGGCTCAACCAGATAATGCCCAAAAAGGATCCAGTGAAAATTGTAAGATGGTATGAAGATGTATTTTTGTCTTTTTATGTATTTTTTTTAAATGTTTATCTAGCGAAAAGTGGCAACTTTGATTTGCATTTCCTGTTCTCATTTGTTTTCTATTGTAGTCATGAACATATTGAAATTCTGACAGTAAATGGAGAGCTGCTCTTCTTCAGACAGAGAGAGGGACCATTCTTCCCAACCCTGAGACTCCTACACAAATGTACGTTCTGCAAGTCATCACAAAAAAAATGTTCCTTGCAACAAGACACCTCAGTACAGCTTTTATCAAACTTCTTTGTCCTGGGGCCCAATCATGTAAGGCTTTGGGGCTGCAAGGCCCTCCATAGGCATATGCCCCCCAACGTGCGCTCCCTGACCCTCCTGCAACCTCCCATGCACGTGGCTGGATAGATAGATGTTATTATACCACTACTACTACTGTTATTATTAGTATTAGTCTTACTTGGGCTTATGCCGATATTAGAACAATATTAAAAAAGACCATACAGGTGTGCTTTGGCTGAACATGAGATTATTGCTAAATTACCTGTAAATATACAGATATGTTGTAATTAGGCTAATAATAATAATAATAATAATAATAATAATAATATGGGGTATGCCTGTATATAAGAACCAGAAAACCTCAATTTTTTAAAAACTTTCTGTGTTTTATTTTATATATTTTTTTAAACTATTGAAGATAAAGCACTGCCACTGGTGATCCAGTAACATACAGACACTTTTATGATAAATATATAGGCATACCAGTGACATAAGAAATCCTCTGATTTATCTTTGAGATGTGCATGTTTTGTTCCCAAATGCTGGTGTAATTTCGATGGTTTTATAACCTCGTTACTTAACATAGTTTGACAGATGAAAGCCGAAATAAAGCCGAATTTAATTTATGAGGTGTCTTAATTTCGAGTGAATGGGCGATGTTTTTTGGCTCATCATGTAAGTCTGTGTCGTTAGATGGTCGCTTCCCAAAGAAAGAATCAAGACTTGCTTGCTTTGAACATGCCATGGTTTATGGACCACTCTCGTAAAGTGTGTGCGCGCGCGAATGACTGACTTTTGACTGATGCAGAAGTAAGGCTCCGCGGCAGTAACCTTGTCATCAGTGCCTAATTTGAGAAACCAGGCCTTAGTAGATATCATCTGAGTGATGTAATAAATGTAAATGAAGGACAGTCCCTTGAACTGAAAATCGTGTAAATATACATCAGCATTATGCGCTATTTTGTGCTGGGGAGGGGCATTGTTTTGTGCATGTCATAATTTTTATTTTACATGGATCAACCAGTCGGGGTACTTTTTGCTGGACTGTCCAGCAGCCAGCCTCTGAAAGCTGCTGTTTCTTTCTAGACTGTTGCATCATTGAATGCTTTTACAATCTGAAGGATGTTTTGAATACAGCGGAGAAATGCAGCCCACGTTCTGATTTTCAAGGACACTTCTTCCTGGGCTCCAAAATTATTAGCACAAGCGTCTGATCCGAAGAAAACTGACATCATTTTTAAAGAGGCCAGTAAAATATGTATATAGGAAATTTTACATCATATTTCTTTAGTTATTTGTTTAATAGGGTGACAACTGAATGAAGGATGTAAAATGCACCTGCTTTCAGTGAGCTGAACAGGTTTTAGCTTGTAGGGTAACATTCCGTTACAAATCATTTACTGTTTTTCCTGTAATGTTACATCATTCATATTAATGTTTTGCTAGCAGTTGTTAGCATTAACTGTGTTTTCCTCTCAAAGTTTCTTGCGAACCTTCTGATGATGAGGCATAGCAGCCTTGGTAGATCCCAGCATTTTGTATTTCTGCATGTAACACAAACAAGGAGCTTTCACAGGACAGTGTGGCTTCCCTTCCTCAGCTTCAGCCTAGCTTTTACTAGACTGCTTACACACAATTACTGACTGACTACTAACTCTGACACCCATTGCAATTTGTACATGTGCAAGTGTTATGTAAGACTATAGGACGCCTTTTATACTTAATTTAACGAGGCAGCATCAGTGCGTTGGAGTTCGTTCTGCTGCCTGACCCAAGCCTATCAAGATCCAACAAAATATCGGGCCAGTTGTCACAAGCAACATCAAGCTTGTTTCGGGCTGAAGCAGCTTTCAGAATATCTCTGGCATTTGATGAATGGACGAATGGGCCACTCAGTGAACCCATGGGTGATATATCATGAAAGGGATAGTAGTGAGAGGAACTTTATTATAGTGTTGCTAACATTAACAGCTCAAATCTCTGATTGTAATTCTGAGTGTGTCACTGCCCCCCCCTTTTTTAATCTTTAAAAACAAAAAATTATTTGATCTTTTGTTTTTTAGCAAAGTGTAGAAGCTAATTTAACCGTGAGGCTAATTATCAGAACATCCTGGTATTCTGATTTTTAAAAATAGGACTTCATTATCACTTTAGTGCTTCTTTGTCTTTGTTCAAGGTTACTTTGCTTTATATGAGCTGGTGCATGAATGACCTAAATGCTGTTTTTCATCTTACAGATCCCTTCATTCTTCCACACCAACAAGTTGATAAAGGAGCTATCAAGTTTGTTCTTAGTGGAGCCAATATCATGTGTCCAGGATTGACGTCACCAGGAGCCAAACTCTACCCTGCTAATGTAGACACCGTAGTTGTATCCTTTGAAATGTATATTTTTTTCTTGTATTCATAAAATGGGGTGAATTAGCATTGGATATCTACTATTAAAAATGAAGGATCAAATTTAATTTGTCAGATCATGAAATGGTCTATTTTTGTCCTTGATTCATTGTCAGGCCATAATGGCAGAGGGTAAGCAGCATGCACTCTCTGTAGGGGTCATGAAGATGTCTGCAGAGAACATGTAAGTGTCCTTGCCTTTTCTAAACACAGGTAAAATAAGTTTAATGGAGTGCAAAGCTGGGCATATTAATTGGAATCCATACAAGTAATGGATAGTGCATAATACATTTTGACAGTGTAGTATATGATTTGTTTGTAATATTTCACCCCTTTCTTTCCTGAACAGAGAAAAGGTTAACAAGGGCATTGGGATCGAGAATGTTCATTACCTCAATGATGGATTGTGGCACATGAAGACATATAAGTAATGCAGACATCTGAATGTGATTGGGAATTGATGAACTGCTATCATCACTGTATCTGTCTACTGTACAACCATGGACCGTTCTGCAAATCACACCAAACATTTTGAATTGACATAATTTTGATGCACAAATAAAACCTGCGCTTAAGTTACTTTTTTGTAGAGTGTATGGTGCCATAGAACAGGCTGTTCTTACTACAGCAGTGTGTACATTTCCATTCTCTAAAAAAAAGCTAGTAAATAACACCCAGAAAATCCATGAGCAGCTCACAAGCCAAGGTATTTCAGTACGCAGGGTCTTGAGCGTGTATTGATGAGATATAAAACAGAATCTAAAACTTTTAACTGAAGTTCCATTGGACATTTTTTTGTTAGGTGTAAAGCCTAAAGAACTAGAAAGCATGAGTACTATGATACCAGTTGGAGATTCTGTAGTACTATTCCAGCTTCAGGGGAAATATACATTTCAGTCCTTCCGAGTCATGCGCTCCCCCACCAATGTGTTTTGTAGACTTCTGGATGGTTTTATGTATACCTATACAGCAGTGATGGTACAAAAAAATGTTCAAGATCGCTTACATTGATTAGAACTGTTTATTGATAACCTTTTAAAAATATGAAATCTAACAAATGATGGTATTCACACAGAAAAGGGGCTCTCAAAAACATTTTAAACCCCCCAAAGCAGTTTTTAACTCATTCTAAAAATGGACAAGAAATGTCTGTTTAATTCGGATCACCAAAATATTTGGACTATTTTGGTTTTATCAAACAGGTCACAGATACCAATGTGGCCAAACAAAACAAAACACAGCTAACATGTACCAGTGTAGTTGACACCCCCCAAAAAAACGATATATAAAACTATTTTTCCTCAGAATCAGACTTCCAAAAATATTCTGGGATGCATTTAAAAAAAATTCTGATTCTGCTGGACAGTCAGACAAGTTGTCGTAACAGTGCACTGTGCATGATTACTTCATTCATGTATGCACCAACTTCTTTTCCACTCCATCAAATATAGTCCATAATATGGCTCTAAATTGTGTCTTGGTCATTGGGGTAAGTAATGTGATCAGATTAATCCCTTGCAAGATCTTTAAATAAATCTTATGCAGTTCAGAAAGACTGAAAACATTTCACCATTTTAAAGTGAGAAATACTCTCCAAGAAAACCCTTAATGCACTTAACTCCAAAAAAAAGCACATTTTGTTATACTGTACATTTCAGCATGTTCCACACTGCCTATCACCCATGCCAAGGTTAAATAACGCTCAATAAAAGCAATGCAGAAATTATTTATGCGCATCATAAAGTACATCAGTAGTCTCACTGATTGACTCTAGTCATTGTCTGATCCTTTTGGAGGTAAAAAAGTCAATGAGTCATGAAAGTTGTGTCCATATGGCCGTAGCCTGTAAACTCCATACATCATAACTTGCATCTGACTAGGGGACATTCCGCTGAATGTGATGGCCATGTCAGAGCAACACCCCTCAACAACATTATTGGGGTTTTGGAGCATACTGTCAGAAATTAGGGAGCTCACAGTCTTTTTGTTGAACAACCCTTTACCCTGGGCATCCTCTCCATTTTCAGCAAACACTCCGCTGTACTTCAGACATGTGGCAAGCTGCTTCTCTTCGCTCAGTTTCCACAAAGCATGTGCTCGCTCTGGGCATTTATCTTCATCCTTGAACACTTCCACAAGTCTTCTCACAGCCTCATAACTGAGTACAATGCCGCTCTCATACTCCACATACTCTAATTCCCCAGACTTTTGCACATGTCCAATGTAAAAAGGATCACTGGGTTTTTTAACCAGTACCAGATATTTCAGGTTCTCAATAATGGCAAAAGTAGTGGGCCGTGCCACAAAGAACCACCGGAGTTCCCCAGCGTTATCATATGCATGCTTGATGGCTTTACGCAGCCTTGTCCACTCGTCCTGTTCCTGCTGGTCTATTGCTTCCAAAGCTTTGGCTGATTCAGAGCTGTAGAAGACTGACTTATCGCAATGTTTGCTCCAGGTATTGTTGGCAGTCGCCCAATAAACCAGGATCTTAGGTGTCACCATGATGATGCAATACACTCGCACCTGCTGGGTGAGTTCAGACATTTGTGTCTTAGTTAGCTTCTGAAGCTCTTCTTTACTGTGGGGTTTGACGTGGTGGTAGAGATGTTCTTCTATCTGAGATGGGAGTCCAGGACTAAAGGTCCCAAGAAGAGATAATACCAGGCAAAATATGCCCCCTAGGACCACTCCCTTCAGAAACGAGCTGCCCTCGGACAACATTTTGCTGGATGACCCTAAAAAAGAGAAGAGTTGTCACTGCAGTCATTAAAGTGAAAGAACAAATATTGCTGTGCAAAACTACTGAAATCTATTGCACACTTCAGTGGTATACAAGGTCCTTTGGCATTATATCACTGAGAACTAACAGTTTAGAAGATCAGTTTTATATAATACTTAATAAAGCCAGTTTTATGTAAACATGTAGGGGAAGTGACTCTTAAAGAAGTGGAAAAACAACTATTGTCACGATATAACTACTAATAGCATGTGGTCGATCACCTGAAGGAAACACAATTGGTGCTCATGATGAGTTAAACCCATCTGACACTCTTGTACATGTCCCTGTGTTTCACGATCACTACTCCACCAGGAAGTCCACCACACCAGCTCTGTAAAACTGGAACGACTGAACACACAGCCGTTTATTGAAAAATGACTTCGCCACATGTACATTCAAGTCTTGCAGTTATCTAGCTACATTCCTGCGTTTCGGCTTTTTAGAAGAGCTGGCAAACCGACTTGGCTGACATAGCTACGCCGACAGAGAAGACATTTTTGCCTTTCTTTCAAGTAACGAGACATAAACACACCATGTAGCCACATACTTCATACTCCGATTTGAAGAGTAACGTTCTTGCTAATAAACACTTATTCTTTGGAAAAGCATTCGAACAAATGAACAAACCTTTCAAAGGTGGAAGACGACGACTAGCTGCTCAGCCTGACGGTTAAATACACACTGAAAGCTTGCCCGTAGATGTCTGCGCTGAGATCAGCTGTTTGCGTGTTATTGGTTACTGATAGTTTACTGAGGGGTGTACGTAACTGACTCTAGATCATTAACAGACTGTATGGCAAGAGAGCGCGACTGGTGACGTCAAGGCCATGCGCCATGGGATATGTAGTTTCAAGGCATCTGCCGAAACCCTACAGGCGCGTTTATCCACACAAGACGACACAAATAAGACTACACGATTTCTAATTAGTTAATGACCGTCGTTTCGATGAGAAAATATCCAAATGTATTTTTTAGTTTTAGTTTGTGTATTCTTCAGTTTCACTACGGAAAACAGATAGGTAAAATTGCAAACCTACTTTTATGCATATTAAACTGGTGTAAAATGAACAATTTTCTATTCGATTTTTGCTTTTCCGTATTTATGTCGTAAAAAAGGAAATAGGCAAACAGGACATTTACATATATCAAAGCAAATCCAAAAAAGATATTCTTAAAAATAAGCTAGGAGACGTCTTGTCACCGTTGTTCCATGACCAGACAAGACAGGGAAGTTTCCAGCGGCCGAATTATTTTCTTTCACGTCACTTTCATATGTTTGCAGGGTAAGTTTTGTGAAAAAAATTAAAGGAGACTTCCTTTGTGTTAATTAAAGGACACATTTCTATACAGTCCACATGCCAGTATAATCAAATATACATTAGTATTAGGACGCCTGACCATTACACAAACAGGGGCTTAAAACATAAACTTTAATATGGAGTTGGTCCCTCCTTTGCAGTTATAACAGCTTCCACTCTTTTTGGAAGACAATATTTTGGAGTGTTTCTGTTGGAATTTGTGCCCATTCATTCTGTAGGGCTCGCAGTCTCCGTTCCAGTTAATCCCGAAAGTGTTGAATAGGTTTGATGTCAGGGCTCTGTGCGGGCCAGTCAAGTTCTTCCATGCCGAACTTATCCAACCATGTCTATATGGAGCTTGCTTCGTGCACTGAGGCATGGCGTTGCACGGGAAGCATGGCGTTGTCCAAAATGTCTTGGTATGCTGAAGCATTAAGATTGCCCTTCACTGGAAGTAAAGGCCCACCTGAATAATAAAGAGGTGTGTCCCAATACTTTCCAGATAGTGTCCATATAGTGTAAGATTAAGGGCCTTCATTTTGGAAGATCGAATGAAATATCGAGGCGTGATGGCCGTGCTCTGCTGCCACCTGCTGGAATGTTGACATAAGTGATACGCAAATGCGCGGCAGTTTCAGTCTTCACAGCGCAAATGCGTACCTAATTTGTGACTTCATACCGCGTGCCCCGCCCCGCCCCTCGACTTCACGGCCTGCCCCGGTACGAGACCACCCCCTCCCCGGACCACGGGCGAGACACAGACTCTGTTCACCAATTCACCTCTGATGTCAGATACGGAATTAACCATGCACTCAGCTTGGTTGTTGAATAAGAGTTCAAATCATATTTATATATTTATGAGATTACGTAGATCCTGCTCTGTAGCAAGCTGGGTCTGGAGCAAAGCACGTAAATTACTTATGTGAGTATTACTGATGCACAAACGCAAACTTGCACAGTTTGACACGAAGGATGGGCAAACTCCAGTTCTACAGCATTGCAGTATTAATATTTCCCTCGTCCTAACACGACCATCTTAACTTGTTATGGGTTTGGCAGCAGTTGTAAGTTGAATGTGTCTCGACTGTGATCCTGACTGGAAGCGCCAGTTAAATTGTTTACATGGATAATGGTTTAAAATAACACATTTCCAGCCTTGATTCTCAGCTGATCTAATCTCCGGTAATTGGTTTGAAGGCAAAAACTGCAGGGAGTGGAGAGCGTTAAGGAAATTCTTCAACATATCAGTGCTAAAATGTGTTTAGCACTATAGGAGAGGCACTATAGGAGAGCACTATAGGAGAGGCATAACAATATTAGAATGAATATGAAATCGGCATGTATCTTCAACTGAGATTTCCATGACATAATATGCCAAATTTTTCATCAAGTGATGCCGTTCTTTACACTCCAGTATATACAGTATCTTCAGTACTGTGGTTATTATAGCTTTATAAATTCAGCTGCTCACAAATGAGTGCCCTGCTGAAAATGAAGTTCCGTGAAATATGCTAAAAATGTATGATTGGTCACATCGCTGTATGCTTCGATTACAGCTGTAATCACTGTAATTGAAAATGTGAAAAAATGAACGATTATAGATTTGGATAATTACGAGCCGAAACCTTACATGCACACTTTTACCATATTGTTCACAGACTGTTCAAGACACTACAAGGTCAGCTCATATTTACTGCGAGGCAGCAGATGGCCTGGCAATGTGAGATTTTTTTCGACTCCCAAATAAAGCACAAGCATCAAAAGCCATCATCAAACACTTGTGCACGGGGGTACGAAGCGGCAGTGCAGTAGACCAGACAGAATATGACTCGGAATGTGGGATTTAAAAAAAAAAGAAACACGTGCACCAAAGCACTGCTTGAAAACACAATAGGCAAATGACTGCCATACATCTGCAATGAAAAAACTGTTAATATGTCTGAATCTCCCCCTCTCATGACCCTGATTAGAATTGTAATTCAACCGATGGTCTTTATGCGTGAATAACCGCCCGCCCCCCCCAACTTCTCATGACATGAGGAACTGAAAACCACCTGCATGACGGACAGTGATGTGCTGAGGACACATTGCTCAGTAACTAATCAAGCACAACACTAGAATTTCTCGTACCAAAGCACAGGCCCGCAAGATTTAGAAAAATCAATTCCAAATAACTAAATGACCAGGAGAATGTGCATATTTTGCACTGCCTCTTCTAACTGCGTATGTTGATGAGGACGTTGTTTCTTAGGGAAAAGGAGTTCATTCTCTTTCGCCGCTGTTTGGAATGTGGGTGTTTTATTCAGTGATGAGATGGAAATGACTTCTGTACTGCCTTCCTTTGTTCCTGGATGTGTACTGTACACGCCTGGCCCTTTAAGATGAGCCATCGCACTCTAGGCGTGTTTCTCTGTTCCCATTCACAATCCAGGTTTGGGCTCTGCGGAAAAAGATAATCGGCCACCACATCAGGCTGCCGCCAGTTTTTTTTTCTTTTTTAAAACCACAAGCAGCGGGAGCGACTGTTTTCTCTACGGTACTGTGGAACATGTACACACCTGAGGAGGGACAGCGCCCTGCAGGATGAACGCCGTTCACACAGAAACGACATGAATGTCAGTCGGTCAAAGTCCACTCGCTCTCCAGCTGTGTTTCCCAGCCCTTCCTTCTAACCTGGATAAATACCGTGGAAAAACTCTCCTCTCTTTTTGCGCTTTCATTTTCAAGCTGTACCGTGGGTGTGTGGGAGCGTCCTGAAAATTGATATGGGATTTTTTTTCCTGGCTGGAAAAGAACGGTGTTGGTAGAAATCGACGAGATATGAGTGGTTAACATTGGCGTTTAACACCAGACACATGGACTAGCATGGGTGGCTAACACCCCTCCACCTCCAGACGCATCTCCACGGGCGCAGAAAAACAGCGAAAACATGTGATTTTGCGAAGAAATTTTGAAGTCTGTGCTCGTCGACTGGCAAAAATTGAACCATTTAGTCAGGAAATGCTGTTCTTTTGAGTTTCTCCGCTGGGATCTGCTTTATTAACTTTCTGAGTGGTAAACGTTTCGCGCAGTATCTGCCCAATCTCAGAGCGAGTGTAAACAGTCTACTGGGGTGTTTAGCTCGGTCTTTGACGCACACACACTGCTGTGTCGTTAGCGTGTCACTATGTCTGCGGTAATGATGCCGAAAAAAATGACTCGAAAATGGGAAAAGCTCCCGGGGAAGAACACTTTTTGCTGCGACGGACGCGTAATGATGGCCAGGCAGAAAGGCGTGTTTTACCTGACGCTGTTTCTCATCGTTGGGACCTGCACTCTGTTCTTCGCCTTCGAGTAAGTCCTTGTCTAAAGGTATTTTTTTGCATGTCTTGTTACTCAAATGTTTGCGGACAGGCAAGTACATTCGCGTAGTGCGGCCTGCAGTAAATCTCATCGAAAAGAAAGTCAGTTTACCGTTCGTGTTGTACTGTAAAGTCGACACCAAGGCCTTGAGACATGATCGCTGACTCCTGTGTTTGTGACTTTCTGTCCCGGTGTCACAAACACAGACTGCGTGCTGCCCATGGCATATGATCTTAAAACACACTGTCAGTAATGCATAATCAGTAGTGCATCTAGACCTCCAGAGGGTGTGGACTAAATAACGTGTTTTAAGAAATATATGCAAATATATCCATCACCGTATACCACCATTACCATGTGCCTTCCCATCCATCACATCACCATCACAATGCACCACCATCACCCTGTGCCTTTCCATCCATCACACCACCATCACCATGTTCCTTTTCATCCATCACAGCACCATCACTATGTGCCAGTATGGACTCCATCCACAGGATGGAGTATGAGGATGGTGGGCCGGTGCTACTTTAGGGTTGTCAATGTCACCCTTCTAAGGCCATCTCATGGTATCCTTCATCAGGGAGAAATGCATTTGGAGGAAGAAACTTAGTGAGGTCTGAATATTCCTCTTGGGGACTGACCGAGCTTGAGAAGATGCTAAAATAATTTGGAGACATGAATAATAAACCTAGGAGTGTAATGATACACTCAGTGCATGATTTTATTCACATTGCTCTCACCATATTAAGAAACAATTTGAATGGAACAAAATGTTAAATTGAGGCACAGTTTACTAATGAAAGCGGGAGGTGATGTATAACATGAATGTGCTGGACTTGTTTGTTGCTTGGCTGAATGTTATAAACAATGCAGTTTTCAAATATCATAATGATGCATCGCCACTATGCACATTGTCCCATTTTTGCATTGCAATATGACGATTTTTCGATGCAGTGAAACACACCTTAAGCTCCGTGGAATCCACTGGTGCTCTTCCACACAGGAAATGTGTGCCTCAAGTCAGTGATGAGGCAGATACAGCTTAGAGTAATATGCTCCAGGTTGGAAATGGCTCAGAGACTGTCTTCTAATGTCTGGGGTTGTTTACTGTATGCACCCGTGATATTAGAGTTGCTGTTAATTACCTCTCATGGGGACGGAAGGAAATGGAACTACTCAGCAGACATGTAACTTAAAACTCTCCATTATGGTACAATTTGCATTGTTAGGTCTCAGTTCCCTTGATAGGCTAATGTTAATGTCCATATCAATTGGACAATACGCTTAGTGTTGTAAATGACATGATATTTGTCATGTAGCTTCATGTTTTTCTTGCCACTTTAATGACGAATTCAGTATCAGTAGTCGTTCCAGCTTTAGACTTTTGACTTACAGTGCCTTTCAGACTTTTGTTAAACATTAATTGATGATCTAACCTGGGCTATGAATATTCCATAGACATCCCAAGTCTTAAATTGTGCAGGAGGGGTTTTGAATTGAGTTCACCTCTCTTGTCTAGCCCTTTTATGTGCTCCGAGGCTTTGAGCTGACACAGAGGGAGAGCTTGCAGAACAGAAGAACAGTGTATTTGTGTGCTGGCTGGATGTGGTCCAAGAATAGCTGGGTGGACATCATTGCCCATCAGCAAGGCTAAGAGAGAGGTACACCAACCTAGAAGTCCATCAGAAAAAAACCCTTATACACAGGAATAAACCCTGTACTGGGAAAAAGAAAGAAAAAAAAAACTTTCCTGCTACTTTAATCAGTTGACCTTGGTTGTAATCTTAATGGGTGTTAATCCTTATCACTAAAGATTAGCCGTTTTTACATTGAAATTGCACTTTGAAAGAATGCAGTTTTCTAATCTCATGAGTCATAGTTTTGGTAATAGTTTATGTCACCTACAGAAAGTTTTAATTTTGGGAATTTTACTTTGTAATACTGGGTTTGAATCCATAAGAAGCAACCAAAGTTGCTTTGTATAAGACAACACAACAATAAGAGACTGGTCATCTATAACACTCAAATTAAATCAATGTCAGTCACAATATTGGTCCAAAGAATTGCAAGGAGATATTTTCACAAAACAGTTCAGACCCTTTTGTTGCTGTGCCAATTGTTCTTTGGATAATGACGCTATCGTAAAAGTCCTTAATTTAAAAGAAACTATTGAATGTTGCCTCTGCTGGCAGTGTGTATGTGCATCTCTCCGTCTCTGTCTATTCCCAAGCCTGGCTAAGCTGTTTCCTCTCAGACTGGGTTACCTGCCTGTGATGTTCCATAGCAAAGCAGCCCAGTGGGACAGATGGAAGAGTAAAGCTCTCTCGCTTTCTTTCTCTCTCTCTCTCTCTGTCTCTCTGTCTTTCTGTCTGTCTGTCTCTCTATCTGTCTGTCTATGTCTCTCTCTCCCTTTCCTGTTTTTCCTCTCTTTTTCTGTCTGATGGAAAATACATAATTGTCAACTTGTGGCAATATACCAGTTCTTCATACCAGTTAAATTCTTAAGGTGTAAGATATGTGATCTTTATATTGCTATGACACAAATTACACAGTGCAACGTACAAATAGTGCAAACACACTCCTGTTAACCGATTTAGTTGGATGGCTAATGACTGTTGTAGCTGAATGTCTTGATTGTTTCAGTCATGTTCCATTAAAAAAAAGAACATCCAGCATCTGTTTGCTGAAGGGGGAGTGGATGCTAGAGAAGAATATGTAAAGAATGTGTGGTGTTGCACAAGTCTACTTGCATTTGTTTCCTTTTACGCGACCAGTGGTACTACCTCACTCTGTCAGCAGCATCAGATGACACGGTGTTCTCGGGACGTGGTCCAAGCCGAGCTTCAGATAGTACTTAAGCATGAATAACTTGTATTATTAACCAAAGTCCAGCAGTACCTAAATACGGTACATGCAAGCGTCTTGGACCTGTGAGATAAATGACCTTAGAGAAGGAAGCAACATTACTGTTGTTTTTGCTGATCCCAGAGAAGCTTCTATGTTTGTCAGGATATTGTTCAGTTCTGTTTGTATTTTGCACTATAAAATATATTTAATTTTTAAATTTAAAATGGGGTGTGTTTTAGAAAAGTGAAACATATAGATATTATTATTCCGTAACTGTATCACCCTCAACTATCATCAGCCTCCCAAATTGAGAAGGCATTCCCAACTATGATTGTCCTGCGAGTGCCTTTACTCAACATATATCATATTGTTGCACTGGCAGATTTAGATCACTAGAGTAGATGCCGGCCAGACGCTGTGCCCTGACCGTCCCTTGAATCCGCTGAGCTCTGTAAAACGGAGCAGAGGGAAGGCATAAGACTGACCTTGCCTTGACCATGCCAAGAGGATGTTGACAGCGTTTCAGATATACGGAGAGGCACACATCTCTCTCTCTCTCTCTCTCTCTCTCTCTCTCTCTCTCTCTCTCTCTCTCTCTCTCTCTCTCTCTCCTTCTCTCTCT
>JBBIGA010000032.1:1254254-1284959 GCA_037576975.1 Alestes dentex | reverse complement strand
TCTCTCTCTCTCTCTCTCTCCTTCTCTCTCTCTCTCTCTCTCTCTCTCTCTCTCTCTCTCTCTCTCTCTCTCTCTCTGGAGGCCTGTGAGCCAGGGGCATTTTGTCATTGGGCAAAGGAGAACTCCAGCCTTGTGTTTTCTGTATGTCCATTTAGAACCATTACAATTGTCACAATTTGTGCAGTGATTAGGGTGTGTCCATGACAGTTTTTTGGTTAATCGCCAAGGAATTATTATCCCTTCATGACAGGATCATGGGATTTAGGTTTTGTCTCTTGATTATTTCAAAGATGCATTTAGTTTCAGGCTGCACTTCCTTGTAATTCATCAGTAGGCTAAATACTTCCTTCTCCACCCAGCAGTAATGTGTTTTAGGGCAAATGGTCTGAATTGATTTTTATGGAAATGCACTTCCCTCTCCTTTGACTGTCTTTCTTTGGATGATAAGAGTCTGATGATTATTTATAATTAACATTTCTATTAATCAGACACAGAATCTGAATATTCTGAATCTTCAGAATATGAAGCCTTTAAGTAGCTATAATTATCCGTTTTTTTGTTGTTCTTTTGTGTGTAGTGGTGTATCAGTTCCCAGAAAATCATCTTTCAGTGTGAATTTTTCTATTTTATGTTAGAGCATTTATTGTTACTCAAAGTACATTTTGTTGTTTTTGTTCCACTCCTAATACATTGGTGTCTTTGCTTCTTGACCCTTAGACATGTAAATTATTATTTTGTCCAATGGTGGTTACTTTTTGTGAGCTTGAGAGGGAAAAAGCTTGGACTATAGTTGGAGCTGCCACATGCCTCAGGATCTTCTGCTGGAGATTTTTAGTTTCAGCTGCTAGCATGATGAGCTCCTTGGGCCTGACCCATAGAGCCTCCAGCCAGACCGCTGTCTCAGACTGAGTGTTGATTCTGTCCAAGTGTGGTTTCAATGCAGATGAGGCCTTGGTAGAGTTAGCTTTCAATGGCTTTCAAAGGGGACATGAATTCTGCAGCCTTGCTCTGCTGTGGTTCTGCAACAGTACATAATTAATTTACTCTTTAAATCACTTAAGTTCTTAAATAGCTAATCTCTTTATTAAGAATTAACCAAGGCTGGGCATGAAATTCTCAGTGCAGTGGCAATGTCAAGCACATAACTGCATGACGTCTTCTCTTTTTTAATGACAGCATTCAGGCCAAACACTAAGGCAGATTAGGGTTATCTGTATTACCTTCCCTGAAACTTCATTGTATTCAGCATAAAACAAGGAGGCAATATTAAATTTTCAGTTTGCTAAGGCAAATCTCTTCTACTAGATGGCATACTACACGTGACCTGAACACAAATGATAATTACACATGACCTAACCTGCTTTGCATTCTGAAATGGAACATATTTTGCGTTCATGGAAGAGATGATGTAGTGGTTTAGTAATAATAATAATAATAATAATAATAAATTTTATTTAAATTGCACTTTACATTTTACAAAAAATCTCAAAGTGCATACAGTGAAAACATTATATTAAAAGACAGAATAAAAAAAATAAATAAAGAAAATAAACAGCAAGCAATCATTAAAAACATTGGCTTAAAAGAAATGTTTTAGTATTTGTAATAGACTATTTAAAGCACAGTAATAAGGATGATGTACTCTAAGCAAGAGCCCTTCAAGATCCCCTCCCTTTTTTAAAGAGTGCCAGTATCCTACTGTTTGAATCAGTTCTGAATTAAATCCCGTGAGCAAGAGATAGTGTCATCTATTCAGCAATTGAATAGCAAGACAGTGAATTTACATAGCTGTACATGTAAAATAACTGGGTAAATACTCTTAAGAGGGTGCATTTCCCCTTTTATTGGTTGTATGATTATGGCACTGAATATATATATTTTTACTTTTTGGTGTTTCTTTTCTTTAGCCCTTGACAATGCATACACAGAAGAACCTCTTTACGTTCCTATATGAGGCTTTCAGTGGATGGTTCTTTAAAAGTGCATTTTTGTAAATGAGATGACATTTAAAGTTCAGAGAATCTCCACATATTCTTAAGGTTCTACCTAATTTAAAGGCTTTTCTAGACCCACATGTTCAAGCTGAGAACCATTTAGGAACTTCAAAACCTTCATTGATTACCAATGAGTGTAGTTTCAGTGTGTCATTTTAATATTCCATGCTTGATATTAGGGTTGATTGGACATTGTCTAATTGTGATTTTTCTGATTAATATTGAAGTTTGTGAATGTGATTGTTTTAAAGGATCTCCAGGCCTATGTTTTGTTTTTTTGTTTTTTTTTACCAAGAAGCCCCATACATGCACTGTTTTAGGACTTGAATGTAGTGTGCCAGAGTGGTAGTTCACACGATCTGCGTTTGAGGCCAGATTTGCTCAATTAAGACTTCACTGCATAATGTGAAGAAAATGACTTAAATGTTAGTTCCAGTGATTTGAAAATTACACTCTACAAGATGCTTGATGCTCCATACACCACTCTCTTGACTCAATCTGAAGGGCATTTTAGAATTTTTTGTCATTTTTTTAGGCTGTCTCATGCTGAATAGATGTCACTTCTCTTATTTAAGTGCTCTTAGTGTGACTCCTGTTTTCGTCTTCGGGCTTCTAATTTTTTTAAACCACAATTTCTCTGCCTGTCCCACTCACTGGCCTCTCTGGCACCATAACAGATGCTTTTCTAAAACGCAGTTAGTATTGAAGGCTAAGTACCCCCACCCCCAGCCATCTGTTCTGCTCCACCCAGAGAGCTGCCTGACCAATGCAGTAGTATTGATCGACCTCTTACTAGCCCATATTGCTCCTTCCTTCTTTTTCCCTCTCTAGTTCCCTCTCTATCTCTCCATCGCTATCTCACACACTCATACACACACCCTCTAAGACTCTTTGCTTCCACTAAGTGAAAAACAATTGACTCATAAAAGGCAACCAGAGAAGGAGAAGGACATTTGCACTTTTATCAGAGGGAGGAGTGGCCTGACTGTGTGTGTGCTGGGGTGTGGTGAGCTCTAATAAGTGCAAGGGTTCATTAATCAGAATTTTGAAGTAACCCACATAACCTAAAATACTTTTTCTGGCATGTAATTTTGGTTTTAGTCTAACCACCACACATTTTCCAATTAGCTATCGCTGGAAAATGAAAGCGTTTGAAGTTTAATTATATCTGTGCTTGGATAGGCAAATAGAGATTTTAGTTTAGCCACTGCTGTTAAGGGAGAATAAAGTTCTCATTAAAGTAATGGCCGGTTACAAGTGAACATGTGCATCTGTGGTCTCATTAAGCTAAAGGTAGGACTGACAGTCTCTTACATTAGAAACTGAACAGACTACAAATTGATTTTGACACATAATTGAGTAATACGAGTAATAAGAGTTTTTAAAGAAAAGCAAACAATTGAAATTTACTAAACTGAACAATATTAATGAATAGGCTTTTTAAAGACAGTATTTTGTTGTGTGTAAAAAAAAATATATATAAAACACTGCGTGAGGCTGCATCTATCAAGCTATATGTCTTACCCTAAAAAAAAAAAAAAATAGTTGAAGAATTCATATGCTTTATAATCCTACTGCATGGCCAATTCAATTTATAGAACAAGTTTAAAGAAGTTTTTTTTTGTTGCAAATTTTTGTGTATAGTTTTATTTGTTTAATATATGGAAAAAAAACATATTAAATGTTTTATAAGATTATTATGCTGTATTGTTTTTCCAGTGTGTTATATACCGATCGGCCACAACGCAACAATAACATGAATAATCGATTATTGACCATGTTATTGTGGAATCTGTCAAGGAGTGAGTTATAGTAAGGAGCAGTTAAACAGAGAGTTTTTGAAGTTTATGTGTTAGAAGCAGGAAAAAAAAATGTGTGAGGGTCCCTCATTGGCTTGTGGCATTTATGTGGGTGCTAAACATTGCTGCAGAACAGAACCTAAACATTGTTGCAGAACAGGTATGCCCCATTCATAGCAACAGGATTCCTTGATGTCAGTGACCTCATTCAGCGGGATAATACACCCTGACACACTGCAATTATTGTTTGGGAATGGTTTAAGGAACATGACAAAAAGTGCAAGGTATGGACTGAAACAGCATATTGTCGCATAAATCATGCACTGTTTTTTTGTTTTGTTTTCAATTCTATTGATTGCTGAGGCAGAGAGTATGAGTGCTGCAGCATGATAGGTCCGGGAAGCTTAGAGCTGTGATGGGAAGCGATGATGAAGCTGGCCTGTATTACACAGTAGTCATCAGCACAAGGACTATGTAGTACACGTGCACACACATTGAGCTGTCCCTATTTTCATCCCTGCCTAGGGTTCCACTCAGGCTCAAGGCAGTGGAAAGTTTTATCGACTGACTTTGTGAGGTTTTTGTTTTACTGTCCTCTTTGTTCTGGCAACACACCAAACCGACCATACCTGTCCCACTGGTAGAGCACCATTGTTTTGCTCTTGCACATTTATGCTGACTCACTTAGTTGGTCTATGCAACTACAGTGAGGACAATGCTTCGCTCTGCTTTACCTGTCTGTCCAGAAAGGATCGTAATGGAAAAGCAGTTGTACTGCTTCAGCTACATCTCAGCTCACTCCCTCTGCATTCAAACCTGTGTTGTACTGCTGATGTATTTATGACAACAAATGTAACAAATCGGCCCTCTGAGGCCTGGTATTGGGCCTGCCACAGTGATGTATTATCCATACGTTTGGTGGCGGAGGAGTGCTGTACATGTAGCCGAGTGGGAGGAGAGCAGAGCCTCCTCTATTAATAGCTCAATGCAGTGGCCTGTAGGGTTGGCCAGTGTGCAGCAAGCCTGTGGCCAGAGCATAGGGAAGTGCTATTAGAGTGCCTTAGTCATCCACAAATTTATGGGAACTGCCTGTAAATGGCTGAGCCTGAGGGACAGGGAATGTTTTCTTTTGTAAATATTGTCCTAGGCTCTGAAGCACTCTCTGCTGTGGCCATAAAACGGCACTGTTTATCTGCTGAATGGTTAAAGCACCACCTTTGTCAGTTTTCAGAGTAGTATTCTAACCTTTTGTTGCTGCAGGTCATGCCTTTATTAAACATCTACATATTTACTCAGCAATTGTGTTGCTTATCGTTGTAATATCTGTGCAATGTTTTGATAATGCTAACAGATTTTTTAGGATTTAGGTTAGTTGAAGTATCAGAAACTATTAAAGGGGAATCCCACCAATTATTCCAGATGAATGCAGATATAAACAAATAATTCAGAATGATTTGATGTTAAGTGCACTATTCTCGAGAAACTAGATAACCAAGTCAAAATTATTCAAAGTGATGGTAATAGAAACCAGATGACGGAAATGCCTCTAAAAGCTTCCTCACAATAAGATATCACATTAAATGAATGTGCTGCCTGGTACCTGAGACATTGTTTTACACTAATTTTGAGAGATTGTTTTGGCCTAAGATCTGTTTTTGAAAACTCATGGTTTAAAGGTACATACAGTAGTGCCGAAAGAAAATTTGAAAGATTTGCCAATGTTCTGCCACTGTTAACCTTCTAACTGAAAGTCATACATGTGTAGGTTCGCTGGTCATTTAGATTACAGAAAAGGCTACTTTTGTTTTGTACACATCATGAGCCCTGATTAGAGTCTGTAAGTTTTTCTGCAAAACACCACTTGACGTCAAACCATCTCTCGTCTTATCAATTGAGTTGTGCAGAAAACATCAAATATGTGGAATTCCATGGTTTACTTTTTTATTTACTTTTCCTGACATCACCATGAAACAAGAGGAGGTCTTTGAAATTTAGTCCAGGCTGTATATCTCTTTTTCTGTGTTTTTTTTTTTGGGACAATTGCTATTGTGAAGAATTAATGTGGATCTGTAGGGGCAAACATAGCTCATGTTGATTATAATAATCTCATGAGAAATGGACCACGCATTTCCTGTTTACTTTTGCAGCATTGTTGAGCCTAGGGGGCATCCTGTTGTCTTGGTATATCAAGGGGATATCTGTTACTTCTGCTTTGGCTTCATGCCCTAGCATGTAATCTGTGCATGAACTCTGTCATGTCTTTTAACACAAGTTTCATGTTTTGTTCCATGCAGGTGCCCGTACCTAGCCATCCACCTGTCTGCGGCCATCCCAGTCTTTGCTGTGGTGCTCTTCCTCTTTGTAATGGCCATGCTGCTGAGAACCAGCTTCAGTGACCCAGGGGTGTTGCCACGCGCCCTGCCTGAGGAGGCCAACTTCATTGAGATGGAGATTGGTGAGTGTGTCAAAATGTATGTGATTTCAGAAATGTTGTGGAGGGTAGAGTTAGGGCCGTGAGGTGAAATTCGGCATGAACAGTGCAGAAACCTAGTGTTGTAAGCAGGGTGGCAAAAGGCACCCTATGTTGATTTATTCATCATTTACTTTGTGTGAATATTTGTCGAATCAAATGAAACAAGTAGCACAGCAATATCATGTAATAACCTAATAAATAAGTTGATAGTTTAGCTGCAAGGATAAACTGCTACAGACCTACTGCAACCACTTGATTTTTTTTACTACAGGGTGCTCACACTTTCTTTAGTTTATAATTATAACAGGATATTGTCAATTTGTATCGATATTCTACTTTCTAAATCATTCTCATAGATTCCTCCCAGGAACTGCCCCATCTTGCAAGTCATGATGCCAAGGTTTTTTGGTTGCTTGATCATTTATCCTGAGAAATTGCTGCTTACTTGAGTTATGTGTACTACCTAAGTTTACTACCTAGTTTGTAGTTTTTATTTAGGAAAAATGCATATCAAATTCTAATATACTGAAATGTAATTTGTGATCCCTTTTGACAGCCCTAATTTCAGATATTGTAGTGGTCAGTGACAGTTAAGGGTTGACAAAATGAGCAGTTTAAAAATCTTTTACAATCTTACAAAACGCACTTTCAGGTGGATCAGTGTTTACATCTTTACAAAACGTTTATTTTCATGTCATTGACACATTTGCATATCATTTGAGATGCTATATGCTGGTTGTTGCAAAGATTTGTTGCGAAGGCTCAAATTTTGTTGGTTGGTAATGATCACACAGACCAAAAAATAATGCAAACATAGCAAACAGACGATAGAGAGTGCTTTTCTGTGTTTGGTGTCGTCTCCTTTTTGCCTTGAGGACCACCTTCTACTCCTTTGTCTTACATTAAATAATCTAATCTATTTTAGATTTTTAATCATCTAAAATATCTGCTTCCCATGCATTCTTTGCTGTTGCTTATACTGTCCATACTATGTGAATTCAGTAGCTGGATTTTTTCCCCTCAGATTTCCCAAAGCAGTTGAAGATCTCAATAGGATTGAACTCTGGGATTGTACTGACTGCTATTGCCAGAATTTCCTCATCTTAAAATTGCTCCCTCACTTGATGAGCAGTATCGCAGATTACAGATTCCATTGAACACTGCAGACACAGCTGCAAAACATTAGTGTATGACATGCGTGCATCATTCTTCCAGCACATTTATAGAAAAGCACACCCCCTTTCAGAAGTGCACTGGTATGTCCTGCCTCGCCCATCTCTGCAGGGATAAAGCTGTCTGCAGTCGATCCTCCTCTGTCTCCCCGCCCCCACCCTGCTATTGTTCCATGTACTGCTACTGGCTTTGCTGAAGATGCATGCTTTTCCAGCTCCTCCTCTATCTTCTCTTCCCTTGCTTTTCCCACTACTCTCCACTCTCCTCTCAAGCACCTTCAGGAAAAGTGGGTGTAGAGCAGACACAGGAACACTTTAAATGGCATAGCATGGCGCCGATAAATGAGTGCTCCCGCTAATAGGTCAGCTAGTGTGCAGGACAACCGGTCATGTTTTTTTTGCGAGGCTGGTCCAGTAACCCTTGTCCCCACGCTCCACGACACCATACTTCATATCCCCAGCTGAACTGTGCGTCTCCTTGAGAAAACAACTTTGTAAGATTGCTGCGGCAGAGCACAGAAATTCATTACCTAGAGTAATTTTCCTCTCTGTCTCTGTTCCATCTTCACTATTTCCATTTTACTATTCTATTTCTCAGTTTTAACGTATGTGTGCGAGATGGAGTGATTGCACTGGTTGCAGGAATAGATGTGCCGGCGTGTTGATGAAGAGGCCAGCTGCGCCCCTCTGTCACCCCAGCCCATTAAAGGCTGGCACCTGAGTGAATGCTAATAGGATGCTTGCATGCTTCCAGAATGCAAGGGCACAGACAGAGAAACATCCACTTCACACATTCTGCCCTGTGTTTTGGACATAAACCATTCTGCCCCCACTAATGTGAAAGCATCAGCAGACCAATGAAAATGGAAAAAATTGAAGTAGGGGTAATGTGTGTGAGGAAACAATCATCTGTTCACTTAACTGATTACATCATTAATTTGAAATTCACCGTTCAGCTGATTTTTTTTTTTATCCCAGGATAAATATGCTTTCAGTTCTATTACACTGAGCAGCCTATAGTTTTAAATAAAACCCCACAATGGTAAAAATAGACCTTCTGTAAAAGGTTTTTCTTGTAGAAATCAGTCATCTTTTGTTTCTAACGTGTTATATACTTTACTCCACATGCACGGCCCATTTTGCTGGCAAATTTAGCCGTAATTTTAAAATCTGTCCAGCTATAATAAAATAACACAGGTGCGCCAGCAATAACACAGTGGATCATCTTTTGTGTGGGAGTGAACACTCACAGCAGTGCCTGCTCTGACATTTTCATGTTTCCTGGCTGATTTGTTTGTGTGTGTGTTGTGCATTGCCAAGGACGTCACTGCTATGTGTGGCCTTCAGTTATCCGGAGGAACAGAGGATGCCATGCATGCAAATTGGGATAAACATGGCTTTCCGTGTTTTAGTATTTCCACTGATGCAGTATGGTTTGGATGAAAATTCCAAACTGCATTTGCATTTCAATTATCATTTATGATTGCAAAATAGAGGTAGGCAACATGACGATATTCATCTGAGGCTATAAGCAGTTATTAGAGTTGATAACATCCGACTTCTCCACACACACACAGCCCTGGAATAGAGTGATAACTTTGTTGCTATCACTTGATGGATCTAATTTTTTTTCTCTTATTTTTTTTCTTTCATGCTTGTGTTTAATAAAAGCCCATAAAAGGTTCAGTATGTTAAAAATCACATCTGCTTTTTTCCATTCATAAAAATCATCTAATTTTGGAAAGAGCTGATGACAGCTACACTTTAAACTAACATTATAAGAGCAAGAATATGTTGTTTGTTACAGTTCATCACAGGTTTTCCAACTGCTGTCTGTGGAAAAAATAGTGAAGTCAAGGTTGGAGTTTCAGATCACAAAAAGGGAAGAACAAAATGATAAAAAGGCAACATAAAGACACATAAGGAACATCTAGGCTTGGTCAAGATGTTCAAGCACATGAATCATTGTTGGTCTTTTTAGCCTGTGATGTTAGTACGGTAAAAGCCAATACTGCAGTATCAGTTAACAAACGTTATCCCGTGTATTTTGCAGAAGCTGCCAACGGCAGCATCCAGGCAGGCCAGCGGCCTCCTCCCCGCATCAGGAATGTGCAGATCAACAACCAGATCGTCAAGTTGAAGTACTGCTACACCTGCAAGATCTTCAGGCCCCCTCGGGCCTCTCATTGTAGTATCTGTGACAACTGTGTGGGTGAGTGGGCCACTGTTTTGTCTTCAGTCTCTGGACACTCTGGAACACTAAAGCTCTTTATAGAAACTATAAGTAGCTGTACTGGCGGTGCTACTGATGGCTGATGTGAAGCTAAACACTAAACTGAAATGCTGGTTGTTTTAGAGTGATTCATCAAAAGTGCTACATATTGGATGTGTTGGTTTGTGTGCCAGCATGCATCAATGAAGAAAAATGCTTAGAAGTAGAAAATTATTTTTTTTAATCTATTGGATTTTCTTCTGAAAAATTGTGTAGAAAGTGAGATATGTTAAGTTTTCTGCTGTTTCCTCTCAATTTAACTGATTTGTTTTGCAGTAGATTAAGAAAAGATTAGTTTTAGCTTGCGGGATATTCCATCAAAGTCCTTGGGTGTCTTGAGGGTATTGAAAAGAAGTTTGTCCCATGTGCCACGGTAACAGCCTTTACTCTTCGGGGAAGGCTTTACATAAGAACATTGCTGTGAGGATTTGATTGCATTTAGCCATAAGAGCATTAGTTGGGTCAGGGATTGATGTTTAATGACTAGCTCTGCATCACAAATACAACTCTTAACTCATCCAGTAGGTACTGATTTGAGATTAATCACTCCAGCGAACGCAGTTTCACTGCTCCGCAACCCAGTGCTGACAGCTTTAGAGCGTCCCAATCTATTGGCAATATCTAATGTCTAATGCTTTGTGTTTGCATAATCTGTCAGAAAAAAAAACCTTAAAGTAGCTGATCTCATTGAACTAGTGTCTGGATATTTTTGTGATATAGTGTATAGGAAGGCATGCGTGGCTGGGTCGTCCTTTACTGTACTTGAGCATGTAATTTGAAATGCACTGTAATAATTCTGATTTGCTGAGTGAAGAGCCAGAACGAGTGTGAGTTACACACACTTATTCATGTCTAACTGAAGAAGGTATGCTATGGGCTGAGATTGCAGAGCACAGTGAAGGTTTCAGTTTTCTTTCTCTCTGCACAGTCATTGTGAACACAGGGCCGTCTGTCTGGGCTGCCTGCACCTGCTACTCTCCGTCTGTTGCACGCACACACACAAGGAGACCCTGCCAACCTTTCTTCATAGCTGGTGTACAGAGACTGTGTCTGCTGTCGAATATCTAGGCCAAACGTAGAAATCTTAAGCAGCGTACAACTCTTTCAGATCTGAATGCTCTGTGTGTTTAATTGGTCATATTCTGTGTTTAACCTTTGTGAAGCCTTTTGGAGAATTATATGTGCATATTTTCCTTCTGCAAGTAACTTGCAGTACAGATTGTTTCAGTGTTGTTTCCATTGTTTGATCACTGCAAATAC
This sequence comes from Alestes dentex, assembly GCA_037576975.1. Taxonomy (NCBI): domain Eukaryota; kingdom Metazoa; phylum Chordata; class Actinopteri; order Characiformes; family Alestidae; genus Alestes; species Alestes dentex. The sequence goes on along the minus strand of JBBIGA010000032.1, from coordinate 1,273,989 downwards.
ATTTAACATGAACAGATTTGTATCTCATGTAGGAGATACAAACCTATTTTATAAAAAAAATTGGCTTTTATTTACAAGTTTATTTAAAAAAAAAAACTGTGACTGAGGGCATCATATCCACTATATAACAGGCCCTCCCACTCTCTTTCTGTGTCTCTCTCACTCTCTCCCTCTCTCTTTTCTTCTTTTCTTTCTCCTCCACCCCCCTTCTTTTATAGATCGGTTTGACCATCACTGCCCTTGGGTTGGAAACTGTGTGGGAAAGAGGAATTACCGTTACTTCTACCTTTTCACGCTCTCCCTCTCCCTCCTGACCATCTATATCTTCACTTTTGACATTGTCCATGTAGCACTCCGTAAGTGTTATGACCCGGGGAACAAATGCCCCGAAATGTATTATTTCTTTGGTAAATATAAGGAAGCAGTATGCAAAGATGAGGCCAGCCATCCGTCATTCTGGGTAGTTGATGTTTACATAAAGGCCTTCAGTGGCAGGGAATTGTGAGAATCCATGCATGTTTTGCCTTGCTGACACTGAACAGCACAAACGATTGTCCTAGTAATAAGCTCTCTCTGGCTCATTAATGCAGCAGAAGGTTCCAAATCTTCTGTAGACCCCTGATGCGCCTCAGTTAACGGCTGGTTGACATGCCTTGCCTTTCATATTCCTTTGCTTCAGACTGGTTCCATGGATAGACAGCCGGTAGATAGCCAGAGATGTGAATGAGTGAGGGAGCCAGAGATAGTGAGGGAGGCAGAGAGTGCAGGAGGAGATGGAGTAAAATGCACTGCAAGAGTTCCACAGTGTGCTGTGTTTGGCCAAATAGACTGCCAGTCTGGCTAATTAGCTTTGAGCCTGTGATTGCAGTGTAGTGCATAAGGCAGCCAGAATGCTATCCTTAAATTTAAAGCATGATTTTTTTTTAATGCTATATTACAAATGAGGGGAATACAGATGAGCAGAGCTGGCATAATCAGCCCGGGCTGGATGTGTGGTGGGGGTTAAATGGAAGATTTCTTGTGCGGGTGGGTGAAAAGTTGATCTCTGCCTGATTTCTGCCTTTTAATGATGAAAGTGAGCGAGACAGAGATGTACAGAGATAATGTAGAGAGTATGCATACATGATTTTATGTGTTGATGAGCACTCTTTGTCTATTCTTCCTACAGGCTCGGTGGACTCTGGATTTTTAAACACTCTTAAGGAAACCCCTGGAACATATCCTTTTATCTTCATTTTAGCCTTAGCAGCCCACTTCACTATACAATAAAATCCCTTCATCATAAACCCTCAGTACTGCCATGAATATTATGAAAAACTGTAAGCTGTAAACAGTAAATAAACACATCTGTAAAACATTACTGGCTGGCTCTCAGTGCCAAATTTATTACTTTGTTGTACAGATAATCGTCCTTGAACGTCAAACATTCACGCGGCCAGTACAGGTCTTAGGTATTAAACTCATAAAATATCAAATATTAAGCCCATAAAGTGTAAAAAGTTACTTTGCTGACCAGCAAGATTGGTTGAACGTATTCAAAGTCACAAAAAGTGTGAAACTCTAAGAAGTATTAGCTCAGCCACAGAGTGATAACCATAAAGTACTGTATGCACTTTTACCTTTATACACTCCCCATCCACTCCCCATATACCTTTATAACCTGTAATTGCACTCACTGGATACTTTATAAGGTCCACTGGACTTCTATAAAGTGATATACACTTATCAGTTTCTGATCACAGGGATGCTGTTAACCAGATATGATTTGAGTAAAGGACTATTTTCAACCAACAGTGTCATGGTAGAGGCATGTCGCATGTGTGGCATTAGTACAAGGATATCAGGATAAAGTTGGGTTGCGAGTCGTTCACGACAACAATATCCAGCAAAAGAAGGAAAAAAAATGTTCTGTAGTCAAAAACCGACCTCTGATGAAACACAAACTGCATTTGTACTTACATTATGTACATAGTTGAATGAGGGCAAAGTAGATATTCTATGTTTTTCAGTAAGGCAGCAACAGAAAATTCTGTCAGTGTACGTATATAGACGGTTCATGTACAACAAAACTCAGACTTCACCAGAAATGCACCAATAGAAACTTTAACACATGTTTAAAAGAGGAACACTTTTTTAGCTGGCACTATTGCCCTGTACATGGGCAGCAATGCCTGCAATTCCAGTGGCCTCACTTTGAGGCATGAAAGGACTTTTTTTCAGCGTCTACATGTAAACGCAGAAATCTGGCAAAACGGGCTTATTCTAGGTGCTTCTAGTGCTACTTTATAACACAAGACTCTTATTAAGCGTCTTTGAGTGATTAAAAATGAGTTTGTTAATGTTTATTAATGAGGTCATAAATACCTTAAATTCATTAACAATGACAGAAAATAGGACAATTAGTATTTATGTAATAGCTGCTTATAAATAATTTATACATGACTTAAATGAATTTATGCAAAGTAGACAGATATAGAAATGTGACTGTATTCATTGTTATTGCTTTAACTCTTTACTGTACTGTGATAGAGGTCCTGGTGTGCTTCTTCACACTCTGGTCTGTAGTGGGACTGACTGGTTTCCACACGTACTTAATCTCCCTCAACCAGACTACGAATGAGGATGTAAGTGTTCCTGTTGTACTTTACAGAGCTTAGTTCACGCTCCTGTGTCACTCTATGATTCCTGCTGCTGTCGTTTGACTATAGAGATAAAAGGATGCTCTGAACTGTGGTAAACTCTTTGAAGCGTTAAATCTAGTCAGCTGTCACCTTGGCAACAGTGTTGTCAAAGCCTGGCTCGTAGGAGAGAGGAAAACTATATGAATTTCCCACTGCTGTGCTAGAAATTTTTACAGATTCCTACATATGCCTCTCTCTTGTAAAGCTGACCTTGCGGTGTGTGTGTGTGTGTATGTGTGTGTGTGTGTGTGTGTGTGAGAATTTGAGTGCTCTGCACCAGAGTTTTATTTATGCCAGAGGCTAGCAATTCACTGATCTGACTGCAGAGCCCATAGTTCTGGGGCTGTGGCACTTTCACACTTTACCAAAATGATTCATTTATAACACTCTCTGCCAGCCCTTTCTAATGGTGCAGAGGAAAGGAGAGTAAGAGCGAAAGAATGGAGGAGGGGGTGATGTTTTTGGCCGACACTTTAGCTCATGTCAGTCTCTTGTTTGTCTGAATTTGATCTGGATAATAATAGACACATCAATACCTGCTGGCAGTGGTACGGATCATACACGCAAACACGCACAAGCAGTCTGTGGTGAACGGTTTGTGATTTATTGAAAGGCGTAGATGCAGAGGGCACCTTCAGAGTGCTGCTTGAGAGCAACTCCTATTTTTATTGCTCAGAGAAAGTGACCCACAAATGGAGTCTTTAGTCTTTGCATAAAAGTCTCATTTCTAATTTAACCAAAGCTGTGCAGGAATAGAAGTCATTAAGGCTGTCTCCTGTTATCCTGTACTTTTTTGATTCATACTTAAATGCCATCCAGGAAAGGATAAAAGACCACTTGCTAATTCTGCAGTAGTGCAGTATTTAAATCCCTAGCTAGTTCTTTTTTACTAGGTCAAGTCAGACCCAGAGGGAGTTAATGACTAAAACTGTAACTGCACTTTTGAATAAGATATAAACTAGAAGTGAATTTTTTCGCACAGGCCTCTTTGTCAGAATTGCCAGCTTCTAACCTAAAGCAGCAGCAGCAGGAATGTGAGAAGACAGTAGGTGCCCTGAGTTTAGGTGAACTGGTTATGGTTGGCATGCTGGTGACTAGTGAGCTTGAGTTCTTCACTCAATTTTTTTCTGTCTGCGCTGTACAGATAAAAGGCTCCTGGTCGGGGAAGAACCGTGTCCAAAACCCATACAGTCACAAGAACATCATCAAGAACTGTTGTGAGGTGCTCTGTGGCCCAGCTTACCCCAGGTAGAGTCAAAATTACATCTGTAATTATAATGGGAATTAATTTAAAGTATGGTGCAGTCATGCAAATATCTACTGTTATATAGAAACATGTGTAGTCAATCAAGCTTTTAGTTTCTTTGTTAGTGTTAGCTTCTTATCTAAGAGATAAAACAACATTGCGTTTGTATGTTTTGTACTCTACCTCTGAATGTATTGTAGATGATTATTGTAAATATGTTTGCTTGCTTTCATTATTTGCCTCTGATGAAAACATAAAAATCCCATTTTGCTTTGTTGTGACACACTTCATTTGTGAAATTACTAGAATTAGAATTACTAGAAATCATCTCAAATAATTGAGCTAGTTTTGTAATAATTGTGACAGGCTGGCTAATAAGTAAAAGAAGCTGGGGTGGAACTGGCAGGGCTTTTGCTTAAAACACACCATTTGCAGTGTTAATTAAAAAGAAATTAATTAAATTAAATTTTTCATTTGTCAATTTAAAGTGCCAGTTAAACAAATAATGTTTTTATGGTGTCACTTAGTAAAATTACTTAAAAGACGCTAGTTTGAGCTCAGTGAAAAAAGTTGGCCAAAAATTCGTTTGGTTGTCAACAAATCGACCACAAAAATGCGTGATCAATGCATCCCTCATGGATACTTGTATCCCATCCAATTATCAGTCAAAAATGCATTGCTGATTCGTTTGCCCCTTTCATCAGACCTCATCAGGGTAAAGTCATCTCAAATATTTGCTTACATTGATATGGTTTCTGGTATGCTTTGACATACCAAAGTATGTTGCATAGCTAAAACAGTAGGATTATCTGTCACATAGTCTGAATTGAATTTGTACTTTTGTTCATTTATATTTTCTCTCTTGCTCACTCTCTAGTGTGCTGGACAGAAGAGGGCTAATGGCAGAAGAATCTCCAAGCTCATCCCCCTCTGCACCCACTCCTGATAATGCAAACACCAAGAGCAGCCCAGTTACACTCAACACAGTAAGCCGTGTGTGTGTGTGTGTGTGTGTGCTGAATATGAAATATCTTCAAGGTTTCTGAAGTGCAAAATAGAGTGACTAAAAGAATAAGTGCATAAAAGATTAAGCAAACTGCCTAAATCAGTTACACAGTCGGCTGAAGGAGAGGGGGTATGAAAAGATAAGTTATGAAAGGGCATTGTGAAATACGTGTGTTCTTTATAAAATCCAGGGGCCTCATGTATAAACTGTGCGTACGCGCTAAAATGCTGTGTATGCCCGTTTCCACAATCACGTTGAGATGTATAAACACTAAACTTGGCGTACCGCTACGCACGTTCTCAGGAGCCCAAACCAATGCGTGCGCACGTTTCTGCTTGTTTTTGTAAATGGGTGGCTCCTAGTGACAAATCAGTGGTACTATGGCTTCCCTTTTTGCATTAATGATGCGGTCTTTATCAAAGACACTGCAGTTAATTGTAACAATAAAACAGTGGAGAAAATGGCCAAGCTATTGCAACTACCATGGATGCTCTTGCGTTATTGGTCGATATCGCAAGTGGCAAAATTAGAAGAAAGCGCGTATTCAGGGATCATACTGATTTCCTGGCTCATGATGATGACTGACTTCAGGTCGATTTAGATTACCAAGAACTATCCTCTTGGAGCTGTGTGCTGAACTGGGGCAGCTTTACAAAGGCAGACTTCTAGTAACAGCGCCATAACTGTCCCGTTACAAGTTCTATCCACCCTCGGGTTTTTAGCCAGAGGAGCTTTTCAGCGTGAACCCGTTGACCTATCGGGTATTTCTCCGGCTGAGCTTCATGCAGCAGCGTCCGGGTGCCTCACCCGCTTCCTTCCTGCTGTACGCTGTAGCACTCTCACGGAGGCTGACTCCAGCCCCCCGACCGCTGTGGGGGCAGCCAACTGCTCCTAAGCATAACAACCCACCGCAACCACACTCACAGGAGCTCCGAAGTCTGGGAGCCCGTGCCGGAACCTGCTGCGCCTCTGGGTGTTAGGCGGATCAATCTGTCACGTCGGGTGTGCTCGAGTGGAGTGAGGCAAGGCACGTGTGCAGGTTCTTTTTGATGGTTTTAATATAAAGACACAGACTCTACAAACAAAACCAAATGGCATGAGGGCCTAACTGAAAAACAACACATAGTACATACATAAGGACAGGGTCACGTGCAGGAAACATCAGGGTAGTGTGAGGGTTGATCCGCAAACAAAACTCAAAGAACTTAAATACCAAACACTCTCAGACAAAAACCAATCAAAAGGCCCAATCACTTAAACTAATACTCAGAACAGGTGACACAAACATCCACTTATTTCAAAATAAAAGACCCATAACCAAAAACCTGTCCATAACAGGTATTTGGCATTTATATTTGGTTTTGCCATTCACCTGTAGCTCATAGACATGAGAGAGGTTCTGTTTGCACTTTAGTGACACTGCTGTTTTGTCATTGACATGGGCAAAACTTCAACCACAGATACAGTTCTTTCTTATTCAAAAAGGAATTGATGGCTCAAATAAATAAACAGTAAAAATGTCTTGTTTCATAAATGTATTTCATTTTTAAATAGAGATTGGGGTTAGTCATCTTTTTTCTTGAAAATGTAAGCATTTATTATAAACTAAAATGACATATATCAGTTTAACTTCATTAAATATTATGTTCAGTTTAATTAATAAATATGTATTAAACTTACACAATAAAAGTATGTTAATTTTACACATTTATTTTATGCTAGAACTCCCTAATTAAATTAGATGGAAATAGGTGTCATGAAAAAAATAATTAAATCTGACAAATTATTTTTTTGAGTGGGGCAAATTTGAAAAAGGGAAATTCAGTAGTTTTACCCCTTAATCAGCCTTAAACATTTCATCTCAATTTTTCTTAATTTCCTGGGAATTAAGATCATAATTAAGCTCATTTTAAGTGGTAAAATTAAGGGGTTTGATTTCGTATTAGTGTGGAGTGCTGCTATATAGTCCACAGAAAGTGTGCTGCATTGTGTACGCATGAAGCGTGCTGCATAATGTTGCACAAAATCGTGGCTTGCCTGTATCTGAGGAGCTGAGGAATGAGGAACCTGACCTGGGAATTGGACAGTGTTACAACTTTGTTTGAATGTAATAGAAAGAATGTAAAAACAGGTAATCAAACGCAGCATATATTAAACTTAATTCTTTTAATGTGTGTCTAATGTCACATAGCACATCATTTATATTTTTTAGTTCATTGGCAATATCTCTTACAGCATAGACTAGGCCTATTGCATTTTGCAGCACTTCTGTCAGCACATGGCTGGATGGTCTGAGGCACGGGAGTGTGCGCAGCCAGCGCCCGAAGATGTGCTTGGTACTGCAGCGCCATCACCCCCAGGAGTTTCGTCCACAGCATGGAGGTCACTTCTTGTACCCTTCTCTGAAACAGAATAAACATAAGTAATGCCGCATCTGCTGCCTGCTTGTTCATTTTAACCATGCAAATAAGACAAACAAGTACAGTACGAAAAAAAACTCACTGGCTGATGTCGGAGTCCCCCTCACCTGCTCCCGTTATAAGTGTGTCCCCAATAATTGTAGCATCTCGCTGCTCAAAAGGTATGAGCCCTGGAATTCTGCTACCTCCTCCAGTGGTGTTAAGACTCTTACGGTGCTTTTTCACGTCGACTTTAGTATCTGACCATTTCTTTTTAATTTCGGGCACGGTGCTACTTTCCGAGCTTACATTTTTAATTCCCTCCACCACGCTGTGCCACTCCAACAATTTTCTTTTACTGTTGATGCCACTACTTAATTCACCAAACAGATTTTTTTTCATGCCTCAACTTAAGTAAGCAAGACGCTAATTTTTTCTTTTTTGTCCACATGCCCTGGCCATTGTTTTTTTAACAAAACCCTGAACAAACTGTATTTAAATTGATTTGCATATTCAAATATGTATAATTATGGGAGGAGTCAGGGCGTGACTGTGAGTTGGGCCACGTGCGTACAATTTCACATCTATTGGGATTTATGAAGAGAAAGTACATAGAATAGTGTGAATTCTACACACTGTGTTGTACATGAGGCCCCAGATCTGTACACAGTATTTATGTTTCAGTGTTCCTTCGTGGTCTGCTGTACAGAAGAAAGCATTTAGTTTCAAGGCATTAATGTTTGAATTGCTATGATGTGTGTGTGTGTGTGTGTGTGTGTGTGTGTGTGTGTGTGTGCGCGCGTGTGTGCATACTGGAAGTTTCTGAAGTGTTGGCAGATATTAAGGCTGTATTTTCTGCATTGTGGGATCCATTATTCTTGGAGAATCTGGCACTAAGGCAGACAGTACATTTGTTCTGCTGAAAATTTGTCTTGTTTGGGAATCCTGTTCCACAACATTGGGTCAAATGTTGGCATTTCCAACTTGGTACCTTGCTCCAGGCAGAAATTGGGAAAAAGGGGAAATAAGCTAAGCTCTCTTAGCTTTAAAGTTGTGTTCACAAGAGACTTGAGATGTCCCGGGTGCTGAATAGCTGTAGTCATGGATTTTAAAGGAGTACTTAAGTAAAAATCTAATTTACATAGTTTTCCCAATTAGCGTAAATGCTTCTCTCTGGAAATACAAATCTTATGTAGCTTAAAAGTAATATATGCAGATAATTAATGCAAATTAGCATCATGAATGCCATACTTGCCTCAAATTCTGAAATACTGCTAAAACTGTAAAAACAAAATTGTGATGTATAGCTTGAGTAACAGCCATATACAAACAGAGATGTATGTGCTTTTTGTTTCTTGATTTATATGTGAAGTTTTCATGATACAGTAAGTGATGGCCTACAAGCTGCCTTTACTTATTAGCTACATTAGCTGTGTAGCTCAATTGAAAAACCAAAGAAAACACCCATGTCATGACTGATTGAGTACATCTGAGGCAGGTGGAAATTTGCTGATGTAAAAAAAGTAGTTCAGATTATTTTTATGTGAAATGGGATGTTGTAGAGAAACATACCGATTCTTAACTAATTTTCTTTACAGTGGTGTAGATGTAAACCAGTGAACACAAATATAACCATTTTATTTACTATCCTAAATTACCAGTGAGCCTACATGTGTTTTTGTGTATTTTATAAGTACTGCTAATAATGATAAAATAGTAGTAAATGTGGATAAATATTTTTTAATTGAGCACTCTTTTGCCGCAAAATGCCCTGCATGTGTCTCTCTACAATGCATGGCTTTTATTCCAAAATCTTATATCAAAACTTTCATAAAGCAATGTCTCTGCATTTCGTATTTCACCTTTTGTGAGATGGCTTTCAAAAGTCTGTCCGATCATCACATGATTTCACAACTCTGTAAGTTTCTGGGGCATTTCACATAAAATCACTCTGAATTACTTTGTTTACCTCTTAACCAATTTAATAGCCTGAAAGTCAGTGGAATTTCCCTGATTTACAATTCAGTCCGCCTATGAATGCAGTCCCTCAGAGGTACTGAGACTATTTTTCCCTGATACACCATATTATTGAAGATGTTCTGCTGCCTACTTGTCCCTGAGTTCCTACTGTGCTAACCGTGTGTTTCTCTGTTCTCCAGAAAACCACAGCTCCTCTGATTCCCAACGAACACACTCCTGATGAAGCCAAGCCCAGCATTGCTGCAGGTGCCCAGAAAACAACCAGTGTCCCAAAAGAAGAGAAACCGTCCAGCCCTAGAGACGCTAGCCCAAAAGTATCCCCAGCCCCCATCATTGTCAAAGAGTCTGCCCACTAGACATTCGCTGCATACCTTAAAATGTTCATATGCTAAGGACCATTTGAACAGCTGAAATTGTGGCGGGCTTGGGCAGAGACTCTGAGACTCTTCAGTGCCCATTTGAAGATGACTGGCCTCTCCAAGAAGCCACCTGAGCCACTTCCTCGCTGTTGAAAGCTTCTGGAGACACCTGGCCACCCTTTCTCTTTCTCCAAAACTCTGCATGACAAAAACACGTGAAGAGGGGAAATGCCTATAAACTGGCTATGTTTTGTTGGCGGTCTACCTGCAATGCTTTCCTTCGAGTGGCATTACCTGTATTTGAATGACTATTTACCATTCGTTGATGCGCCATCTGAACTAATGTATACCATGTAGAACATTCTAGATTCTGTAGTGCTTGGTGCAGTAGGTCCTATGCAACACAAAAATGTATGGGGCTTATTTTTGGAGACGCACAGTACGGGCAGGATTAGATTAAATATGAATTGGCAATCTGAACTCAGACTGGGCCGCTCTCATTTAGGTTCTAGTGCCCAGTAAGAGCACACTGTACCCTGCTTCCTACATGATCCATCGAAGTTACGTTGACTGATATTATTTTTGTTTTACTCTTTGGGCGGAGTCAAAGCAGTGGCTCTTAACCGAACCTTATGGTCAGCATGTAATGTTTCAGGTCAGTGCACAAAAGGTCGTCACCCACAGCTCTTGTATTTGAGTGAGCTGTGTGTGTGTGTGTGTGTGTGTCAGGGGGCAGGATACATTTCAAAGCAAAGAGGTTGGCCTGTTGTTGACAGACGCTAGTAACAGTGCCTTATCTAAAAGCTGCACTCAGACAACCAAGGCCATTCGCAGAGTATCCTTTTGAATTTCCATGTCATAACACTACCCAAAATAATGCGTTGAGTATTAAAGAGCTGGCTTTTCTTAATAGGACACCAATGAATCACTGACAAGAAAAAAAAAAAGAAATAATAAAGCAAGCCATGGTATAAATGTATATAATGTAAAAAAAAAATAATGAAAGGTTGTGAATATTCTAAAAGAAATGGATGAATTTGCCTCATTCACCTGGTAACCACACTCCCTCCTACCGCAGCGAGGTCTTCTCAGAACTGCCTCCTTCATCTTCCTTCTCTCCTCCTGGTCCTTCATCTGTGGGCAGTTTCCTTTCTCAGCACTCCTGTTCCTTTCTCTTTCACTCCATCCCTCTGTGGGTGATATAGTAAAGCTTATGCCCCATAAGCAGCACAGCTCAAAAATAGGGAGAGTAGACCGGTTTAATTCTCGTTCACATTAACTGTTGATGCCGTGCTGAGAGTCATCATGAGTAAGCCCAGGGAACTAAAGAGTGTGTTTACAATTCCTAACCTACAGATTTGAGCTAAAGAGAAAGAAGATCATTTATGGTTTGGTGGGCAACATATTTAACCCATGCTAGTCTGTGATCTGTGTCTTTTTTTTTTTTTTTACATGATTTATTCTTCGTTCGTGTGCTAGAGTAGGCGCCTCTGTGTATGCTTCAGCAAAGTCTTAGTAGAAGGATGTTATTGGTGTACAATGATGAAAGATTACAAGTACTATTTACTAAATTCTCAGTATCCTCAAGCCTGTGGAATGTCATTTTAATTTTCTGATTGTTTCCTTTTGCTTTGTTTTTTTTTTATTCTTATGTGACTTGTAATGGGGTGGGAGGCAATATATATGACTACATATTGATTTTCTGAGTGCTGTCACCAAGCTTAATTTATTGTCTGTCATATGTGTTGAAAAGATGAGGGCAAGCAGTCAGTATTTGTGTTGTCTGTGAGAAAATTTGGAATTGGACTATGATATGAGGACCAGTGTCTATAGATGTCTAAAAAGAGAATCACAACAAAGTGATGAGAAACACTTTACACATTTGCGTCTAGTTTCCTTATCTGAATTTAAGACCTGTCTTTATTTCAAGTCCTTCCAGCCTTTTTAGTTGCATTTGTGTAGGAAACCACTGCAACCAGCAGGCCAAATTTTGGTGCCGCTTTAACAGAAGCCTTTGACCACCTATCACAGAACAAGACTACAGCCATGGAAATGTGTAATATGTTCTCAAACTCTAAGCTATTCTTGGGCTAATTTTGATTCAGTTTTTTATTAGGCTTTAAGATTAATTGCACAAAGCTATATACGTATATATTTTTCAGTTAATGCTTATGGACACCGTAAAATCAGTCAAATCAGTTTTCATTTTGACCACATGAAAGAGTTTGAACATTCCCGTCTGGTGAACTTTTGTGTAAAGTCGTTAGATGATCATTCAGTGCCACAGACAGTGGAGCTTTTATTCTTTCATGATTAGGCCAGTGGGGTTGGAAGTGTTCATTTCATGGACAAAAAAAAGTCTGTCAACGATCAGTGCTAATGCCAAGTCTTTGTAGGGTTCTAATATGTATTGAAAAAATAGCAAATGAAGGTCTGCTCTAGATATATGTTTACAATTTATAACGTAAGATTTAAGGCATCACAGGTCAAATTATGTTCACTTTTCTTTATATTAACACTGTGATTTCTCATACTTCTCACTTCTTTTTACATTCTGGATTGGTCTGTGTGTGTGTGTGTGCGTGTGAGTGTGTGTGTGTGTGTGTATGTATGTTCATTAAATTATATAGTGTCTTAACACACTTGTCTTTGTGTTGTAAATAACATGCCTTACATGTCCAAAAGTTTGTGGTGATCTGCCCATCCAACATTTTTTCCAGGACATTATTAATAGGGAGTTTGTTCCTCCCTTGCTGCAGTATATGATGCATAAGAGCATTAGTGGGGTGAGATTTGGGATGATTAGTTCTGGATCACAAACACCATTTCACCTCATACCAGATGTATTTGATGGGGCTCTATCACTCCAGAGAACATATTTCTCCTGCTACACAGCCCAATTCAGGGGGGCTTTAGGACCATGCTTGCCACTGGGCATGATGATCTTAGGCTCTTGTGCAGCTGCCTGAGAGCATCTCTTGCTTTCTCTTGCTTGCTAAAAAAATTACTAAACACCTAAAGTGGACACCTGAAAGCAGTTCAGTTTACTAGTTGGAAAAAGCGTCTGGTTGATTTTGGCTTTAGTGTACTCCTCAATCTCCCCAAGGGACACTGTCATACTAGTTTTTTATTAAAAACAAAACTGCACAAAACAAATTCCGCACAAATATACTCCATATGACAGTCAGGAAAGAACAGGAAATAAAATATCATGAAAAAACATGTATATATAAATATATACAGCAATGCATGTTGTTGGTTGAACAGGTACAGAACCGCCACAGAGGCAAAAGTACAAACAGCACACTTTCCCTCTCAAAGCCCTTCATGCTGGCGTGTAAACTGAACAAAAATCTCACATCCTATAATGTACATTCATATTTATATTTTTGATGCTGTAGTAGGAAGATAAATGTCATGTCAAAGATATATCGCTGACTTTATAAAATGAAATTGCTCTAGTATTGGCAAGGGCAGTCAAAATAGAGACCTTGCTCTCAAATTACTAAAGCGTTTCTATTCACATGTGTACAGTGCAATTCGTGTAAGAACTCTTGAAAGCATCACAATAACAGAAATAACTGCAGGAAAGTGTCCATTTGTCCAAAGCCTCCCTTGCAGCTTCAAACACAATCACAGACGTTACAGTCTATTCGCTGCCGTTAAGTCAACATGACTACACCCAAAACAGGGCTCTGGCATGGGAGTTGGATTGCTACAAGCTCAATGAGAGCATTCTTTAGCCTTCAGAGAGGTGAATGGAGGCAGCTGGTGGCGTGATCCAGCACTGCATCCCCCCTCAAGAACACTCTTCTACGGTCAGTTCCTGCAGCTGCTCTTGAACCGCATCCAGCTGTTTGGTTGTTTGTGCATCACTTTCAGCCTCAGGTTCCGGCTCTGTCTCGGCATCTTCACGGCCATTGGCTAGGTTTTCTGTACTCTCATAGCAGCCTGAGTCCCGCGGCATATCGGCCTTCTCCTCAACAGCCTCCCTCTCTTCATCAGACTCCCCCTCAGCTGCCCAAAGAGAACAGAAGTTTCACTCAGTGGCCAAACAGGTTGTCATGATAACAGAATTTTGACACCAAAATACTATGGCAAGAAAAAACTTAAATCACTTCCATGAACACCCATGCTTACTGAACATATATGAAATTCATTATTGCAGCTTAATTAACAGATCATATTTTTGAATGTAGTGCCTTTTGTATCAATACAAAGCCATTCCTCATTCAGTATCAAGTGAAGTGAACAGTGAGGAGAGGACCAACAATAGATCCTGGTAGTTGTAACTCAGTCTAAATCTTATGAGTGTTTCTATGAGTGTATGTCACTGAATAAAACTGTGTGTTTTAGATATGAGTTTATTGCCATATCTACTCATTTGAGTTGAACTGCAGTGCAAAAAAAAACATCTTAGCAAGTGAAATCATCTTAAATCCAGTCAACCTATCTTAGATTTCTAATTTTGAGGGTTTTGCGAAAACATAAGATCCCACATGATATGCATAAAAATGACAGGTAAAACAACTAAAAAAGAAGTTTAGAAAAAGGTCATAAATAAGTCTCTAGCAGCCTGACTGTTTGCTCACTGGTTTCTCAAGCCACATTTTCTCCATAATCTTTTAGTGAATCAGACCCCGGGGATTTGACACAAGAACGTTTAGAGAATGCTGAACTTCTAACAAGCACGACACAGTCAACAGGCAGCGGGCCATCCAATTAACAGCGTGAAACATGACTGTGTACATAACCGCTGGGCTTCAATCCAACCAAGCAGCAAATGTGCTTAACAAGGAGAGAGAGCAAAGAGGGAATATTTAAGTTAAAGCTAATGATCAGCTTCAAAGTAAGACAGAAATAAGTGTCCATGGACTAAGGGCAGATTCCGTATGGTCTGGCTTACCAGCAGCTAAAGTGAGTGTGGAATTTGAATACAATAAAATCAAACACCTGTGCCTACTGGAAGAGTGAACAGTATTAATTTTCCTTATAGTGCTGAGACATTCAGCCCTTACTTCCAGACTGCAGTTTCATCTACTTTCACGGCTCCGTACCAAGGGATAAAATGACTCCCTCTTTGGAAAGACGGCTGAATTTTTCCTCTATGAAGACTGACCAATTCATGTAATTCAAGGAGAAACAGGAATTTAAAAAAGCACGTACAGTCCTGAAGCAGTTCGGCCGCTGTAAGTATCTTAGCCCGCTGGTCAGCATCTGTGATGTTGAGCTCAATCAGGTGGGATTCCTTCAGTGCTCCAAAGTCCTCCAGACTTTGGAAACCATGCATGGACAGAAGATTTCCCAGCTCCTGGAGCACACAGAGGAGCCAAATTAACTGTTAACAGGGCTACAGTATGATTTGATGAGCAGCAGTACACTGAGCTGCTGATTTAGTAGGTACCTACTGTAAAGGTGCACTGTTTACTATTACATCTATTGCAGCCCTCTACAACTACGCCCAGAAAATGAAGAAAGGACCACCACTGCAGAACAGATATTATTTGGGTGGTGGACCAACATCAGGTGTATAAAGTGCCACTGGAGGGTCTGCTGGCCAAATGTATCCAGCTAACAGTTGTTATGGGGTTTCAAAATGACCCCTGATGAAACACTAGAGTATGTCAGTTACAACTAACTGCACATCTGCAAGGTAAACAAATAAAGTAGGCGTTTCTAGTGAACAGTAAAAGCCTCTTTGAAAGTATGTATCGTGCAGCTCATTTAACTAAGTCTATACAAAATCCAACATAACCCAATGGCAACCATTACATGAGATCATGAATCAGTGGGCTGGGTGGTGTGGCGAGTTGTATGCAAATTAGTAACGAGTGGAATCTTACCGTGAGGCCGATCCTCTCTAAAAGCTCATCCAGGGTTTTGGGTTTGGGTTTGTTGCGGCAGCCCTGGCTTTGGCACCTCTTCCTTTTTGGCGGTGTGTCTTCCTCTGGCAAAACGGTGACATAGATGAACTTGAAGGAGCCCACTTTGTTATTGAGTTTACCGGTCCATGTGCCAACTGGTGGTTTCTCAATGATCTGGATGATATCTCCTTTCTGAGTAGCAGACAGCATACATCAGCAGTTAATATGCAAATACATACCTTCTAGACCTCTTCAACATGTGTCCTACATGGCATACAACATTTAATTTAAAGTCCTCACATGCTCTAATTTATGGAAACAGAAAAAATGAGTGTTTCTTATTTATGTACTTATGTACTACCATCCATAAATAATAAGTATATCCAGAATCAGAGTTGTAGATGATTTTTAAATGATTGAGAAAGCTGATCAGCATCATACATTATTATTTATTATTAGGCAAATAACTAGACTTAAAAAAAGCATTTATTTAATTTCTAGCCATGGCTCTAGCCTGACCTGCAGTTTGAGAGAGTCAATATCATAAGGGCTGGGGGTGAAGTCAGTGTGGACGAGGGCCCTGCCGCAGAAAGGTCCTGTGTAAGGGCTGTCCATACTGTCCCTCTGGCTGAAGCCACTGTCCAAGCTTTGTCTGTCCCCACCTGTTCACCAAACAATACAGTGAACCTCTTCTCAGTAGTTCAAGGAATACATTGGCTAGAGACTGACACCATGTCTTATTATACAGGGAAACAAAACAGGGCCTGTTTGAAAGACAGCTCAACGCTTACTTGCTCCTGCTAGGTTTTTATTCATTCGAACATTATGGCAACATCAGCATTTTTGAGTGAGATATTTGTATGAGACAGGACGAATACTGGGTGGCTTACATCCAGACATTTGGCGAGAAAGGGGGGAGTGGATGGTGTCCTCTGAGCTGTTGGAGCACACAGATGTTCTGTTCCCAGCACTCAGGTCTGGAGTCCATCCATCTCCAGGGGACAGGGGGGACATGGAGCCCTCCTCTCCACTCTCAATCTGCAAAAGTAGCACCAGTCTTTTTAGTTAAAAAATAAAAATAAAATAGAACAGGTTTAATATGATTTTTCATTTTGAGGTGACAAATTGAGTTGAGGCTCATTCTAATTACATGCCACACAGATTGGTTTGACTCAGAAAGCTACAAAAGATTGCATGTTCTTGCATAAAATCTTATGAAACAGTGCCACAGAGTTATAAGTAGTACAAAATAAAGACAGAATGCTCCCACATGACTAATTTTGATTACCTGCAGTGATTTCTATGTAAGATGACAAATGAGAGACCATTAGGGGTAGTAATAACAATCCAGTTTTAAATTTCAACACTGAAACAAGCGCACACCTAAAAACCGAACCACAGCATTGCTGCCTCGATGTCTTTTCATAGTACATTTACAACTGACTGTTTGAGATTTCCCATTCTTCTCCACAGGGGGGAGACATAATCAATATGCCGTGAGTTGGACAGACATCTTTCGACCCCTCTTTCCGTTGATTCTTGCCACTGACGTCCAGATAGCAGAGAATAAGAAAAGGTTTTTCAGCTGCTGACTTGTATCAGATTATTCTACTTTTTATTTAGGCTTTCTGAGTGTTCCACTCACCAAAAAGGTTTTGGGGCTTAAACAGAAAGTAGCTAAGAGTTGGAAAACTAGGAAGGAAGTTATTTTACAATGATAGCAAGTGCTAACAATCATTTTAATCAATTGATCTTTATTGTTTTTCCCCTTCACTCACCACCTACACACTCAGCCAGCATGTGAATTTCCCCATTTCTCCTTGATCAACAAACTGATTTTTTAAATGATTCAGGCATTTGCATGTTGTGTGTTGGTGATTTCCCAAACTCACCCCCTCCTCTGCAAGAGCTTTCTGTACCATCTTGGATGTCTTGCGGGTCATGGTACGAGAGATGACGTTCCGCCATTTCTTCCCCAACTTCCCACTGTTTTTTCCAGAGTCTTCCTGGACGACACCTTCCGGGAGCTTAAGGGAGTATGGCAACACTTGATTAGGACAGTCTTCTATACTGCATTTATTGTAATGTAGTCCTAACCTAAAGGTAGTTTTCTTCAGGTCACTATTCTATTCATATATTTCATGAAAAACTGCTTTAATTTTAAATTAATTTCCAAGATTCGGGAGCAATTCTGAAGCTGACGTAGCAGAATTTGCACCTGCATTCTCCTCCAAGGGCATCAAGCTATCGAATAACATTAGTGGCAGTTTGTAACGATGTGATCTTAATCAGACCAAGAGCAATGAGTGTTGGTGGAATTGTGTAATGGGAGGACTGCTAAGTAGTGTGTGGAAACGGAAATGCGTAAATTGGGCGGAAAATTGTGTAAAAAAGTTCTAAAAAAGTTCTAAAACATTTTTTTGCTCATGTATCTTGCCTCAGTCCCCTGAGCAAGAGCCCACTACATCAGTCTTATCACTCGGTAACATATTCACTACTGAGCAGGTTGTTCAGTTCAATCATCCCTGAAAAGAGCTCAGTAATGCTGAGAAAATTAACTGACCACAAAGATTTATTTTAGCAGGAACATCGGTAGTGTTTCCAAAGAAGCTGTGAGTTCCTCTTTAGGCTCTGTGTAATGAACATGCTTGTTATGCCATGTGTTGACTAATGCTGCTTCTTTTACAGATGAAAGATTGTGTGTATATATACACACACACACACACACACACACACACACACACACACACACACACACACACACACATACACATACACACACACACAGGTAAAAAAATAAACATTCCATATACTGCCTTTTCATAATTTAACTCAGACTGCATACTTTATTTTTGTGTTCCAAATACAACCATTGCATCTCAGCCCTGGGTAGAATTTAAAAAGAATTTATAAGTGTCCAGATTTTATCTGAATGCATCTTTTTTAAAGAATTTGGACACAGATAACAGTGGCACTTCATTTTGCAAGACTGTATTTCCAGTATTTCCTCTTTTCCCCCATTATGTCATTAGTTATGTAATTGGACACTGCTGTGCAGTTTCATCACTCCACATACTCCTCCTTAAATATTTTTGTGTCATCTCTTCCCTCGTTTGTTGTCAGTTTGAAACTTTCAAGGGATTTTGGCCACTGAGCTATAGTGGGATACCTCCAAGAACTTCAGTTACAATGCTTATGACTTTTGTAGACTCTTGTCTACACTCTCCTTGTTACTGTGATAGCTTTCATCCATTCATTTTCTGTAACCGCTTAATCCTGACTAGGGTTGGGGGTAACCTTAGCCTACTCCGGGGCCAGTAGGCACAAGGCAGGGACTCACACTTGCTCTGACACTCACACCTATGGCCAATTTAGAATCCCCAATTCACCTGACACGCCTAAAACAGGAGTCCCTGGAGGAAACCCACACCACCACAAGGAGAACATGCAAACTCTATACACACAAGGGCAGGACCCGGATTCGAACCCTGAAGGTGTGAGGCAACAGCGTGACTTGCTGCGCCACCGTGGGGCCCATTATCATAACTTGAGACATCTATTTTATTTTGGGTGTGGCTTATTCTCCTTTTTGTTTCTCACTTTTTGCTACTTGCATCATTAACTTACATATGATGAGCTGATATGTTGAGCTGTTTCAGTAAATGGAGTGCTGAGAGATGAGCACTGCTGGTGTAAGATCAGGCTTTTTTCTCCTGCAACCCTGCGTGGTTAGTGTCATTACCACAGTCAGTCAAACAGGCCGCTGCTTTGCACGCTGCAGTTCACACGATCTGCTACTGCAAGCTACATTTTACACACCGTTGCCAATTCTGCAGAAGAGGGCCAACCACAGCGACTGATGTAACTGAGTTCACCGGCATCTAGAGGATTAAGGGCCCATAAGGAAACCTGAATTGTCCTCCCCTTTGTTTTAAATAAAAGAGTTTAACGCAGAATAAGATGCAAACACAGTAAAAGTTTTGAATTTGTGGTTTTTGTCATGAAAACCAATACATTTACATGGATCCGCCTATTCACATAAGCTACATGGAGTATTTCAGGTGTATTGTTTTTTGAATGAGATGCAGTTAATCAGAATGGAGATCATTTACATATATACATGCACACACACACACACACACACACACACACACATACACACACACACACACACACACACACACACACAAACACACACAC
>JBBIGA010000032.1:1183186-1222857 GCA_037576975.1 Alestes dentex | reverse complement strand
CTTTCTTTCTCTCTCTCTTTCTCTCTTTCTCTCTCTTTCTCTTTCTCTTTCTCTCTCTCTCTCTCTCTCTCTCTGTATATATATATATATATATATATATATATATAGAAGTAAAAATTTAAATGTAAAAGCAATATTGGTTTTTTGTTGTTTGGAAGCCTGCCAATGTCTGCACAATTTCAGAATTTGACACTAAGGACATCCGGTCCCACAGAGCAGAGCAAACACACACACTATCTTGAAGGGGTATTTCCAGTGACGTCTATATTTCTGTAGATAAATAATGCACTCTCTAGGCCTAACCTACACCTCATCCAGCAATCAAAATAATTTATTTGTACATTTTTTATGATAAAACATGATACATGTCCACACAAATTCAAAATATTCCCATTTTACATCATCCTGGGAACATTTGACGCCCCCAAAGACCCAAGTTCATGACCCACACACACCATACGCACACATACACACATACACACACAGGGTACGAACAATTCAGTACTCAATTCTCCCTCGGAGACGGTATCTGCCTTCATTATTTGCTCAAATGAGCACAGTGCTCGAAGTTACTGATAGATATTAATACATGGTAGCCCTGGCAACAGTTCCCTGGTAAAATGGAGCAGCCTAGAGAGGCACCAGCTTCACCAGGGCTGACACTGAGAACTGATCCCAGTGTGGACACTCCCTTATGGACATGGCTAACCCCAGTGCAGGACTAAGCGAAGCTGAATACAACACTTACTAAATCCACCACTGCCCACACTCCCATCTCACAAACATAGTACTCCAACAAATCGGTACTGGTACTCGGTCAACTCTGCTGCTTCTAGGGCCTTTTCCACATCTGCATGTGAACACTTTGGCTGTTGAATGAGTATATTACATAGCAAATTTAACAACACAGCCAATACTCTTCTGAGATTTAACCAGGGGTTAAAAAGGCCCAAAGCACACTTTGGCCCATGTGCACTACAAACATTACAAACATTCTGTTAGTACAAACAGCTGTTCATCTCTAAATGTGTCTCTTTAAGCAATAACAGTGGAATGACAGCATGGGTGAAAAAGAATCCAAAAAAACATCACTTTACAAGAAACACTGACAAAATGGCTACCAGCATCCTAATAAAAATGGCTGCTTTTAGCATATAAGGATAAGAGGGGTGCTTGATGGCATCATTGTCTGGAACAGTTCATTTTATCAGTATAAATGCTTTAGTGGCTTAGTCAGAAAAGAATCAGAAGATTTTGATCTACTACTGAAAAACAACAAATACTTAAATTTAATGAATTTCTTCAATTAATTGACTTAGTTAAGCCATTCAAACAGAAACAGATATTCAGTTTAATCCCATTTTCATTATATCAGTGCTGAGATATTGTACAAATTGGACTGAGCAAAGTCAGTTCTTGTACAGCTCTGTCCAATCCCCCTCCAATATACAAGTTATAGGCAAAATCTTTTTTTCTGTTTCTACACTAAAATGATCACTAAGGAAATCATACTGCTTTTTACAATGGCAGCTGCTGAGAGAGGTCAGGTTATGACCATGGTGTAAATCATAGCCAGACACTGTAGAAGACACCAAGGACACCTTGGTCCCAACTAACACCACACAGCATGCTTTTGCCATCAGAAATAGGACATGTATACAGAGAAGAAAATACCCAGACGGACAGGGAGTTGCAGAGCAAGCGACAGAAAAGGGAAAGTGTGACTGTGAAAAAAAAAACCACCTCGTAGCTCTGTGAGCAGGGTCACGTAACACAGCATGCACAACGGCCTCGAAGGGCGACTTTGCAAGCAGTGTAAACAGATCTGGCTCTACTGCCGCTTGTTTGCACTTCCATTCTAAGGTCCCTCAGACGCTGATTGTGAACAAAACAATTTCCCTCCAGATTATACTGATTAATCTGAGTTACTGGCATTTTGGCTAGCACAGATTCCCTCCCTCTTTCAAGACCTAATCACCACAAAGTTTGCTAACTGCCCAAGATAAAAGCTGGGGTCATTTTTGTGTTTGAAGGCCTGATCTTGTAAAGGTCTCGGGTCTCTGCCCAGTTCTGCTGCATGATTCCCATCTGATTAGATGTTGGAATGGAAAAGAAGCTGCACACTGGAACGTCTAACATCTCAGTTACATGTGATCTCCATAAAACTTTTATTACAATAATATGGAAATTGAATCGGTGTGATAATAGGATTATCCACCTACATTTTCTTAATGTGTTGCCAAATGCTATTATATACTGGGATGCAGAATTAAAAACAGATTTACTTGTAGGAAGTAGGGGTCATCGGTTTTAGTCCAGCACAGTATAAACATGGTAATTAAATAATCGGCTAAAGAAAGGAACTGATGGACTCCAGTCCTATAGACTGGAACTGATCATTCCTGCTTTCCACCAAGTGAGCTCTTTCATGATCCTTGTAAAACACGGTTCAGATGTTCAGGCCATTTTATCCTCACTGTTTCGGAATGAAGACCGGACCAACTTGGAGATTCCTAGGTCAAATACCTTGATCGGTTTGATGCATCCCTACACAGTGTGTGCAGATACTGAGACACTTTGAAGTGTTTCTCCCAAACAAAGAAAGCAGGGACTGTGAGAGGAACTGTGGAGAGGTCCAGCAGAGGCCACATGCTGCCAGTCTTTGCTGGGCTGGTGAGGATGGCAGTGTTTGGTGCATGGCAGTGTTTAGAGCGAGAGAAATGATAGGATTAAGCAGGTCAGACAGGGTCAGAAGAGATGGATGCTAAACTTCCCTCTTGGCTGTGCTTAGACACTCAGAGGCGGAGGAGTTTTACATAATCAGCGGGTGGTCTCCAGGCAGAGATGTGTGTACACACATGCACTCAGACACACACGCTCTCTCTGACACTCTCTCACACACTCTCTTACATGGACTCTGTTTTGCCTGTATCAGAAAAGACCCTACTGGGCAGAGCTTCGCTCAACGGAATTAATGAAGATGTGTGGAGCTCCACTACCTCTGAATAATGGAGAGCTCTGGGCTCAGCACTCCTCAATGGGAGGAGAGTGTGATGTCTCTAATCTACTCTCACTAACGTGGATGGCTTACTTTCATGGAGAAACGTACAGTTAAATTATTTTTCCCTGACTCACTCATTAGATTAAATAACCGATACCCCAATAAGAAACCCCCTACTCCCTTATAAATATTTATGTAAGAGGGAGAGAAGGGTGATCCAACTGAGGGTGTTCTGTAGTGGGAGAGGTGAAACTGAAGATTCTATTAGACTCCCCGGTTAAATATTTATGGGACAAGAGTCAGTTTTTGGTGATACCAGAGAGCACAATGGCAGACTAAGCACTCAGGACAGGCTTCACATTCTTAATGGAAGTCAAAGACAGCCTAAAGCTTCCATATTCTCTAGAGCAAACTGTCAGAAACTCTAAGAGAATCTTGAGCTTTCATAGACCTGTGGTCAGAGGCATTGGCTTATGTGA
Organism: Alestes dentex; assembly: GCA_037576975.1. Taxonomy (NCBI): domain Eukaryota; kingdom Metazoa; phylum Chordata; class Actinopteri; order Characiformes; family Alestidae; genus Alestes; species Alestes dentex. The sequence goes on along the minus strand of JBBIGA010000032.1, from coordinate 1,219,377 downwards.
AGCGTGGCCATCTTTCTGACCAGACCAAAGTGAGACAATCAGCCATTATCAAAATTGCAGAGAACAGTTTTCCTACCCTGAGTGAAAGGTCACACTTTACAGGGAGAATCTATTAATCATAGTAGGCTATAAAGAAATATATGCAATGTTTTTCTTTTGCTGAATGTTTATAACCAAGCCACAACACTAAAATCACTAACAGATGAGGTGAGTAACATAAATTTTCTCATTACACTGGCACTTGTCAAAGAGTGGGCTATATTCAGGGTCACAAGCACCCAAGCCTACCTGGCAAGCGCAGGGAGCAAAGACTAGCCCATCAAGGCAGATCCCACAGAAGAGCTACTGTAACACAAATTGCTGAAAAGGATCATGCTGGCTATGACAGAAATGTGTCAGAACAAAGTGTAACACTGCTTGCTGTGTTTGGGCCTGAAAAACAGTCCAGTTAGTTTGCCCATGCTGACGCAAGTCTGCTGCCAAAGATATTTACAAATAGGTGTGTGAGAATCAAAACTGGAGGAATAGAAGGTGATGATCTGGGCTGATGAATCAGAATTTCTTTTAATTTAGATGTACGACCAGATGTGTTCACCTGGGGAAGAGATGGCACCAGTATGCATCAGGGCAAGAAGGCAAGCCAGCAGAGGCATTGCGATGCTTTGGGCAATGTTTTGCTGAGAAACTTTGGGTCCTAGGATTCATATGGATGATACTTTGATTCATACCACTTACTGAAGCACTGTTACAGACCAAGTACCCCCTTTCATGTCACCGGTATTCACTAATGTAAGTGGACTGTTTCAGCAGAATAACATTCATTGCAAACATTGTTCAGGAGTAGTTTGACTAACATGACAAAGAGTTCAAGGTACTGACTTCCGATTGACCATCTGTAGGTTATGCAGAACAAACTAGTGTGAACTAGTGTGGTTCCCACCTAACAACTTACAGGACTTAAAAATTGTTCCGCTAATGTCTTGGTGTCAGATACCACAGCACACCTTCAGCCTTCAGAGCTGTTGTGGCGGCACTACATAATATTTGGCAGGTGGTTTAAATGGAGCCACATAACCATTTAAACAGATCTGTGTTTGCCACATATACTTAAGGAGCCAGTGTGCTTAACATACACTCTGGCACGTGCTCTCAGAGTGTTATTGATGACTCCTCAATAACTTGACCAATCTGTTGTTTGAAGTACAGAAAGGACCAGAGTAGCTACAGTACATTAGCAGGATTTTAGAAAGGTGTGTGTTCAGTTGAAACACAAAAGCAGTAACAAGGCCAAGTTAAAAACAGCCAATTTGGATTTCCTGTCTTTTCTGGCTCCTGACACAGCCCTTAATATTCAGATAAAACATTATTTTTATCCACATGCTTTGACAAATACTGTAACCAAACACTGAAACATCCAACACAAATGCTCTATGAACTGAACTGAGTACCATGTATGAGGCTTGGGGTACATTGATTGTTGCATTAGTCACATCTATGCTCAGTAATTGGCTTTCGCCTGCTGTGCATTAGTCTTTACAGGATTGCCTCTGGGGGCCAAGCTGGAGCCTTGGCTGAACCATGCTTGCACATTTTGGGCCTTGATGAAAGGCATATCTGTGGGGTCTCTTTAAAAAATGGAGAGATACAGAGAGTGCTCATGCAGGAGAACTCCCCTGAGGTGCACTTCTTTGGTCGACTGTGAGACTTCCCCTTGCGGTTTCCCAGTTTTAAGGATCATGAAAGCTTGAATCAAACACACAGACAGAAGGGCCCGTAATGCATGACCTTCTGTGGGGTTAAATCATAGCATATCTGAGCTGTCTCCCAGACACAGGGGTCAGGAGGTCATCCTGGGGGGAGGACTATTGGGGGAGGACTATTAGTGGAGGTGGGAGGAAGAGGCCTGGCCAATTGTCTGAATGACGCCCTTGCTGCATGCTGCACATAGACATACCAGAAGGACGTTCAAAAGAGAAGTAGAACACCGCTTGCAGCAATCAGGCATCCACCACTTTAATGAATTAATGAATTCACTCCTGTCTGCAGATGAAATACATATGCACTCTTTACATGACACACGAGCTGTCCATTAATCTCAGAGAGAAGCATCATTTCGAATGACATTTTATGAAAATGTTTCTCTCAAGAGAATAAAGCCAGTTGATAGGAAATGAATTGCTTCTTTGGGAAATCCTTGGAAGTGGCATTGTTTTATTTCACACAGAGGTGGGTGGAAAATAATGGCCTTTTGCAGTTGCAGGCAATCTAAATGAAAGGGGGAGGGAGGGAGGCTGCAAGGTGGGAGGAGGTGGGGGGGCTCCAGAAATAGCCAAAGCCAAAACCAGAATGATTTTCAAAACAATGCACCACACGTCGGACTTCAGAATTCCCGGGGTCGATATTCTGAGCTTTTTAATGACGTCCGGCAGCCAGAGTAAAGCGTGAGTACTCTGCTCGCCATGGGAGGATATTGACTTTAGAGGAGTGAAAGAAAACATCCAAGCAAGCAAGTGAGGTAGTAAACAGGAAAAATACAGGGAGGAAGGAGGAGGCTGAAGTGCACGCTGGTTTCAGGGACACACTCCGGTCCCCACTGTCCCTGCTTCCTATCTACCGGCGTGCTTCCTCTCTCTATCTAGCATCCTGTCTTTTGGCTTGAATGTTTGTGTATGTGTGTGTATGTGTGTTTGGGTGTGTGTCTTTAAGTGTTTGTATATGTCTGTGCCTTTGTTTTGCTCAATGATGCCTATTATTGAGGCTCTTAATTTGCCGTTGGAAGTTTTCCACTTTAATCATGGAGGATGTTGCTGTGCTGGGCGTAGAGGAATTTCAGTGTTCAGCTGTGACCTGGATCAGAGTAACTGTTGAAATGAACACACATACATGAACACACACATAGGTCCGTATGGAGAGCCCTGGTGCTCAGATGGCCAAATGGATCCTGTGGCTTGATAAAGGCTGGATATTTATAAACTCATTCTTGTTCTCCTAAATCCTAATCTTGGATAAGTGGATGCATTAACATAAAGACCAAGCATGTCGAAAAGCAATGGTCTGTATGGAAGATCACAACGAACTGGAGAGTTCTTGTGCTACTTACGAAGAGACAGTTAATGATGCAAAAAAATAATCCAAATAAAAACAATTACTAAACCACTGAACAGACCTAGAACTGCTCACCAGTTCAAAGAGAAATAATGACAGGCTTGCAGCGTTTTTTTTGTGACCTAATGTAACCTTTGAAACCTTTGTTAAATGCCTAATAATTCTGCCAACGTAAGTAATTTCTTCTGCTCACAGTTCAATGTTCCCTACACTCTTCATACTTCAAAATCTGATAATCAGTGCTTTCAGAAGAGATGCTCTTTGGTGTAACTAGACAGAGATGGGAACTCTAGGAGCGCAACGGATGCATATGTCTAAAAATGTGTGCGCATGGGTATGTGTCTCTGTACAAACCTCAGAGAAGAAACTTGATAAAGGCCAAGAAAATTTACACTGAAAGTACCTCACTGTGACTACCAAGAATGGAGCATTCATTTCTATCAGAGAACCAAATGCTATAAAAATAAAATCTATGTTGCAGAAAGAACATACCAGCCAGCAACAACCATAGAAGATCCCTGAAATGCCAAATAACATCTACATACTGAAATTCCACATGAGTGTGAAATTGCTGTTTGCAATTCTAAAATACAGCCAAACGAAAGGTTCGTGAGGCAATCAGACAGCAAGAGACTGATTTTACTCTCCCTTGCAAGAGAAAAAGAAAGGTGTGAGACATGGAAGCACAGCTCAGTTGAACACAGTTATATCATATGCTGAGCATTCCAGAACATCAGAGTTGACCAGTGGAAAAAAGGAGACACTGTGGCTGGCAAACACACCCTCGGCAGTCTGCATCTCAAACGTACAGGCAGGCTGTTAGCTCTGACCCCTGCAAACACGTTCCTTTCACTGCTCTTGTGACACTGGCTATTTTTAGATCATTATATCCCTGGCAGTCCATATTCTCCTGCGATCACCTTTCGTTGTCTCCCACATGAAGAGGCATTAAATCCCATCCTTGAAAGAAAGAGAGGTGGTGGTTACAGTGTTTTGATGTTGAAACCATCAAAGTACATTTCAGCTTTGAAGTCAGAGGTTAATGGCATTGTGTCAAACAATACAGCATTCACATAAATATACATAAACTTGATGGTTGCCGTGAGTTACTGTAAAAAGATTTTCCCAGATAATTTTGGACAACTTCTATTGACCCATTGTTAAGGAAACAGACACAAGGTAAAGGCCTGCTGACAAATATCCCTAGATTGACAAAAACAGAGACTGTCCCAACAGCAATGATATGCTGTTTGCTTTAAAATGCTATGTTAGCACTGTGAACATAAGGCCTCGTCAGATCTTTCCGGGCAAAAGAAAATGGTGCTACAAACAGGGCATGAAGAAATTGCTGCTCTGCTCCCTCTGAGAATCTCTGATTCGTAAGTACTGCATGTTGACGGAGTCCCTTCAGAATGAACCAACAGAACTCCCAAACGGACCTCTTTTCCTGGGATGAGAAGGTTTATGAGTGTATGCTTGCTTTAAGCATGTTTGACCACGTGTATCAACCAGAAGACCCTTCAGTCAGTAAGCTCTTGCAGGTCTCCTAACAACATGCAAATGGTCAAAGCAGATGACCAGTCAAAAGAAGGGTCCCTCAGATCCTTGAACTCTCCCCTCCATTTGTTGATTCATTATCTCAAGCTGCAGTCTCTAAAAGGACAAGCAAAACAAGAGTAAGCCCAAGCCAAACAAAGCAGGGTTCTCATAAATCTCAGACAAAGCAGAAGTGCACTGGGCTCTAGGGAAGTACAGCACCACAGGGTGCCATGCAAACCTAAGGCTGTGGAGAAAAGAAAAAATCTGACGACCTTTATCATGGGAATCAAATGACTGCTGGGAGAGCTGAGGCCAGCTCAGAGAAATTCCTGATTATATATCTAACCTTTCAGCACCTCCTCCTGTGTGATACTGAGCTGCCTGGAGAGGACAAAGCCTGGCCACAGTATACCATAACCATAGTTAAAATAAGTTGTAGGGTTAGAGCATGTACTACCAGGACCTGTACTCAAGATTCAAATAGTTTTGCATAGAGAGTTGAAACAAAGTTTGACCTTGGTTTGTCTGAAACTTCAATACTGCAATTGCCTTCCTTGACAATTATTAAACAAATGTAAAATTAAATTACATTTGAGTAGTGTTTATGTAGAAAAGTCTTAAATGTTTTAACCCTGGAACCTTCTTTGAGCTATATAAAAGCAAATTAATGTTGAGAAAATGCAATGGCTCTACATGAATAGTGTTGCCAAGTCTGTGGATTTCCTGTGGAATTGGGTTACTTTAATGGGTAGTGTGAAATGGCCTAATAAACAATAACATAAAAGGCCCATGGTACAATTTTTACATTCTTTTGAACGTTACTGGCTGTTCCGTCATTATGATGATTTTTGGTTTAGTTTTTGCTGGGCTTTTATGAGCATTTAGTCACAACAACCTGGCAACACTGCTCACAGTGCTCCTTGAACTGCTGGCTGAAGCTTTGAGGGATAAATGCTTGGCAGACGGGCCTGTTACCCAGATTAGCAAAGACATTCATTAACTTGCTGTTCGACTGGAAGAGAACATTAGCACTGTCATCACAAGTGTTCATCTACAAACCTCCAGAATGTAATTTAAACCTGTGTTCCTTCAGTTATTGAAATAACTCATACTGGTATGCACCAGAGTTCATTACAGCCCTTCCACCACACATGAATCTGATGTGTTTGTGACATGAAATTCAAGTTGCTGGACTCATGGAAGATTGGAAACTGACAAAGAGCGTCATATTTCATATCTTTCTCATGAGAGTGGTCTTCAGCAGCTTTCTCATGGATGCATCAGACTATGTACAATTTGACAATAAATATTCCTGTAGACAAGAAGATAGGACTTAATGTACACAAGACTCAAAAAATGAGCTGTTACAATTTTGTTAAATGTCCAAAACAACTATGTCCCATACGTTCTGAGAGAATAAGGGTTTATTGCACTGGCTTAGTTTTGACAAGATTTTTAAAAAACATTATTGCTCTTATTGTTACTAATGAAAGGTGCTATGTGTAGCTTTTCACTACACTGAGCAGAACTGTCCAACTGTGAAAGACATTTCCCACCCTGTCCCTGTCAAACAGAACCAGCCGTCACATTGCCAATGCACTCACTGACCCTACCTTTACCGCACAGTGTCCTTGCCAGTATCTATAATAGCCGAATATAAAATATAAATGGAATAATATATAAACCTTAACAACTTATTGCAGGCACTTCATGACCTATATGAGTGCCTGTCACAATATGGGGAAAACCACCTGCAATAGAGCTGTGGAATTATATTAAGTGCCCAGATGTTTATATCAGTGATGAATTGCTCATCTAAATGAACAATGCTCACATTCTTGGTGGCTTGGGTGGACATGGAAGCGATGAGCAACCTGACATTCTTGGCCATTTCCTCAAACCGTCTGCGCTACCTTAAGTCTTTGGGCAGTACACATACTTTCTGGCTGATGCATCCTCTGGCCAACACACATGAGGACTGCATGCGTTTGAACTGCCAGCAGGTGTGAGGCCCTGACTGACTTTCCAAGGATGTCAAGTCAACAGAAGACTCATTAATGCTCTTCCTTTACCTCTGAAAACAAAGGCACAGGAATTTAGAGGATGCATACCTACATGCCTCAGATTGGAAAGATAGGTGCCTTTTGAATAGGATCCTAAACTGTGCGCCAACATATTGTGCATACACACACTGAAGAGGGGACTTTTTCTGATGCTTAAAGCAAACAAAGGAAGGTCTCAAAAGCTGCTGGCTCAAAAAAACCCCCAGAAAACAAAACAACACACAAATGAAATGATGGCGACCGGCCTCTACTTCTAAAAGGAATTAAATGAAGGGATATTTACACTTAAGCAGGGTGTTCACAGTGTTTGATCACATTTTAAATATCACCGTAGTGATTATGAGAAATGGTTTTAACAACAGAATTCTCAGCTACTCTATGAGACTGTGCAGAACAAATTAGCCCACAGCTTCATAAATGACTATGACGAAAGCATAAAAGCAATTTCAGCTTTGAAACAGATTTCTATAAATGTGGTGACTGGATTTATGCTGGGAAAAAAAACAGCTTACTCACTGGAAGCTCATTCATACTGATTTCTTTGCCACCAGTCCTTTGTTCCCGTCAAAAAATGCATTTCATGGGTGGTTTTGAATGCCTCACACAAGCTTTTCTCAAAGCCACAAATGTGCCTCTGAATTTAATTCCACAGTGAGAGCGACTGGGAAATTCTCTTTCAAACAGAGAAGTTCAGAACCTTTTTGGCTTTGATAAGTTTAAGTCATTGTTCTTTAGAATTCAGACCAATTTAACACTAGGGCTTTGAATTTCAAAATGGGGAGTGCAATTCAGAGAAAAGAGCCTGGCTATTTTCTGTTTTGAACTTTGGACTGTGTTCCAAGAATGGGAAGCCAACAAACAGGGAACGTGTGGGAAGGCCTGCTAAGGCCAGACAGAGAAATTTTTCATTCCTGGTTATTCTGCCTTTTGTACCAAAACAAGGCCTGCAAAGGCCAGCCAGTTTTTTTTCAGGGCCAGCAAGTTATTCTGCCTTCAATACCTAAACAACCAAATGTTTATCTTTGAAATGATAGCCCATAGTTTACTAATGCCTGAACAATAAACTATTAATGGGGTATAAAAAAAAAACACTGTATCCATTAACATATATATGTATTGAACAGAAGAAGAAGACTGAATAAGAGTTTCTTTGTGAAATCATTTGGCCCTGTAGCCAGTTTATCAACAACATGGCAACCTTGAGGATGGACACCACCACCACTGTTGAAGCCTTGGCTGTGCTGTCATAGTGTTTTAATGGGCAGTGATGATTGATGACTGCATTACTGTAATCCATACACACGGCTGTAGCTGGCCCAATTCACCACTCCCTCTGCACTAGCGGGTGACTTGGTTGTTTTCACTGCTGGAAACAAATACATACACAAAAACTAAAATATCTCCACATCCTCAGTACAACATCCTGATGATAAGAAAGGGAGCTGGCCTGCTGCAAGTATCCAGTGTGCTCGTCAAGTGCTGACAGCTGCGGTCAGTCAGTTCCTGTGGGATTGGGTAAGACTGTTTGAGGGTTTGCCCTAGAGACACAGACTTGAACCACAGTGCTGGATGGAGGTGAATATTTCTAATAGGCGGTGGAAAAGGGGTAGAACCTCAGACAGCTGTTCTTTCATTTACACAGAAGAGCAAAGCAGTGTTGAGGCTTAGACTAAAAACTTCCACTACAAAAACAAGGTCTACCTAAGCCCCAACACTGCTTTGCTCTTTTGTGCAAATGAAAGAACAGCTGCCTGAGGTGATCTACTATACTTGACCTGCATGCTACAAGTCACATTAGTCACACTCTTTCTGTACCACTCAAAGGTGGTTGCAGATAAATGCAAGAAATACTAGTTTCCTTAGATTAATATTTGTATACTTTATTTTTTAATTTCCTTAAGTTCTGTACACAGATTTATTTGGTTTTTTTAATGAAAATCACTTTGCTTAACCATGCTTTATAAATTGACTTGCCATGCTTGATCAATTTATGATCAAGCATGGCAAGTCAATTTTAAAGCATTTGTGGATGATAAATATATACAATAGTGGATGATGAATATATACAATAGTAGTTTCAATGAATAATATAGAAGAAATAAACACACACACACACACACACACACAGCATGCACATACTCCCACTCTTTCTCTCTCTCTCACACATAAATAATAATAAAATCATTATACAGCTTTCTTAAAGAATAAACTGACCTTCCTAAGTAATTATTTGTGCTTATTAATATTAAAAAAAAATATTATTTTTAAAGCAAACCCAGGGACAGTACAGTTCAAACCCAAATGGGCAAGTTGAGGAAAAAATTAATGTTTAACCCTGAAATGTACAAAACTATTTAAAATACTTACCCCTCTATTACACTCCGTAACCTCTATTAGGTAATTAAGAAGAAATTGTAAAACAGACATTTTAAATATATCGAAATGAACTGTTTGAAACTTTTGAATGCTAGTATAGATTCATACACATAACAGTCACTTGAACTTGCAGGAAAATCTGGGATGAGAATAGCTCTCTCTGATCAAATGGGTCGAGGCCCAACAAACCTGGAATGGGATGAGTTATTTCATGAGAGAAAACATGCCTCATTGGTTACTCACATTTCCTAATCAGTTGCAGGTGTGTGTAGGGTTAAGAGGTGTTAAGTTTGGAGGCCCAGGCGCTGTAGCCTTAGGGGAGGTCCTGGAGTTGAAGTTGCATGCACACATGCACACACGCACACAAGCGCACACACACACACACACACACACACACACACACACACACACACACACTGAGATACACAATGAAGCGTTCTACTAAATGATACTGAAAGAGGACCAAACTAGGAAGGCTCTCACAGACTATCAAGCTGACACTTCCACTTGTCTGCTAGGATCACTGTCTCCAGAAAAACTCAGTGCTGCAAATGCAGTAAATCACAGGGAGATTTAACAGAGAGGACAGAGTCCACTCTGTGTAACTTTTCAGGAGGGGTGCATGTGTGTCAGACGGCCACCAGGGAGTGGTTGTAAGGATGTTAAGGGCTAGTTGCTACTAGATTGATACAGCATACAGCGTACCATACAGGGTCCACTGAAATGGGGGTCATTAAAAATGTATCCACTCACAATAAATATTTCACTGCCAAAAAACCTTCCAGCTAGTGGGGAATTTGGGGAGGATAAAAGGTTTGGAAAACTTTTAATAACTAAGTCATAGTATTTTGGTGCTATTGAGCAACAAAATATGAATTTCACAAATGGCTGATATGTCTCAAAGTGTGCCAGAATAAAAAAAAATGATAAAAGTATATGTGCACATTGCAAATACTGATGATTTCACTGCAGAACAAAATACAATGAAATGTGATTATGACTCAAGCTATACAGTAAAAAAAATTGTTCTATATAGCCCTGAGAATCAATATTTCATTTTTTTCTGCTTGTGATTCTGGTTCTATTTATGCTCTTTTAATTAATCAATTCATCTATATAAACATAAGAACTAGATCCGGAGGCCAATTAACTTAATGACATGTCACATTTGACTTTATATTTACCTAAAACGTTTGCCAACTGACAGACTTGGAATGTGCAAAACCAAACAGAGCCTAATCAAACTTGTTTTCTGGTAAAATGTCAAGAGGATATAATAGGGCAAACAGGAGTATTAAGAAACTATTTTTGTCAAGAAAGAAGGAAATAGTCATATATTTCTGCTGTGAAGTATTTGGGACAGGCGGAAATGTGAGAATCTCTTTGAAACCCTCCGTGACGCTTACACACCTGCTTTCTGTAAACATCACCAAACATCTGTGCTTCTGTTATACCAACTTTGTCCCTTCTCTCCCCTCCCCTTTTTCGATGTCTCAGTGTCTCTGAAAAATTCTGAGTCCAATTGCAATTCCAGGGCTCCTCTTCTGTGGATTATTCCCATCTTGTTGGTGGGTGCCAGTGAGCTGTGGCTGTGCACACAGATGGGAGCATAGCCCTGTGATGGCTTCCATATGCCGCATTGCTCCTCAGGGCCCACCAAACTTTTTTTGTTGTTTTTCTTTCCATCTCTTATCTCCCTGTCTGGTTTTCCTTTTCAGAAGCACCAAATAGTGAAGGATAGATGGACACACTCAGGTAAAAAGCAGGAGAGTGGTGAATCATGTCCACTGATAACATGTAGGGAACACATAGTGAATTCTACTTGTCCAACCTTCCTCTGCTCTACCAAAAAGTTCATTTCAAGGTTCGTTCATTTTAATGGTTTTTATGGGCTTGTGAGAATCAAATGTAGTGCTGAAAGGCAAAGACAAAGATCTGGAGTCCCTGGGGTCTTGCAAACATAAATAACCTGTTTTACATAATATATCTCTGTTATTGCTGTTAGGCTGTTTAAAGTCACCCTAGGGATGCAATGACATGGATCCATGTTGTTCTATGGTAAATAAGAGGCAGCAGAGAGCAAAAAGGATTCTGTGGACATGGTCGCCCTGGGAGGTTTGCTCATCTGGCCTGACACATATGGGCAGTAATATCCCCCCTCTGATTATAATCCTCGAAGTCGACCTCATTAACCAGACATCCGCACTGAACCCTGTCTGAGCAGGGGCAAGGAGCTACCCTGTCAATCAACATGGCCTCCCTGAAAAAATATTAAGAGAAATAATCCAGAGTGCCAGAGCTAAGTAGCCATCTTACACGGACAAAAACCTGCTGTATATACATACAGAAACAAAGGAATATAGGAAAAGTGACACATTATGAAAAGCACATCTGTTGAGTGAGAATGATTTTTGGCACAGGGAATTTATATATACAAAAGCCAAGGCAATGAAAGTACCTCTTATGGCAACATGTTCATCAGGTACAGAAAAATACTGCAGTTTACACAAACCTTATAGGCATGTAGTCATGTTCATGTTAGTCTTTTTTACAACCACAGATTAAAAGTACTGTAAACAAATGTGAATCAGTTCCTCAAAAGCATGATATCATGACAATTTTCATTATAGGCTCCTGTAGAAAGAACTTCAATATCTTTTTAACTTCTGCCTTGAAATGATCATCTCTAATGCTGAAAGCTTTGGAAAGATGCAGGAACAGCATGCTGTGGCATTGCATAAGACCTGATTACTGCAAAACAAAAACTCTAATGTAGCTATGGCTTCCAGGTGCTACATATACAGTAAACCCCTATATCCAGTCATATATCAATCCACCGCTACTACATTCAATTGGGGTGTTTTACAGGTTGCTGTCAAACTAAGCTTGGAAAGAGCCTCCCACGCTCTGTTGAGAGCACACTGTGCATTCAGGAACCGCTGCCAACCTCATGAAGTGAAGTAACAACATTAAAAATGACACAAGCTGTGGGCAGTCTCCAGGTTCAAAAAGTAAGGCCTGACGAAGTGATTTACAGCAGCATCTCTTTTCCTGAAAGTGATAGAGAAGAGCAGCATTCTTCAGTCATCTTATGTTTCTCTCATAACAATCAAATTATATTCTAAATAATGTTAAAAAGACCTCAAAGGTATGGGCCGGTTCTCCAAACAATAATTCCAATAAAGTTTAAAACAGAAAAAAGTGAAAGTGTTTTTATGTGGGAAGTTAAGGACAAGCCTTGAGCAGAGATAGCATGGGTAGTGGAGTGGGGGGTGGGGGACAGTTAAGCATCAGCTGATCTATTTGCACTGCTGTCTGCATTCTATAACACTAGACGCCATGCCAAGACTTGACAGCCAGCAGAGGCAGATAGCCAACAATAAGTGAAGGAAGATGCAGGGTGGGATTAAGCCTTCTTTTTTGGCAGCAATGCGGACTGAATGCATGTAGCCCTGATAAAAATGTGGGGGAAGCAACAGAGAACGAAGGTGAAGACGAGGGTGCAAGCAAAGTACTTTCCCTCCTGTGCTGGTGGGTGCCCTGTCATACTGCTGGACCGCCGCCTGTGAGACAGATGGCAGGCAAACGTAGAGGAAGATGCTCTAAGCGCTAACTTTGCTGGCTAGCCTTAGCATGTGACAGAGCTCGCACACTGTCTGTCTGCATCTCCGGTGAAATCCCCCAATATGCCACAGGCCATCATGGGATTAAGAGCTGTAAGTGAGGAAACAGTTTGAACAGAAAACATAAGGTCAGATTGATACAAAGGCTTTGGGTACAATTGTTATCAAACCAAGGCAATATGGTGTGTCAGGACGGATAGAGACACAACAGGGGGCCAAACAATGGCGGACCTTATCCTCTCAGGATGGCATGAGGGATTCTGCAGGATGGTACATGCTGATTAATTGTACACAATTAGCCATCTAATAGGGCCCGTTGGTAAAGGAGCACTAAAAAAGATTATGGAGGACATGTTATTAGGCAAGTCCAATAAGACATGGCAAATTTTAACAAAAAATCAAGACACTTAGAACAGTGGTTCTCAAAGTGAGGGCCATGGCCCCTTGGGGGGTTGCTAAGAACCTGTAACTCGACTTAGTAACTTTTAATTAGGTTACTTTAATAAATCCACTCTGGCTAAATCTAAAAATGTAGTACTTGTTTAAATACGGTTAATGGCAAACAAAATTCACAGATTTCCACTTTATCTTAGAGAAGATAAAGGCATTTTAATATAAGCCTGCAAGCATGCTCCATACCCCATGGTGCCATGTCTAATATGGTGAAGATTCAGGCTTGGGTTATCAGAAAACCTAATATATTCAATCACAAAGACCGTGCGTTTTCATATAGACATATGAGGGGAACCCCACTGAGCTCTGGATGGGTTGAATAGCAGTGTCTTGGGCTACTTTCTTTATTGATCTACTGTGGCCACCATTACATCTCTCTTTTCTGTGATGTCTGACATGGCAAAGGACAAAATGTCTTCTGGACACATGTCCTAAGGTTTTTTGGAAAACACAGAAACCTCTGATGACTGGTCTTTGTGAAACTTGGGACTAATTCAAACTGGTAAATAGGACTTGATTTTCCCATGAAATTTATTAATGTAATGTAATTTTTTTCATTCTCCTCACTTTCTTGTTGATTTATAATCATTGTATTTATGGGTAAATTTAGGTGATCATAATTTAGAAGATGACAGAAACTTAACGTGAACTCAAAGCTCAAAGACAACTTATGTATTATATATACCCATTCTTCACTGATGTCTTGGCGAGCTTAAAAAGCATGAATTCACTTCTATCGTCACTTTCCTATGGGAAAGGCCACACAGTTCAACCGTTCTGTTTTGGTTTTACAAAGGGCTAATAATGACAACATATTTTTTCCTTTAAACATGACATGTTAAGATTCATCACATGGGTTAGTTTATACCTGAGTGATGTAAAAAATTACCTAAACACATGGTGATGTGACTTTTCTCCCGATTGTAGCTAAAGAAAACCTTTCAAAGGTGGTTTGAGCTTGAACCCAACTTACTAATTTTCAAGTCTGTCTGATACATTATGCAGGGGGTCCTTGATGCTTTCCATAAACACCCATGTAACACATGTAGCACAGAGATTTGGCAACAGCGCACCATTTCCCTTTAGTCTCTACACCTGGTCATGCTGCACAATTAGCATTCCTTGTGTCTGACACTCTTCTGTTTGAAGTGATCTCCTTCATCAGCACCGCCTTGTCGCAATCAGAGGTGTCCCTGGCTGATGGATCAAGTTCCTGTACCTGCATGTGTATACGAATACCAGGACACAAACTCTTGCTCTCTGGCAGATAGCCAGCTCTCATTACCAAAGTAGTCCGCCCTACAACCTGTCCAATGTCTGCACCTGGGATTGAGATGGACAGGGCTGGACTAAGGGTTAAGATGTATGGGTGCTTTGAAGCCAGTGAAAATTGTGATTACATTCTGCAGCTCTCTCACATTTTGCTGCTGCGGGTAATCTTCTCCCTGCATGATCACGTGTTTCTGCTAGTCTAGCACTTCCCCCTCTCCAGCTCTGAACCAGACAGAGACAGAGAAGTGTTGTGGCTTTGCAGAAGCAGCCGTGCGTATGTACCTGCTGGATGTTTTCACAACTGACACATTGAAAGGTCTGAGTCTGTAAATATCCACGTCAGTCATGCTAGAAGAAGTTGAAGGGAAGAGAATTTTAAGTTATTTTATCTTAGCATTGGGAAATATCTTAAAACAATGTAAGCAAATGGTTATTATAATGTAAAAAGTAGATGCAGTGCAATTATACAGATGCCTGCAAGCCTGAACAGGAAAAAACTGTCTTACACAAAAGACCTAGCTCTCAAGTGTTGTGCATCGGTTAATCAGGAGTATATGCAAGTGTTAAGAACAGATAAGGTTAAATCCAATCATAGAACCTCCTGCTCTTGGCAGACTGACCAAATTCATAAAAGTGCTGAAGCGAATAAAGGAAGAGGTTTCCATTTGGCATAATTTCAGTGCACAGGTGCCTAAATAAAAGAGAAATAATTTTACAGTGTAAAAAAAAACATTTTTAAATGCCTGCATACAGCAATTAAAGGGCCCAAACACTTTGTCATCCCCTCTGAACACAATAAATTAAGCTGATGTCTGGTATTTCTGAACTTTCAGCTAATCATTAAAAAAATGGCTATTGAGTAAAAGCCAAGTACAGAAGAAAAAACATCAGATATGGAACTCTTCTGCCACTAAAGAATGAACTAATGAGGGTTTAAGCACTTTCTACTAGAGATGTAACCAAATACAAATCTGTTTTTTTTTTTTTAGTTTTTTTAACAGTAATCTAAACAGACACAAAAAAGACATAGATTTTTTTGTTTTTTTGCACAGGTCCTGAACGTTTTGTAGGAAACAAAGCATAGTGCAGTGTGGAAACACTAAGAAGTGACAGGTCCAGTTGGCACTGCAGTGGCAATGTGTTTAAGTGTGCTAAAAAGGTATGTTGGATGGTCCTATATTCACATTTTGCATTCAGCAGATGCTCTCACTTAGAGTGACTTACAATTTTATTTGGTTAAAGATATAATAAAAATGACAGTGTTAGGACTTACTGGTGTAGCTCATCTGTGGTGTTGTGCTTGTCTGTGCAAGACTCCAGCGCCCCGTGACCCTGGTTAAGGATAAGCGGTTCAGATAATGGATAGACAGATAGTTACCCTATTCATTAGCATTAACAGACAATGATGCAAAACAGCTAATATGTTATCTCTTACTCTGGACACATACTGCTATCTATTCTAACCTCACAATTCACATGTTATTGACTTATTTAGTCTACTGAATATATACTTTCATATATGGAACCCCTCTGGTGAATACCCATTTAATAAAAACTTATGGCCATGGAAAGGTGTGGGAATTAGATAATTAGTACAAATATTTTTTTTTATTTCAAATAAAAAATTTGTTTGTGAGCAAAGTCAACCACATCACCTGGATCCTATCAAATTATGTCTGATATTTGCTTGTATTCCTTATGATGAAGTTTTACCTACCATTCTTCCAAAGGATACTTCAACTGGTGTTTTAGTGGTGGACAGCGCAGTCTTCCACATCAGTCCAAAATCATAGATGTTCAATTGGGTTGAGATCTGATGACTGCCAAGACCACAGCATATGATTTACATAATTTTACTCTAAAAAAAACATTCAGAACCCAATGCAAATTTTATTGCCTCAGTTTCAGGCGTACACATGTGTGAAGCTGATTCAGGTGCCTTAATATGCGGTTTATGCGCCACGCACACCATGAAACGCAAAACGCTCCGTTCTGCGCATGCATACGCTTTTGAGGGAGCGCTATGCATAGTGTGAGAAGACTGCATAAAATCTGAGAGGAGATATTATGCAAGCAGCTAATTACACATTCCACCTGATTCTGTAAAGTTTGAGCAACTTGTGTTCCCTAGGTTTGCATCAATTGTCCTCCACAAATACTGCAAGCACTAAACCGATGCTTATACAGATAATAATATTATGTTAAACCCTCCTTTTCTATATCATAAAACTATATCAACAGTTAAACTATATATTGGAAAGATGCGACCTTAACGCACAGAACCAATATCAGACTGGTCCTGTAAAACATACTTTTATAAATGCTATTTTCTGAAGGTTCATTTAGGAGCAGAGAGCCAAATACAGAGAACTGTAACATAGGAAGCTGTAAGCCCCAAACCCAAAACAAAACTCTTCTTAGCTTCTTAAGAACCATATGGGCAGAGATTAGAGACCTTAACTATGGTTAAGAAGGTATAAGGATTATTTAACTGGTGGCTATGATGGTGGCTACGTATGGAGGACAACTGCTTCTTTTACACACACACAGATTCAACGAGTCTTTTACATCTCTCTGCTGGAATTTTGGACCACTCTTCCTTTGCCAGCTGCTCCAGGTCTCTCAGATTTTAAGGGTTCTCCTAACTGCTGTTTTTAGATCTCTCCACAGGTGCTCTATTGGATTTAAAAAAGCTGAGACCCAGCTTTTTGACCCTACATTGCGCCCCAGAATTCTTTGGTAGTCTTCAGATTTCATAATACCATGCAAACAGTCAAGACATCTAGTGCCTGAAGCAGCTAAGCAACCCCAAAACATCAGAGAACCTCCTCCATGTTTGACTGCAGAGACCGTGTTCTTTTCCTTGAAGGCTTCTTTTTGTTTTCGGTAAACAGTAGAATGATGTGCTTTACCAAAAAGCTTTTTTGTCTCACCTGTCCAGAGGACATTCTCCCAAAAGGATTTTGGCCTCCACAGTTAAGTTTTAGCAAACTCGAAACTTGTTCTTTAAAACATCATTTTAAAGGAAATGACAATACATAAAAATAAGAGAAATGATGCAGTGTTTACAGAACTTGAATAATTGGCATTAATAATCTTTGACATACTTCTAGTAGTGTTTTGCCATCCAACTGGTAACATTGCAAGAGGAGAGTTTTGATTACAGCAGTGTTTTTTTTATACTTTTCCTTATTTTGACACTGAGGTGAGATTACATGTCATGATTCTCCTTAAACAAAAGGTCTTGAAAAGACATTCAGGAAGTTCAGACGAAAGTTTGACATGCATGCATGCTACAAGACAAGAATATAAGAAACTTAAGGACAGCTGCTTGAGGCATCATTGACTACATCTGAGGAGATGACCAAGTTCAATCTAAGATTAGATTCAGGATCATTTAATCAGTACATCATAATGCAGAATCACATGTGCTTGTGTAGGAATTTAATGTTTGTCATACTCATATATATATGGCAGGTTTTGTGAATTGTTTCAGATATTTTTTGTGAATTGAAATCAGATATCATGTCATAACAGCAGGAGTACTGGGATAAGTTATGTACTGAAGCTGCTCTTTGGCAACATGAAAAAAGCAATGACTTGAGCACCATTCATGAATCAGGTTGTAAACCCCTCAGCTATGCTGTGGTCAGAGTCAGTAATAGCAGAAAAATCCACTAATCCCTTTTTTTGTAATGCAGCTCTGGCCTTTACGTGTCTAAATGGCCGTTTGCAGAATCTGAAGGGCCCAAATCTCATCTTAAGCAGCCCAGCTCTTGGCTGAATACCATTTATTGCACAAATCTGCACGTACCACATTGTTTTAGAGCTTTAATGACCAACTGCCTCTGAATACCTCCTAATTCAACTCAGACAATTACCCCCCAAACCCAATGTCCTGCATCTCTATGTTTTTCTGTGTTTGGGAGCATTTTCTTTGTTAACTGTATTTATAGTTAAGGTTCAGGAAGTTTGGTTGACACTTTAATGCCTGTTATAAATCAGTCACTGGGTGGATTATGGTGCAGAATACTGGGGAGCAGGCAGCTGGCTTGCGTCCAGCATGGGAACAAAGAGTTGTCTCTCTTTTTCGCTGCCAAAAAGTGCTGCACATGTTAAAATCCACTTGAGGTTTTGTCTTCTTAAGTTTCATCTCTTTAGCACTGTAACCAAACTTCAGATTGGGCTTCTCCAAATGATCTTCCTTAGACACACATACTCTCTCTCCCTCTTTCTCCATCTCTCTCTTCTAATTTATCGGCCACAGTTAGAAATCAGCCGACTGGGACTCGCTAGTAATTGAAGTCTCCACAGTGACTGCCTACAGCACAGCTTTGAGCAACACACGAGGGAGATTTCCTGGAGGAAACTCAATAAGATGTTCACAGTAAAGTGTAGCCATCATCAAGCCTTTTCTGGCATAGGATGCAGAACAACACTTGTCAACAAAATATCAGAAAAACGTGCCTTTACTCCTGCCTTTGCTACACCAGATATTTCGAAAGTGTTCCAAGCATGCCGTTTGAGAAGAAAATGCATATATACACAAAATGTGAGATAGTGACAAGCAGCATGTAATTTAACAGTTGTGCATATGCCTAATATGTATGTCTGTCCAGATACATGTTCAACTTTAGCAGGATATGACATACAAGGCTTTAAACATTTTTTTCTATCCTTTAGAGGTTATGTGCCTACTTTGGAGCCCACTGTGCAACCCCAGAAGGGCATTAAAAGTATAAATTACAAAAACTGTACCAGCTCTAGGTATCCCGCCATCTAGTTTTCTGATGGTTAGATCAGCATTATCAAACAAAAAATGAAAATAAAAAGTTCAAAAGGGCCATCTCCCTGAAAGCAACCTGGAACATTTAAAGCTTGGCCTCATGACACTGCTTTGGAAAGTGTAATGCAGACAGTTACCATGCAGCAAAAGACAAAGCTAGATCGAGTCCTAAAGTGCTGGTGGAAATCACAGGCACACTTAACCTTACACCTTACCTTATGACATCATTACTAGCACTAGCACACATGGAAATGCAAGCAGAGGTTCTGGCATGCCAGCAACCAGTGAGAATGCAATGAAAGGCTAATGATGGAGCTCATTCAGAACCTCCTGAAACAAGGACAAAAAAATAATCTGCAGGCCTCAAAAGTGCCAATGTGTTGAAGCCAATCTGAATAGTGAGAAGCTCATTATGGCTAATCTGGGCCAGTTGTTAAAGGAAGTGTTTGGCTGCATCAGACTCAGCTGTTGAAATGTCACAAATCTGAATTTATGCTACTGTGCAGGCCTCGTGAAGCACCCTTCGAGTCTAAATGGAAATAACCAGACCAGTTTAGAAGCTCCAGAACCTACTGCAGCCACAGTGACGCAGTTCTCCCTCTCTATAATCAACACAGGGAAGGAAGCTAATGACATGATTGCTTGTCGAGGGTCCGCTCTTCCTAATTAAAACAGGAAGAAGGATGATTCCTCTCACCCTCGCTGAGCTATCATGCTCAGTTGCTTTGCTGTGGCCATGACTCAGCGCTCCACTTCTTCCTTCTGATAGCACCAAGGAGCTTAAAAAGAGAGACAAGGAAAAGAATGAAAGACGTCACCTCCGCAGCTATGTTTACTACACCCAGGACGAACTTGAGTTGATTAAAGCCTGTAATGCTTTTTTTTTATCCTTTGTTGCAAGACAAAATAAAAAACAAAAACAAAACAAAACAAAAAAATCAGGAACCACATAGTAGACAAAGCAGAAGTCATCATTAGACATTTTTTCCTGGGGATATCTACATTTTACCAGACAGTGGGTGACATGTTCTCTCCCTTGGTGTGATGGGAATGAGTCTTTGGGGGCCGATTGCCAATAATTCTTCAGCTATTTAAGGGCTCCCCTTGGCCTACATAATCTTTAATGAATCGGGTGGTAGTTAAACAAGAGGGTCAGTAGAGTTGTACCAGAGCAGTCCACTGTGCCATAGCTGCATCGAGAGACTTGACATTAATCCTGAGGGTAATATGGGCCTTCCTGTGGCTAATGAAATCCGAAGCTCGAAAATGGCTGCACCTAATGACGCTCCCTGACAGTTTTTGAATTAAGCAGCCATGGCTGGGGATCAATCTAAATAGCGCACAGATGGCCAGTGCAATTTTTTCTCTCCCTCTCAGTACCCTTAAGCGGTTGCATACGGTATCTATTTTGGCAACTAAGGACGGCTTCTCTTAGCAGAGGAACAATGAAGGCTTGAGCTAATTATTCTGCAGAAATAATCAAACAGCACAGTGGACAACACAGGTGGCCAAATTAGGGTAAAGTTACCTAAGTCTAATAAAGGCTACTGCAAAAATGTACAGCTTCTAAACCCAAGCTGAACATAAAATTACAGCTGAAGTGCACTGACATATATAAATAATTGCAATACATTTGGTGCACACATAACTTAAGTTTCCAAAAAGTGCAAAAAACATACTATATAAAACCTCTTGCTGAATCTAGGTTCTAACTGCTTCTTAGGCAGGTTTTTGGACACCATATCTTTATGAATTGTTCAGGTTCTATTCATATTCACATTTATGTTTGTCCTCTTTTATCTCTGATTTCACTGATTTTTAAGATAAGTTTATTATAAATATTTATCAGACATAATTCATAAGTCATGGCAGTGAGGTTAATTAGGTTTCAGCAAAGCAGTTTAAATTTTCGCTCCTTATCATCGCTGTACCACCCAATAATATGACACTGAAAGGGAAAAGAGGAAAATGGAACCATTCTGCCGTCTCATAAAGCCACTGATGACAGAGCTTAACTTTGTGAGGAGCCATGGCAACAAACAACTGCCAGCAATTTTCCCTAGGCCTGCATCAATAACAGTGTTGATGTGAACTCTCTTATGGACAAATAAGCGGAGTGTTTTGAAAAATATACAGATTACTTTGGTAGAACATCAGGATTTTATTAAGAATATGTTTAGCAGCGAGTGGCACAAAATCAAGATTTGTTTACTTTAGAATACACCAGTTGATGGCTTAATGACTTAATGACAGAAAGGTCTTCAAGTCTTATCTCCAAAAATAGGTTTGCTAAGTTCCTTAGTGGAATGCTAATGAACTGTTCCAGGGAAACACAAACACAAACACACAAATACACACACAGCAAAGAACGTATACGACCATGCAATTTATGTGTAAGAAAAATAAGTGCTTTTTGACTGTACAAGCACAGAAGATCTTCAGCATAGGAAAGTGAAGAGGTTTTATGAGACACAGCAGAGTGTTTAACAGAGTGTTTCCTGTGAGTAATAGTGTTGATGCTCCTTCATGACACCTTCTGCATCTTCCCTTATGTTCATTCTATTTGCCTACTGAAGTCTTAGGCCAGAGGAGGGAAGCTGTGGGAGCGAAAACATATTCTCTTTCCCTGCCACAATCAAAGCACATGTACCCACACTCACACTAAAATAAATGGAAACTAATATAAGAGGCACAGTAAAAAGCCCCAATTGTTTTATTTTAAACTATATTGCATAATATTGATGTAAGTATCGATGTAATTATTGATTCTGTGTCCACTATCCGTAAAATGCTACATTCCTAGCATTTACAGTTTACACTTTTTAGAAAGTACAATTAATAATACGTGGAAGATGTATGCAATTGTACATTCAATGAATATTACATTCATTTAGAAATATTTTGGAAATGTGTATGACTGAGTTGCAGACATCCAACTCATAGTGTCTAGAAATAACAGCATTACGGTCAATCTTTTTTACACCGTGAGTAAACTAGTCAAGGCATCGACATGATTCAAACTTAAATTCAAGTAAGCTACAATAAGCTCAATCTTCCTTTCTCAAATAAATCTCTTTACTAAGCGAAAGTTTCCAAAGGAAAAGCGAGCAAATAATCTATTCTACAAAAGCGAGCAAATAATCTATTCTACAAAACATACCAAAGCACACTACAACTATGGCGGAAGTAGATGAAGTCTGGAATGGAGCAAATTTACATTATGGCACGCTACCTGGAGCAACTTGGGGTTAAGGATCTTGCTCAGGGACCTAGTGGTGGTATGCTGAAGGTAAGATTTGAACCCACGACCTCTTGGTCCAGAAACAAGTATCCTACCTACTAGGCTGCCATCCCCACCACCCCCTGCTATAACTGCTAAAAAACTTTGCTAGTGTTTATTACGCTTCTGAGGCCTGGGGTCTGTTTCTTTCTTTTGTAATCAAAAAGCCTTCAGCACCTAGTTTTACAGTACAACCGCTCAGATAGCTCATTCCACTCTTATCTCAGTGAGAGCTCCCCACCTCCCACAGTAAAATGAGGTTTTAGTGCCTGTCTAATCAGTAAGAGCTGAGAGGCTGCTTGGCCATGGAAAACCAAAGAGGACGATACGCTCCCAGCCTGCTGGCTTGGACTGTTTTGGCAGCAATTGAGGTGATGATCAGAGTGGGGAATGTGCTACCATTCTGTAGCCCCTTAGCACCTGGTGGTTTTTCCCAGTGCCCACAGCTGTTGGTGTGGTTAGCCAGTCTGTAAATAAGCCATCATTCCTTCTCCTCTGCAGCAGTCTCTTATGGGTCAGCCTTGGCTATCAGGAGCCCAGAGCTGTCACCCAGGTCCATAGAGCCTCAAGGAGGCCCAAGGCCAAAGTCAAACTGCCTATAGGGTTTGAGGAAGTGCTCTTAGACTCAAGGACTGCAAAAAGCAGTCACAGCCACTTACAAAACAACTTATCCATAAAGGAACCAATACAAATGATGAGTCATTCACACTGAGCATAAAATTCCCATGAGGATTTTTCATGCGTGCATCACGTGGGCTACTTATAAGGATATTATTCTCAGACTGTGATTGGTGCAGAAAGCTTAGACTGGACTGAGCAGATATGACGTACGTGCCAATTCACCATGTACAGAAGCTAGTTGGTGATCATGTGACAGGTCCATTGGGAGATTTGCTAAGTTAAAAGGGCATTTGTTGTCTTGGTGCAGGTGCAATGCGAATGAGTATGAAGCCTGAGGCAAGGGGATAGGAAATCAGTGGACAGTTTCCACTGGATTAAGAGGTTTGGCACGGGGGCAATGTGATGGGGGCTGGGGGTTAGTGGGGCATTTTCAATTTGTCACTAGGGATGAGAGGGGGGTCTAGCCAAAGGACCACCATTGGAGGACAGTAGCATTACCCAGCATTATTTGCTTTCTACACTATACCAGTATTTCATGTGTGAGATTTTTCTCGTCCATATTTCTCAAGGCAGTTTTGCACACACTCAAGTAGCTTCCTGAGGAGCTGTCAGGAATCACACTTCCTGAGCATTGCTGCTCAAAAATACTTGTTGGAATTTTTAAACTTTTAATAAGTTTTGTTTTGTTTTAGAAATAACAATGTATATGTCATTATATATATATTTGTGATGGAAGTCATGGTTTGAGAGCATGCATCCAAACTTTTGACCGGTACCAGTAATCCTCACAATGACCACTGGCTGCACCCACAGCACAGGGTCATCAAATGCCTTTTAGGCATTTCCTATCCACAGTGCTGAATTGGTGTAGGAAATCTGACAAGACCCACTGATTCATAGCGAACAACTCTGCAAACAACTGCAAACAACTCTGGCATTATTAGATCTCAAACACTGTGCAGTGATTTAAACTCATTAAGCTGAAAATTCAAACTAAGATATTCAAACTAAGATAAGATACCCGTGATATTTTTCACAATTTTTATTTCATATGTCATGACAGAAAAACCTAATCAGACACTTTAGGACCACTAGCGGCTAAAAGGCTGCTCAAAAGACTCTCATGTTGGAAAATAATTGATTGCGAGGTCAGCTGGGAAACTGAAGTACTCTATAATAGCACAAATGCTTCTTAGTACTGCAGAGAAAGGTGCCTGCAGCTCTCGAGTCAAAGTCAATTGCTGATTCATCTTGTAAGATGTATCCCTTGCGAATCAAAACAGTTGTATTCATAACTTATAGTCTGAGGGGTGCTCCCAAATGCTCAGAAACTGAAATGCTGCTGTAAATGCATCTGGAAACTAAAATAGTAAAAACTGAAAGGTACAAACCTTTAGACAATATACATGGAGCATGTCATTGCAGTAAATGCATGTCCAATCAACACTGGTTTGAAAAAACTTTGAGGGTCTAATATGTTTTACATATCACAGCTGTGGACAACAGTTCCATCAAAACTCCTATACACTCCCATCAAAAGTGTAGTTGCTATGTTACAGATAGAGGCCAGGCCTCACTGTTTGAGAGGAATGGGGTCCTCCAGAGAAGTTCATTTATCAACATGCCAAACACACAAAGAGTAACACATCCTTTGCAGGCTTTACCACCCCCACTCCTCTTTTCCTCTTCTGATTTCTACCTCAAACTTTGCTTTGTTATGTCTTAAACTACCAAAAGCAGTGATTTTGGATCAAATGCGCCACACAGGATCAAACTACATGCCAGATACACTGGAAACACGGAACAGTGGTCAAAATGTATACTTAAAAGAGACAAGCTGATTTTTTTCAATTTTACTTTTCCATTCTTCAAAGACAAAAAGTTCAGCAAACCTGAGCCCTTAAAGGTCTATCAGAATTAACAGGCAGGGAACAGGGAATTTAATCTCAGGGGTTTTCCATCCATTTCTGGGCTGATGAAATGAAACAATTCCTCATGAGTCCCTGATCCCATGTTGAAAAATGAGCCCCAAGCCAAACTCTCCCAAACAGGTGGAGACCAGGAGTTGCCCTTGCCGAAAAGAAACGATTTATGAGATGGATATTCTGGCCTCAGTAGTGGTCATTAAAGACCTTTAGTCATTAATAGAGTCGCCTTTTCTTGCCCATTTCCCTTTCAGCTGATAACAATACACAGCTGTGATAAAAGTGTTACAAAAACTATTGCCTTTGGCTTTATATGTGACACAGTATAAATTTCATTTATTACTCGGCATACTGTGGAAACCTTACACATCACAGTGTGAATTGTTTATGTTATTCTTCCCAGTCAGAGCAAAGAGAATTCATAATAGGGAAGGTGTCAGCGCATCAAAGGCGAATTTCACAGAGATAAGAAACAAAGGAGACTGGGTTCAAAACGCTGCCACTCCACCATAGCTTTTATGGAGGCTTCTTATTTCCCATTCAAACGACTCCAAAAGAAGACATTCACTCCATTTCAACACCTCTGTTTCATCCTTCCACTTTTAAAACTGCTTGTCGCTTCTGGAGAGAGAGGGAGTAAAAGTCACTGCCACTGACTTTAAGAGTAGTCAAGAGAGAACACAAATCCATCAGTACGCCTCCAGGTTGGCTTCAGCAAACGGGAAAAAGATGGGTTTTCTACCTTAACAGAAGCCGACCTCATGACATCACTTGATGTGTGCCTCTTTATTGACATGTCCCTGCTCCTGCTTCCATTCACCTTGGCCTGATTGCATCAAAGCAATCACCTCTCCAAGAGAATGGATGCAATTGTCCTGTGCCAATTTCTCAATGTTGGCAGGCAGGGCAGTACATGGAGGAGAAAGCAGTATGTGTTTCACTAATGCTAGAGACAAAATTAGGAATAGTAAGTGCCGGGGACAGGAAAAGGAACATTTACAGATGGCCATCAATGCACTTTAAAAACATGCTATTCTTTGCAATTAGCACTTCTCAGCCCCTTTTCAGGAGTGGTAATTTTTCATCCCAAGATTCTAATCTTTCGCTGCAGGACAGTTCGGAACATGTTCCAGTGCCATACATGTTTCAGACTCAACATACCGTTCCTAACACTCAGAAAGTCTGTTATCACGCTGTGCTGATCTACAGCAAGATCAACATGTTTGAAGAATCAGTAAATGGGAGAAAATTCCCTGAGATGTTTAGTGAGGAACAGGCCATGTTTGCGATCTTGGAGTTGATATTAGAGTAAGCATGCATAAGAACTGAGCATTTTCAAGGATCTGTTCATTAACACCATAGGCCTGTCTGTTGCTCTTGTTCTTTCCCAAACACACCCCCCCATTAAAAAAATAACTTGTCTGTCAAGTTGCAACAGTCTCTCCAATCCATTGCAGAGCCAGAGTTACAGCGCAGCTAGCCTCAATCTCACACTCTGCAACCCCCAGCGTTTCCAGCCAGCATCCTCACAAATCAAGCAGGCCATTTCTAAACCACATGCAATTGACTGAAATTCCGATAAGTGCAACACCATGGAAGCAGCAGGGGGAAAAAAGAGGACTGCCCCCTTTGGCTACTTCTTTTCGACCGCTTAACTTGTTTTGACTTCCTTTGATCTTGCTGTTACAATACATGAACTCTGGGATTCGGATGAATGGCATATCTCCTTTCTTCCATTTTTTGACGTGCAAGGGAATAAAAGAAAACATGTCCATAAAACTGAATGCACTTTGAGAGGAAGGACAGTGCCATTTAGATGTCCAGGAAACCGTGTGAAAAGCTGGCAATGGTCCACTCCCATACACACACATATATTTTATCTCATGTGAAGAGCAAGGGTTCAGAGGAGTCCTCCAACTTCTGTGGCAGACAGTCAATCCAGCAGGCAGGGTGTCACCTGTGGAAGCACTGTGAAGATCTACCCCTCTGATTACAGGCTGATTGTACAAAGAATTCAAAGCTGTTCTCTGTTTGTTGGTTTAGAACATCTATGGTAGAGCTCAACATTGCACAGGTACATGTGGGCATGACCTGCTGTATTCACAAACTTCCACTGGCAATAATGAAAAGGGAGAGAATATCCATCTAAACATGCACACAATAGATTCATCAATGCACATTTTACCACCAATTCACAAAGACCCAGAACTTGGCGAATTATGAATGGATGTGTCAAGTGCCAGCAGAGATAGTGCTAGTATGAAGTTCTGCTACTTTTTTGGAGCCACTGGCATTGTCCACAAATGAATGAGTGCCTGTAGGTTACTTCTGGTCTGTTCAGACGACGGCGACCCTAAACTGTCATCCTCCATAACTTAGCTTCAGTTACTGCTCTTTGGGTGATGGGCCGGATAACCTGGATTATGGAGACAGCTGCTGCAGAGTCACGCAACACTAGAGAAAATGGTCACTGGGCATAATTGGCCAGGACAGCTTGAAGAATGTACTAGAAATACTTCCTCTGCAGTTTGCATGCAGCTATAAAAAGTGGCAAAGCAAAGCACAAAAGAAAACAGAATAAATACCTTAAAAACCTCACATTACACTTGGAGTGACATGGTTGTTTTGGATAAATACCCATGGTGAAGAGGACTTAATACTATACTGCACAATACTTTATGAATCATAGTATAAAAATCTGCAGAGGTCTTGTAATCTATCAAAGATAAAAAAATGAAAAAATTGTGAAATGAGATACAAGTAATGTTATATTTGCTTAACTTAATTCATATAGAAGTGTAGAGCTCCATAGAGTGGTCAGTGGCAGCATGTACCTCTACAACCTTCAACAATATTCAACCCAGTGGTGCCTTTAGCGACAAACATCCGTTTCTGTTTGTTTCAGGCACCATTTTTGAGGCCTGTAATTAAGAGGCGGATAATAAACAGGAAGCACATTAATCATGTATGGAAGCAAATAACGAGGCAAACATTTTGTCAGACAGCTTTTTTTAGACATGGACGAAAGACCACCTGTTGAGCAGTCTCCGTTGATCGATATCACTTATAAACATGACTTGAGTTGTTTGTTATGACCCAAATTGCATTCAAGTGAATGGGATGAGGGAGCACATGTGTATAACTAATAATAAACTCCCAAATCATGCTGTGATAGTCCTGCAAGGACATCTGAAGCGTCATCGGTAGCTGAAAGGCAGTTTGCATAGGACACATAGCATTCCTTCATTTAAAGGACTTCCTGTAAACAGCTAAGTGCTTCCTGTGTCAGGTATGAATACTTTAAAAAAACAGCTAGTGCCGGGTCGATGATTATGGCATGACTAAGGCCACGTCCGATGAAGCGCACATGGAAAAATGCCACAGGAACTGAAAGACGCAACAGTCAATCTACTAAAAAAAGAACTTAGGAAATGAGAAAAAAGAACATCTCCATCTTAAAGGGCCTATCAAACTTTACAACTGTTTTAAAGTAATGTTATTGACCTCACAAGAAATTGCTTTTGTTATGACTGCTCAAATACACAGATACAAGATACGAGTCTAAATAAAGCCAATTAAAAAAACTGTAGGAAATACATATGCTATATACACACTATGCTACATACTGGGGTATAAATGCTATAGATAAATACCCAACATGCTGCTTAATGGATGAGGATGTCTATAACAAATACTTAAATGAGCCATTACCTGCCACCAGGAGCTCACAAAAAGATAAATTATCATGTGTAGTGCACATTATATGACGCACTACTTTAAGATGAGCTGATGTTGATCAAATTTACCATGTATTTTCATAATGTTTTTGATTAGCTAAACTGCATATAGCAAGCAATACCCATGTCATTTGAAAGCTCAACAAAGAACAAAGTCCATAAAAATACCAGGCATATTTGAGGTGATGTAAAGCAGTGTGTATTCCTGTCATGGCTGGAACCTGGTCAGTGTACTCTGGCAAATTATCTAAAAGCTAAAAAAAGGACAAGACAGGATAAGCACCTTCAAACTGAACCTTAGTCAGTCAGAGGGTGAGAAGAAGCCAAAGCCTCAAGTTGGCCATGCAAAACTGGAAGACACTCCTGCGGGTAGGTCTGAAGAGTGTGTTAGGAACATATTTGCCCTGGGGCAGGGGGCCTTAGAAAACAAGCCTATGCTGTTTGTAGAGTGTGCATAGCCCCAAAACTGAAGGTTTAAGTGAGCAAAAATCTTTAACAGGGCATACTTTGTGTTTTGCATGACCAATGCCATCCATCAATCATAGATTTTTGTCAATTCAGCAAGTACTTAATTGCTCCTCAAGGCTTTATTAGTTTCACTCTTAATAGATCTGGACTGTTTACAATGTGTTTTATTGTAATTTTTCTGCCATTTTTATCTGTTTTATTACAGCCACAGCTACATTATTGCATTTATAAACATATTGTGTAGCACTGGCAATAATTATGATGAATATAATCTTATTTAAGGTATGGAAATGTAAAGAAAAATAAGACACAACATTTTCTACTATTCTATTTGATAAGTTTACACAAATGGTTCTGCCATGGTTCTGATTAGAACAGCAGTAGAGCATACGGTAACTAAAATTTGCATTCACTTATCGTACTGCGGAGACCCTCTATGCATTTGTACTAAAGCGATAAAAGCATTTTTCAATTAAACCAAAATTGGGAAGCAGTGGAACAGAGTGTTCCAAACAGTCATTTCCCAAACTGTAGAAGAAATGTGGCCATGAAATAAACAGTTTAATAGACTTCCAGTGCATCACAATATCACCAGTGTAAAAGAATTCCAGTACTGCCAACTTCCAGTGCATCATAATATAGAGGACACACAGGACATACAGAAAATAAGTGAGGAATAAAGCACATCTAAGCACATCTAAGTTACATTTGTAAATTCACCCATGACTGCTAAACTTAAATGCACTCAATCAGTGTTTAAAAGAGATAAGGAAAGTTGTCATTGTTTTCAGGCTTATTATATATTTCTCACAATTCAGCCTGAGACATAGAACTTTTCCTGCATGCCTGAAGGCAGACAAATAAAACAGAACTAAATAAACAAATAAAACTCAATTTACGTCTCGGTACAGGCTGGGTGATTTTTAACTGCTCTTTGTTCCTGAGAAGAATGAAAATCTGTAGAGAACTCAAAACAAATGACTCAGAATGGGCGAAACAAGCAAAACAAGAGATGGAATCTAAACTGAGTCTGATAAGTTCTACTATGGCAACTCCCTGTGTCACGGACAGTGAGCAGAAAAACTGCAAAAAGCATAAACATGTAGCATGAGGCAAGACTGTGTAATACTGTGGGGTCTATAAGAACTACAAGAAAACAGCTGTGGAAGATGCTTTGAAATATAGACTTGTTTTACTGCCAAGCAGCCATTTGGCAATTAAAGTCTGAGCATGAACATGCATTTGGTTATTACCATAAACCTGAGCGGCCCATCTTCCTCCCACCCCAACCCCCTCCACCCCTCTGCCTGTTTTTTAGTGGGAGGGCTGAGGCATGGTGGGCAGTGTGAGGGGTAAGGGGCGGAGGGAGGGCCTCTTTTCCCTGACCCCCAGTGTCAGTGGTACATAAACCCCCTGAATGAGCAAGAATCCTCATCCAAGGCAAACAACCCCCATCGGTGGACCAGCCACAAACCCACTCCCTGCGTCTTCACAGCTCTACTGAACTTGGCACTATTCTACGAGGAGGAGAGAGAGAGAAAAAAAACCCCAAACGCTCACATCTCTCAGGGAGAGCTGCACAAGAAAGAGACCTGCCCTGGGTCTTAGAGTAACGCTGATATACAAACACATTCACTGCACATACAGCCACGTTCACCCACAAGCCCGTTCTCACACGCATACAGACACACGCGCACATACACACAGGAGCAAACAGTATCTCTCCCTTTCTTACACTCTCTCTCTCTCTCTCTCTCTTGCTCAATCACCCACTCTCCCTCTCCCTGCCTTCCACACACACTCACACACATACACACACACACCACTACAGTATATCAACTAGCGACTGGCGGAGAGACAGAGAGAGGGGAGAGCCGAAATGAATGTGAAGATCCTGACATTGGTGATTGTGCTACTGGTTTCTCTGCTGTGTTCAGCTCGTGCTGGTAAGTCAAGAGAGCGTGCGTCGCTCATCTCTCTCTCTCTCTCTCTCTCTCTCTGGCGGCTGGTAGCCTGAAGCTCTGGGGGTAGAGGCAGCTGTAGTTGATCAGTGTAGCCCGCACTGGTGAAGCCTTGGGTGGCTGGGGAAAAGAGGAGAAACAGCACCTGGGCTGTACACTGTACTGCACTGCAGAGGTTTGCATGTTATTATTGTGGCTTTTAGTCAAGTATTTTGTGCTTTTGGTGGACCTTTTGATGCTCTAATTTAACAAATGACACAAATTAGGATTTGTAGGGACAAAAGTACAGGGAAAATACTGGTGATTTTTTCTCAGTGCCATGCAATGCTGAGCTGGCTCTAATACTGTGTTCTGCTGGGTTTCACAATAGTAAAGCACATGCTTATACAATGTTGTGCTATTAATTGTGCAATTCATTCGGCCTGCTGGATTGTCTTTTACAAAGCCTGTGTACTCTGTACTTATATAGTGATATTCAGTGTGGATTCTCACACTTCACTGTCATTTTGGTTTTGCTTACAGGTGCACATAATAACACAATATACAAGATTGTGCCATGGCTTGTAATTGTAACTAATGGACATTTAATCCCATTATAATGTGTTAATAGTGTATGTTATGATGTCCAGACAAAACAGTACACGATACAGTTACAGAAATGGCCTTAATGCATGTTTACTAAGGTAGAGATTTCACCAGTGGTAGTTCTCAGCTGTGACAAGGAGCTTCAGTCAGGTGATCGATGTCCAGCCTGCAGATGTGATGCAGGTAGCAGTCTGGTGTTAAAGAAAACAAACTGTGGTCCTTGTGTAAATGCCTGCATCTCTGCAAAGACTGACACCAATCAATTAACAACTGCTGGGAAACATGTGTGCAGTGGAAGAGAGTGAGAGTGTGTGAGCATGCGTGCATATGTGTGGCTACTTGCCGTATCAAACTGCCATTTCGTTACGGAGATGCTGCTATTTTGGTCTCCACACAAGTAAATGGAAAGCAATTAGCCTGCATTACGGTCAGCATTGTTTTTTTTCACTCCCTTTCCATGTGTGAGGCTGCTCCTCATTCCTGCTCCTCTGCTTCCAAGCATGATCTGGGGTGGGAGTGGGAAGCTTCGCATCCAGCCTTGTAATGGTCAGGCTAGCTGTCTGGTGCCTGTTCCTGGGAAGGCAGCATTAGCATCATTAGCTCATTGAGATAGCATTAGGTATCGGTAGAAAAAGAAAAAGAGCGATTTAGAGAAAGAGGGGGTGCTGTTGGGAGTCTCGGATGTGTGCTGTCGCGGGAAGGTGTTGCAAGCGGCTCGGTGTGTAGGCAGTGGGTGTGAAGCCTTTCATCTCCAGACGCGAACACTTTCTCCAGTTCACAGAGAGTTTGCTGGAAATTACGCGCTATTTCGAGCAGGAGATAAAGAGAGGTGTGTGTATGTGTATGTGTTTGCGTGTGGTGGGCAATTAGGGTGAGGTAGGAACGCTTGGCTGAAAGAGGGTGTGGACATGGAGAAGAGAACTCATGGTGCAACAGGCGACAGCAGCTCCGTTACTGCAGCCCCAGACAGTGGCTTTAGAAGCACCCGGCAGAACGGCTTAGTGACCTTGCAAATCTCATCTATACATTCCTCTATCAGCTCAGCTTGTAATGGTCTTTCCACACAAATGGCCACGTCCATCCAGTCGGGGCCATTCATAATTAATTCTGAAAGTAATCTGTCCTTTCAGTCCCACCATCCTAAAGTTTGGTATGTAAACACACCTTGTTATGGAAAACGGGCAGCCACTCGGATCTGTCACTATCCCATTCAGTATCAAAGTCTTTATCAAAGAAAAGGGTGAATCCGTTTATGCATACAGTGGAGAAAGATGCCAGGAAAACAACAGGTTGAAATATGCACACATGCACACAAACACAAAGCTCTTGAGAAGTGTCATTTTATGTCAATTGTCTCCTGGGCTCCAAGCAGGTGAGGGTACATTGGCATTATCTGAAACTAACTATCTGTGTGTGAAAGGCAGATTTTATGCGTGCAGTGTTATTCATTATTAAAATCTTATGTATGGCTGAGATGGGGTCATTCAAGTCATGTCAAGTCAAGTAGGTTTTTATTGTCATTTCTACCACATACAAACAGTACATAGTAAAAACGAAACAATGGTCCTCCAGGACCATGGTCATACATTCAGTCTACCTTCACAAGCATGTGTCCCAGGTCAGCCAGGAACCATAGAGTGGCAAGCAAAATAAGCATGTTCCTCGATAAGAAATCTACAGCCGCTCAGCATCCTTTATAGAAGGAAAGGCCAGGATATTTTGTCAAACAACAACAGCGGCCTCATGCTGGCCACATGCAGGAAGCCTTCGATCATAATTCCTGCTTCTTTTCACCCGCACGTTTGAGGTAAAGAAGGTGCTTGTGCCTAGGGTTGTGATTACAGGGGCCACAAAATGAACACAAACTGCCAAACCTTTCCAGATGTCCAGCAATAATGTGGTAATGGAGAGCAAACAGTATGAAGGAGAGCCTGGCTACAGAAAGGTTATTATAGGATCACGAAGAATCAAGGCAGGGGCCTTTTTTTCAGTTCTCATTTACATGTACTCCATGTCAGGAATACATACCAAAACATGCACAACATGAGCAACTCATAACTAGACTAGGTTACTGATCAGTTTTTGAAGATGGTACTTAAACCAGAGGGCTGAACATTTATGCAAACTAGTAAGTAAGGTTCATAAACCTTTAGGCTTATTGGCCTGAAGCATTTACATCTACATTTACGGCATTTTAGCAGACGCTTTTATCCAAAGCGACTTCCATTCCCTAACTACAGGGGACGATCCTGGGGCAACTTGGGGTTAAGGGTCTTGCTCAGGAACCCAGTGGTGGTATGCTGAAGGTAGGACTCGAACCCTCTTGGTCCGGAGGCAAGTATCCTACCCACTAGGCCACCACCACCCCACTGAAGCAGTGCCTAGCACACTAGCGTTCAGCACTATTAGGTACACATCCTATTTAATCAAAACCAACAAGAAAACACTGGCATTTATCCTTTCAAACACTTGTTGCATCCAGTTGTCCAGTAAATGCATTCAGACCTTACAGGTTGCACAAGAACAACAATATATGGCATCAATATACATTTAAATTGTATCTGGAAATATATCAATACGCTGCTGGATGACTGCCTTCATTAAATCAGGGTTGACTGTTGTGCTATACCATAACTCATGAGGACATGAGGTTAAAACTTTGAGAAATTATCCCAAGTGGCATCGGTATAGTAAATGCTCTGGTGGACAAGCTACAGACCAGTGCAATGCAATTCAGAGTTGTTTGAATAAATCAGTTCACCTTGACACCCAAGCTCAAAGGGAATGTCCACAGGGGACGGCAGGGAAAAACAGCAAAATATTAAAGCAAGCTGCGCAGACTGTGCGACAGCAAAAGAGGTCTTGGAGGCTTTTCTGATGTGCAGGCATACACAGGCACTAAAATATTAAACTACCTTTAAAACTTTCCCAGCTGGCGGTCTCACTCACTCTCCTGAATTCGCAGGTGGACGTCTGCAGGGAATAAAAAAAGGTTTAGTGGTGCAGTGAAAACCCCTTTCCTACATCTGGCAATGGCCACCTGCCTCATGTACTGCACCTGGGCTGAAGCGAGCAAGCAGCCAGCCAGTCAGCCTCCTTTAGTTAGGTCCCTGCTATTGAACATCTGAAACCTCCCTAACCTCCCTCTCTCTCTTCTTTCCCTCTCTCCCTCTCTCTTGCTTCCCCCAACATCTTAATTAAAGCCAGATATTCCAATAGCTTCACTCCATTCATTGTGGCCAGATATTAACCTGATTTATGGCTCCCTATTTGAACATTAAGCATTATGTGTATAGTGGTTGCCAATCGAATGTGATGAAGGCAGACGTTTTTACACACGGTGAGGCATGCTGGTGAAGACATTTCAGGGCATGGAATGAATAGGCTTTGATTGCTTTCATGCTTAATTTGTGTGAATAGAGAAAATATTATTGCAAAAAGAAGTCACTGGCAGAGGAGTTATTATAGTGTTATTAAAAGATATGGTAAATAGTAATCCTGAATATTATTGTGATATGTATTGCTATTGTGATTAACTTCACACTGTGTCTCAATATGTTCATATTGTGATACTGTCAGTTAAAGCACACTGATGGATTGCATGTTTCCTTTCAAACAGAGTATGATTAAGCCTGTGTAATTTATAGTGCAGTAAAGTTGTTAAAACAATGAATACAATGAAAATTCGTTTGTAATAGTTCTTGATAGCATTTTTTGGAATGTGATACTGCTTTTTTGTTCGTTCACTCTGAAAAAATGCATATTGTATCACATTTTTCATTCTGCCCACCCCTAGTGAATAGTAGTGTGAGCTTACTATAGAAGCCTTTGCCATTGAATGCATGTATCAGGTCCTCTGCAGTTTCTGTCCAAAAGCCTGAAGTAGTTTCCCTGTATTAGTGTGCTGTTAATGCTGAGAGGAATGACTGAAAGTGGATCATACATGAATGTTCGAAAGATAGGGAGCACTTTAATGAGACACCCACTGAGAGTACTATAACTTGCAGCTCTGGGCTACACAGTAGTTATGATTCTGCCTCCCATGTGTGAACCTTGTACCTCCACTAGAGACTATTCACCTCCTCTGTCAATATGCAGCATGTAGAAAAGTATCACCCCTTTTCCAATTATTCACATTTTATTTCTTTGTAGCCTGAAATTAAGACACACACAAAAAATATTTTTCCCAGCTGCATTTACTTGATGCATCGTTTTAGGAAAAAAAAAACAATCACTGAAATGGATAAAGGATCAACCTCTCCAAGAAAATACTTGTAAACGCAATTAGGTGTAACATATTACTAGGGTTGCACCGATACCACAAACCGATACGAGTACGAGTATTTTTATTTGTGTACTTGCCGATACCGAGTACTGATACCGATACTTCTTAGAAT
>JBBIGA010000032.1:1162289-1183086 GCA_037576975.1 Alestes dentex | reverse complement strand
CTTAAAATATTTCCAAATCGCTGATATTGCTTACTCGTCCTACTGAAAAAAATCTAATAGCGAGTGGATAGAATATCTGATGTCAAGTTTTCAGCTCGTTGTCAGGCAGGACAACAAATCATATCCGCCCAGAGTGATCAGTTGATGTAGTGAAATAGGATATTGTTCAGTGGTATCGGTGCATGGTATCAGCAGTTCATGTACGAATACAAGTACAAGTATTTTAACGAAGTATCGCCCCGATACCCAATACTGGAATCGGTATCGGTGCAACCCTACATATTACCTTCTCCACTGCACACCAAGCTAATTGGCTTCCACCTGTGATCAACTCTAATTGTTTTTTATTAGTTCAGGATAAAAACAGCTATACCAGCTTGGTAATGCAACTGAAAGCAAACAATCAATTATGGGTGGCAAGGTACAGTCAAAAGATGTCAGGGATGAAGTTGTAGACAAACATAAGTCTGGAGATGTATACAAAAAAGCCCTATATAGTAAGAAATGGAAAGTGTTTGGTACTACTAGGACCCTGATCAGGCCATCCCTCCAAACTGGATGGAGTAAGAAGGAAACTGGTCAGACAGTACAGTACTGTCAGAAAGTCAGTACTGCCCACCATCCAAAGAACACCATATCTAAAGCATGAAGGTGGTAGCATCCTGATCTGTGGGTATTTCTCTGCAGTAGGGATTGGGGCACTTATCAGGGTAGAAAGAAAATTGATGGGGCAAAACAACATCAAATTCCTGTGGAAACCTGCTGCCTTTGCCTTCTGCCAGAATATTGTGAATGGAAAGAAGGTTCACTTTCCAACA
This sequence comes from Alestes dentex, assembly GCA_037576975.1. Classification (NCBI taxonomy): domain Eukaryota; kingdom Metazoa; phylum Chordata; class Actinopteri; order Characiformes; family Alestidae; genus Alestes; species Alestes dentex. The sequence continues at coordinate 1,182,268 of JBBIGA010000032.1, read as the reverse complement.
TGATAATGACCCAAAGCACACAGCAACATTGACCACACTGTGGCTAAAGGAGAAAAAGGTGGATGTTCTGCCCTAGTCTTAAACCCTATTGAAAATTGTTGGAACTACTTGAAGGCTAGAGTCCTATTGTATTTGACTGAGCTTGAACAGTTCTGTAAAGAAGAGTGGGTAAGTATTGCTCAGTCTAGCTGTGCAAAGTTGGTAGAGAAATATCCCAATCAACTCAAGGTAGTAATTAAAGCAAAAGGTGGTTGTACAAAGCATCGGGGAGTGATTCTTTTTCTGTCTCAAAGATTTTGTTTTTCATTTTTTAATTTCTTCAGAACTGATGCTATCATATTTTTCATTTGGATGTTATAATTTGCATTGAGTACTACAGCTGGAAAAAACATTTTGTTCGTGTCTTCATTTCAGGCTGCAAAGCTACAAAATAGGAATATTCTGAAGGTGCTCTTTTCTACGCCTAGTATGTCTTATGTTGTTTCTGTTAATATTAATCATTGTGCCTAACTAAAAGAGAAATCTGAAATGGACACTGCACATGACATAAATGTCCCATGCTTCATTTCTCCAAATCATTGTCGTATTTTAGGAATGGAAAGCTGTAATGTTTGAACAGCACAGTCCCAGCTGCTACCATCATTCCCACAAGAAAAAAAAATCCACTGGTGTGTGTGTATGTGTGTCCATGTGTATAGTTTGTTTTAGAAAGCGGCGCAAAAAAACTGAAATGGAATTCATAAACATACAGTACATCTAGTTCAGGCAAATTGAGAAGCATTGCATTTGCTTCATTTATACACATATGGTTTCATATACCTACATGGATAAACAGAACTGGTGAATGAAATTCTAAGAATCATACTGACTGCAACTTCACTGACCCTGAAATGCACCATGAGAATCAGGACAAATATTTGGGAACCAGAAATACACCAGTACACTTAAGAGTTTTTTCACCCATGCAACAGAACCAGCCACACACATCTGACTCATTAACTGCACAGTATATCAGCTAATTGGCTTAGTTACAGTTTTGCTGTCCTTTGTTCATGTTACGGATACTGTCCACTGGCTGTGGGCATTTTTTTTTGCATAAGAACCTTTAGGGATCAAAATTTGTTCTTTCAGCAGAAAATCTCCCAGCCTGCAGCAGTGTTGACACTTCTCTCAGCGGTCACCCTGTAGCAGTGCACTGGACCAAAGAAGGGGGGGATTGCAGCTGACCCCTTGCACACACACAGACAGAGTGGTTGACCACCGATTTAGCAGGTCCTTGTAAGCAAACTACTGAAGGATCCTGCTTCCTTGTAGATTAAGGCTTGGGGGTCCTGCACCTCCCTCTCAACTGTGAGCATGCTGAGTTTGAGCCTGCTGCTGCTGACTGGGATATCCAGGTCTCAAACTCAGACCATTAGCCACCTCCCCTCTGTACCAAATCCTCTTTGAAAGTTCATTCTGCTCAGCGTGGAGGCCAGTTCAGGAGAAATCTCATTTAAGATGCTTTGCGTGATCTACTTTGTGATTCTGGCTGTATTTAGGGGTTCCAACCTGCTGTAACCTCTACCCACTGATTCACCCCTGTCACTCCAGACCAACAGTGCGACCGTTCAGTCAGCCTCTCTTGCTCTCCAAGCTTCATTAGCATTCCTGGCAGCGGGCGGCCCAGCCGCTTTGAACCTGCAAGCGCTCTGATCACTCGAAACTGGGCCACTTCTCACCTCATCATTAAAGCTGTGCACTAATTTGGGTCATGTGTAGTTTTCTTGCAAAGCTGCTTGCCATCTGAAAATGTCCAACGAGATCAGAGAGCTGTGTAATGACAAAGTACATTCACTTTTTTGGGAGTGTACAGCTCTTTTATTCTCAGTAATGGGCCTCAAAGTAGAGCAGCTTTTGTGGGGTGAGGGTGAGCAATGGGGAAGACAGTGCACCAGGACATAGGGGGCAAGTTTTCATGCACTCGCTCTTCCTCTCTGGAGCCACCGGTGAACAAAGCTGGCCTTCATTTCCCCAGCATGCCCAGTATTATCACGGCAGCACAATGCTGCATAACAAACAGCTCCAGTGGCCCCTGTAATGCTTACAAAATAATCACAACCAGCCCCCTACAGGCCAGACCCTCCACAAGCATGAGGAAGGGGTTAATCAGTCCAGTGTGACAGACACTCATCTGGGATTCAGGAAACATGAGTAGCAAAATTAGCAAAAAGTTGGAAACCTGATCAATTCCAACTAACAGTATCATTCTTTTTGGTCCTGACTGAGATCCTTTCAGAGCGGCTGCCATGGTAACGTGGTCTGAAAGTCGGCTAGAGATTGGTACCAGTTTCTGCCAAGGCCCTGTGCTACTGTCAGGCATGCGATAAGCAGTGCTGTGGCTCTAGGGCTTCAAAAAAGCAGAATGCTTCGGAACGGAGGCTGCTGATTTCACAAGCTGCTCAGGGATCACTAGTGGCTTCCTCACATTTGCATGTCACAAGTAATGCATCATTTGCAATGGTAATAAATGTAATGAGGCACACTGCAACAGGGGCTTGTTCCATGTGTAAGCTAGTGCTTCATATGAGTGTTATCTTAATTCGAGTCTCATTGAGAACACAATGCCTGTGATCTGCTATGACTAAGTGGAGAATGGTTTGGCAAGCTTCTTCATAATGAGCTTGGCATAGTTATGTGAATAGTAGAGAAAAGAGCCAGCAAGAGCAAGAGTGTCCTTCCCCCTTACACTCTCCCTCTCGCTCTCTCTCTCTCTCATTTCAATGAATGAAGGTCTACCGAGACACTGGGTATCACGGCCCTGACGTCACACACTGCCAGCTATGGTTACATGTCCATGGGGATCCAAGCCCTTGTGCTTCCTTTCTCATATGCACACACGGACACTCTAATCAACACAAACAATCCTTAGTTTAAGAAGTCAGAAATGCTGTGTAACAAATTGAGATAACAAATCAGTTCCACATGCATATGCAAACTGTTTCATCAGCCAAAAGCTTGTTATTTCATAAATGACAGTATAAGGGGAGCACAGATTAACTCGGGATTGAATTTGTCAACTCTGACCTCATGGAACTTTCCTATTGCAAACATTCACTCTGCCCTGACACAAACACCCCTGTTGCAGCTGTATTACATTGTTCTAATATAAAACAAATCTCTACATAACATATACATCTACTTTCAGAGGCCAAGTAATTACACTAAATCAAAATCTAATCAAATGTAAGAAATTTCTCAAATGCTACCGACACTCACATTAAAAACATTTTCTCCTATTTTCTGTAATTGTGCAGGCATTTACTTATAAAATGGACATTATATTTTTCCAAATTCTATGCAAAGAATTCTATGATCTTTTGTAACTGAAATGAAAAATGCTATATAAATATAAAGATTTGTTCTTCTTCTAATTATTACTTTTTATATACACTCTTCAAAGCTATGTAGGAACAGGCAACAGCTTATGCTGCAATTACATCCACCACTTCAAAATAGTGGTGGAATGGGTTAGCATCGGGCTGCATGTTCATGTAATCTAATAAAGCATGGCCTGAAAGACAGAAAGAAAGTAAATAAGAAAAATAGAAAGGAAACAAAAAAGAAAGACAGGTAATGCCTGCAGGACGCATGGCAAAGACAGACAAAAAATCAATAACCCTGTAGCTGTTTTCATAAGGAAACTAAGCGAGTCAATTTCAATGTTCAAACAGAGACAATTCAATTACATAGCATATTGATTCTCTATTACCTTCAGATGATTGAGGCTGGGCAGCTGTTGGGGGGAGGGGTATCAGAGGTTGTGCTTGAGGAGTGAAAAGGCATGTAATACATCTCCCTATACGAAAACACAGCGCTGTCCTCACCTGTTTCTGCTTTGCACATAAGCAGATCTAATCTCTCATTTCCTGGAGTAGTGGCTAAAAGATTAAATCCATCTGGACCTTCCATCCCACAAAACAGACAGTCTCTAATGTGTCTCTAATAATGATCATGTGTTTGCCTTTTCTTGATGGTGCAGTGTGTTTATACAGGCAGCATGTTGTACATTTAGGCCAGTCAGAAGGATTCAGTGAATCACACATCAAACCTAACGGCCTCCTCATAACTCTTCTGTGCCCTGGGCAGTCACCCTTCTGCCAGACAAGCTTGGGGAGATGTGCAAGCTTTCTGCATGAGAGACAGAGTGAGCATTTGGAGGGACAGGCTATCAGCTTCGATATGTCCAACAGGAATGAGACAGCCATGTGAAAAAGCCAACATAATGGATAGCACCCGAGGAGAGTGCTGAAGCAAGGAGCAGAGAATGAAATAGCAGCACTTTTGGCTATTCATCATGACCTGAGGATGGACACAAGGAGCTCTGTGTTGGCTGCGTGTCTATTTCTCATGTTGGGGTTAGAAAAAAAGTAGTTATGGCAGCTATATGCTCGTTTTATGAAACTATAATGACTGCATTATGAAGCAGCAAGACTGAGCAGCAACATATTTTGTGAGCTGCACTTTGAGGTATCTTGTCTTGACATAAGAATGTTAGTATCATGAGAAGCATGTGGTAGCATATTGCTTCCTGGATTACTTTTCCTTTTGTGAAAGAATGTGGGGAAAGTTACACTAACAGGAAATAGGCACATTATCTGAAAATTCATTCATATTGTAATAAAAAGGCAAAACCTTTTTATTCCTCTTTGGATTTAGTTAAAGAATAGAGGGAACAATAATATTAGTATGCAATCTGCTGTATCAGAGCCAAGGTTATTGCCCCTGTTGCTTTGCATTCATGACCACGTGCTAACAGATGTAGCATCCCCCAGAGTTCTGTAAAGGGCTGTGTGGCTTGAGAGAGAGCCAATAGTTGTAAAATAGTCAATGGATGATTCTGCATGCTTAAAATAGACATACCCCTTGACATTAAATGCACGTGTCTGACCAAGTTTTTTGTCTGGGTGTTAAGAGCTAATTCATGAACATTTTTATGTCCCAGAAGACTTTATTTTTAGCAACTTTCATTACACATTTTTCAGCCCAAACGGAGATATGCTCACTACAAAAGCTGAGCACTGGGTGTCAGCTTGTGGTCGCAGGAAAAGTCTAGATTGTCTGAATATGGAGAGGGCTTATAACAGACTGAGCAGGAGGAGAACAGCTAAAGTGATGTACTTTTTTTCCAGCTCAAGGTGTCCATGTGTAATTATGGCCTCTCCCAACTGCCAAACTGTTCCAATCCAGGTGTGTTTTCCCCCTTCGAGACAGTTCAACACTATTCCCCTTGTCATGTTGGAGGGAACGTACAGGCTTGAATGATGGGCTGCACTGACAGGTGTAGCATAGCTAAGACCCCTGGCCTGTTTACCTCTGTTTCTCCTATAACTGGTCCTGAAACTGCTTCAGAAGGAAAGACTTAAACCTCTCATAACCCTGCTCACACATGGAGTTTTTTACTCCTCTATCCCCACCAGTGATTAGGAAAAAAATAATGAATGAATGCACCCATAATGTGTAAACTTCGTTCATTCATTCCTGGATTACGGCGCCTGGGAAAAAGATGGGTTTTGCATCCATATTTTGAAATATGCAAAGGAACCTTCCTGTCAGTTAAATGAATTAATGTTTGTAAATGAGGATTAAGACTAAATCATAAATAAAATCATAGGTATAGGTCTTTCTTGTGGTTTTGTCACAACATGGGTCTATGGCCTTAGTGCAATCATTCACCTCAAAATAGTATGATGCAGTAGTTGAACAAACCCATCCATAACTTTTCATTCTGAGAATAAAAAAAGGCTCTGATAGCATGTGTTTGCATTCTGCTAAGGGCAAGGCAGCACACAAGAGGCAAAGAATCCACTATCAACAGTCTTGACATTAGCTAAGGTTATTGATTAGCCCTACTGTCAACTTCACAGTTTCAAACTCAATGAAAAGACATGGTCCTGCATGCTATTTCAGTGTTGCTTTATTTTGAAACAGTAGCTATTACTTTAGTCTTGCAGGTTTTGCAGAATGTGGCACATAATACATTTTCTCCCTGAGGTATTGTAATAAAGGTTGTCTGTCACTCCCTAGTGAGACTTTTGGAATGTATTGATCCAGTGTGAGTGATGTCATTCAAGTTCTTGACAGAAAAAGCTTAATGGGATTCTCTGTTTACTTTAGGACTGGGGTAGATGTTGAGCGCTCCCTGAAAGATGCCTTTTTTACTAGGTGAGGAGTCTTCCTGGCTGACTTTTTGGCCTAAGGTTTTGACAAAGATAGACATAAAGGTTAAAACAGGAGGATGAGGCAGATGAATTTACGAAGCCTGTGAATAAATAATTGAGGGCTTCTATGATGAATGGGATCGTGTTAAATATGTTGTTAACAGACTCACGAGAAACATGATTGATTTATGATCAAACACATTTTTATGCACTAATCATCAAGTTCAGTTCATTTAGATAGCAAAGGGTTATTATAAATCAGCTCCATTAAGTTTCCATTAATATTGCATGTTGGTAACTTTCCCATGCCAAGCTTTTGTGGATTGTGCAATATGCTCTCCCATAAAATCTAAGAAAAGTCAAGATATCACATAAGATAGAGGAGACATAAAACACTTCAAACCTCCTACAGCTAAATGGAGGACTTTGATTTCTTCAGGCAGTAAAAGGTTAGTGGGATGCAGACCACAGCAATACCGTGGTCAACCATGCTTATTGAGATTAAGAGATGGTAAATTTGAGAGATGGTAAAACTACACACATGGGCAGACACACTTACAAATTTATTCATGAGCCATTTTCTAGTGATCTCTGAGTTCAACACTCACTCCTGTGCTTTGTTCAAAAGGTGACTATAGCCTAATTCAGATTGGATTTGTTTGTTAAAGAAAATTCACATGCTTCCTCAGTAGTAAAATTCTCGCATTCAGTAAGTCTCTAGTGGGTTGTATGTTGTGTAATTCAGATGTTTGCATCACAAATGGTCATTAAATCATAGAAAACTAACAACTGATGATGTGAATATAAAGCAATGTGTTATGTCTTATATCTGCAGTTATATTTGGCACTTTCTTCAGTCTGTAGAATCTCATTTTTCTAATTTAGTTCATTTTCTTTCTGATGCTTTGTGTAGAGAGTATGGAGATGAGGCCCTGCCATCCAGACCAAGTAAATGGCTGAAGGACTCTTCCAAAGTAGTCATTGTTTCATAATTTGGGAAGTGTTTAATATGGATATGCATGCTTGGAAATCTTGAGTAGCAGACACAAAGCCATTTGTTAGAGGTGAAAATCACAGTTATGTATTTCTGGATTAAATTACTAAATTAAGTTTGGTTGAGGAGGAAGAAGTGCAAATACCTCCAGGATCCCATTTAAATTTTATCATGTCCAAATAAATCCCAACCCCCTGTATGCTCCAACCATAAGCTCACAATCCTGATCCAGGTAATGAAGACCTCGAGAGACATGAATATTAGAGCCAAGTGTGAAACTATTTTTGGTGTTACATAGAACTATTTTTAAAAATAACTATAAACAAGGTTTGCCATAACAGTCAAAAACCACATAACTAGGCAAAGAACCTTTAACGCATTTTGTTTTTGAGATGTCATGGTTCTGTATATCACTGTTTTGTTTCCTTTATTTAAAAGGAACTCTTTTTTAATGGTGTAAATTTCCTGGACCAGGACTAGGCATCCTGCAAAGCTATTCAGATGTGGCCCTGCATCACTTTCCTGAAATGAATCTACTAGTCTTAGCCTACATTTCCACATGTTCCCTGCAGTATAGCTAGAATTTCATTAAAACGGTTATATTGTTTTACAACAATAGGGGCTATTGCATCTTGTTGATGGTGGTTTATCACTGAGGCTCATTTTATGTTATATGTGGTATAAATAAAGAAACTGTGTCTGTTTTGTTAACATATCACAAAAAAAATATTTTCTTTTCATAGGTCCTATGGCCTCCACTGAGCATAGCAAGGAGCTAGAGGAAGTGGGCAGCATGAGGACTCCAATCCGGCAGAACCCTGCTCGAGCTGGTAGGAGCCAAAGACCCTCCGGCTGGAGGAGGAGACGCCCTCGGCCTCGCCTGTCCCACAAGGGGCCCATGCCATTTTAGAGCAAGGTCAGTCTAACATAAAAGGACTCCCAGTACACAAGACATTTCAGTGCTACAACTACACTGCTCATATATAAAAGGTATATACAGTTTTGAAACAAAAAAAAGTGACTTCTGCGTTTTAGAACAATCAAAATGATTAGAAATATCATTAAAATAGTACTGGCATTCCTCTTTTATAATATGCTCTTTAATAACATATGCTCATCCGGGGCACATAACTACTAACAAATCCATTATTTTGATTTTCATTTCTAAATGGAGCGTCTCCCTTTGTGAGGAGCTAAAGTAAAAAATACCTTTTACTTTCTCCATGCGCTACCGATGCACCCTTAGGCAATTTACAAAAATGTACCTGTCCCTTTCTATCATTTTCCATGAATCTGAGGCTATTGTCTACTCATATATTCATATACTCAAATAGCATATTTTTTAGATTACTGGACTTCAGAATGCTGGCTTAAGTTGGTCCCTTCCCATTCAGTACCTCTACAGTGTATCGAGACCAAAATCTAATAAACAGCCAGCGGTAATGGCGGCAGTGTAACACAAACAGCTGAAACTACCAAGGTCAACTTGACCCATGTAAATGTTTTCTTTTATGCTGTTAATGGCAGTTAATTCCACTTACCAAAGACAACTCTAAGTGATTTTTTTTAATCTATACCGCTTGGGCTTATATCGATCATGAAGAAATATATGATTTGATATCTCACTAAACAAAGTTTCATGTGAATTCTTCTACATCTTTGAGGCTATGAAAATACAGCACCTCTTGTGTGCAAGAAAAAAATTCTAAAGTCTCAAAGGTCAATTAAATGCAGTATAGAAGGTATGGAAATGTTTTGAGTGGAAGATCTATGGTACATTGTATTGGTTTAATCAGAAAGCACAGTCTACAAAACAAGAAGGCACTGCGGGGTATAATACCCTGCAGGAGATGTCAAGCACATAGCACCAGCCTACAAAATCCAACTTTATATTAACCTCATCCGGGAGGTTTTTCAAACAGACCCCGTACATCCTTTAAAACTTTACAATCTATGGCAAATTATAGTTTGCTATTGTTATGGACAGATCTTCCTTTCCCTATTCACACACTTTTCCGATTTAAAGGAAAAAGCAGTGGTGACGCCATGAAGGTGAACACAAAGAGCAAGGTCATGGCACGGCAGCCTGTACTCATGGGACTACACAAACCTCTGAGAGTTCAATGCCTTGTCTTGTCAATAAAAAGTGAAGCATTCTCTTGGTGAGCTGGGCAGTCAATGCTTGTTTTGAAGCACAGAATGTTCATGGTATATTGAAGGCATCTACAGGAAGTTGTGTAGCTCTATTAAAGGAAACGGCTGAGTGATTCCCAATGTGGACTCCACAAACAGCACTTCAACCCCAAACAAGACATAGATTTCCCTTTCATTCAACCTCTTCTTCGGCTCCTCTCATGCCTTCCTGGAGTTCAGAGTTCACTTCATTCAGCTTTTTCACCCACATCCCAACAGACATAGTTGGCTGAGCCAGCTCATTTCACTCAGCTAGCATGTCAATCAAGCCGCCACTGGCTGGCACCATGGGGACAATCATCAAATTCATAGACTGCAACATTCAGCGTTCAATTGAATTTCGCATGCTGCTCTAATGAAATCCATTTGCAGTTTGTCACTCTAAAAAATGGAGCAATATGTTGATCAACTAATAATTCCCTCCGTACATTTCACTAGGGAAGAGAAAATATGAACCATGCAGCAAATCAGTCTGTGCCCCACCTGGGATCAGCCTGCTCTGAGCTTCTGACCTGCATCTGGCTAATGTACAAAATGCCACATTTTCACCGGTGAGAAATATTGCCTTGCACTTCATCACCCATGCCAAAAACTGGATGCAGTCTGACCAAGAGAGTTAACTCTCCTCAAGGGCTGATAACGGCCAGGGAACGGCTGAACAAAGCCACGCTGGAGGCACTTCAACTTAAAAGGCTTCTTTCTTCTCTTAATGTTCATTCATTTCTTTCACTTTGGCTGCTGATGAGGAGCATGCCTTTTGAAACAGCTGGATAAAGGTATTGTTCTTGCCAAGTGGAGGGAGAAACTCAACACTAAAACACTAAAAGGTTCCTTCTTTGTAACCAGCTTGACCAAATACTGAAAGAGAAGAACGCTTCTTGACAGTTTTCTCTTTTGGCCCACAATCTTACCTGAAATACTGCAGGCTTCTTTATACACTTAAATTCTGAGGGGCAGAGATCAAGAGGCTAGTACCTCAGTGGACATTTTGGTATTTGTCATTATGAAACCTCAGCAGCATGAACATCATGTGCTTGTGCTTTGTGAAATCCAGATGCCACAACACATCAGAAAAGACACTCAGGAAGAGGAAATGTTTTCCTCAAAGGCTCTAAGAGAACAGAAGCCGCACAGAGCAATAAGCGGGCTTTAGCTGCTTATAGTGCCGCAGGGCAAAAGAAAACTGATTATAAACCCTTTTTTTCCCTTCAAAATCACACATAGCTCTCTCAGGTTGGTTAGATGAAAGAATGACACAGGAATGCATAGATGAGGTAATCGAACAAAACCAAACATGATCCAGTGATCCAACAAACAAAAAAACATTGATTTCAATCTGGTTAGGCAATGATAGAAAAATGCTTTAGAATGCCTCTCATCAGTCAGTAGGTACCCTTGCACTGGAAGAATGGCGGCTAACTATCTAAAATCTTTGAGATTAATCAGAGGTGAAAATACCCTAAAAAGGAGGACAAATGCAAAAGGTTATGTGTCCTCTGAGTAATCATGAAATGTTGATAATAATAAAATAGTGGTAAATTCTTTGGGTAAAATTTTGTCTTATACTACTCTGGCATACATACTTCTATGTATTCTGTTTTATCCCAAAACCATTTCTACTATCATAAAACTATCATAAAACTATGTAAGGCAGTATATTTGTAATCACATAATGTAACAACTTTCTGTGGGGCAGCTTCTAGAGGCATTAAACACTTTAAACGCCTGGTTCATATCAGCACCACTGTGAACAATTCTGACAGAGCATTTCACATCAACCCCCTCTGAATGATTACATGTCCACCATATGCTGAGCAGAAATGTTGAAAAAAACAGTGGTGGCACTTTTAATTTGCTATATTTGTTGCCCTGCTTCAGATCAGATGGGAATGGCATGTTAGATTCTTATTGTCAGAGTTGAACTGACAATTATAACAGACATAACTGTACATATAAGTCTCTAGAAATCTTGCTCCAGTGCATCCAGTAATTTATGGAGACATTTAAAGTAAGCCTCACTTCATGATTTTTTTTGTTTGTTTCTCATACAGGCATTGCTTAGAGCGCCCTCCCCCTTGGTTCTGATTTCTACGCTCTTCCTTCGCCTTGGGGGGCCTTGCAACCAGGGCCCTTCGCCAGCCCAGCCTGAAGAGTGATGTCCATAGCACCTGCTGGTTCTTCAAGCAGCTCTTCTTCTGTCCACAAAATACCAGGACAAGCCACTCACCCTCAGCTCTATGAAGAATTGTGGGCCTTGGAATGGGGAGGGGGGAATATTGAGCCCGAGCTACCAGATTCTATCTCTCTGTCTGTCTCTCTCTCTTGCCTCCTATGGTTTATCCTCATTTGCTTTCTAGAGCCCTTTCATTGCCACACTTTGCATGACGTGTGAGCGCTGGGGAGCCTGGTCCAAAAACAGCCTTCACCTGAAAGTGTCAGCTCATTCTCCAAGGCACGTTAGTCCCACTCTCTGTGTAAAGATGAAAACTGCCCTTTGTTCCATTGGTGTTTTGTGGAAACTTCTGGTGTGAACAATTGTGATGAGGGAGGGAATTGGCAGGTATCTAAAGGTAAAGGAATTCATCCAAAACATTTTCACTGTTTCTCCTAACCCAGGTCAGCTACTTTCTACAAATGCTTCATTTCACTTTATTTCATGTGTCTGCTGCGTAAAAAAAGGAGAATGTCCTTAGAAAAAAAACAGATTTTCTGTTATTTTATTTTATCACTGCTGATTATACATAAGTACATCTGGATTGCGTTGCTTTGAATTAAAAACTATCAGAAGTCGAGCAAACAGAAATCGATGGTATACAGATGGGTCACATTTCATTACATATGTACTTATACAACCTGCTTTAAGCATTATTGCTTCTAAAGATTTTGCTGTCCAAAGCTTATTACGCATTACCCTATAGACACCCTGGGGCTGTGAGCAGTGCTTAAGGTTTAAGTCACACACTACTCTACTACCCATGTGTGATCGTCAGTCCTGTGCCCTTTCCTTCTTCCCCACTCCACAATGCTCCACAGCAAATATACACGACTGTTAACTGGCCGAGGCGATCTGTCCTAATGGGCAGACCACTTCTCCTTTTAATGAAGTGCCAAATAATAAACCTACTCTGTAATGCTGCCAGGAGTGACAAAAAAGAAGCAAACATGTTACCTCTTGTTTTGAGTCTTGAAACACCTAAACATATGTATGCATCTCAACATACGTTTGAACATCTGATGTAATAGATCATGGTAGCAAAGAGGGTATTTTAAATAAATCAGACCAAAAATCTTTCAAAGCAGACACTTCTTGAAAACACGACTACAGTGTGTTTTTGGAACCAACCACTAGTGCTCTCATCTCTGATTGTTAGTGGAAGGCTGGATCGCCCCCTAGGACAGAAATTCTTTTGATAGGATAATATGCCTTTATTTTACATCATACTGGAACTTATTACCTTTTTATTTGGGCATTATTTTAGTTTTCTTTCTATTTTGTTATATTTCAGTTATGTTTCTCAGGGTGCTGTGAGAGAAGCCTGTACTGAATGGTCTATATTTTGTGCATTTATTTAAGAAACACGCAAACACACACGCAAACATACACACACATGCACAGTACAGTACACAGTGCAACATACACATGTTTTATATATAATATAAATATAAACTATATCTCCCTGACTATGTATCCACCATTATAACTATGTACTCAGATTCAGTTTTGGTAAGCCATTAATGTTCTCCCTGTTTTGGGAGCAGTTGCCTTTTAGCCTGAGCCTCTTCTGCACAGGTGGCCATTGCTTTGATGGCTGGGGTCATTAAATCCTATCGCTAATCTATTTCAGATGGGCCTCACTGGAGGTTAGCCGGAGCCACAGGCCCTCGGTGTCTGAGCTCATTGTCCAATTGGCTTAGACTGTGACCGCACATACCCTCAGCTTCAATGGTTTACTCTAACTATGTAACACTCCGTAAACGAAAAGCAAAGCAGGCACCAATTTACATGCTGGTCCTGATTTAAAGTGGTTTGTTTTCTTTTCTCCCCCTTCCCCACCACTTCTTTAATGCTTTAATGAGACTGTTATTCATATTCATAATGGTACCGCTCAGTCAGACAGCAAGGCTGGTGTTCTTAAATCAGTACTCTTGCCCCCTCCCCTCCCCTCCACTCCAATAAGACATTTCTCCTTGTGAAATTGGAACAGAAATTCGCCACCATCAATTCCTCACAGCAAGAGCAACTCCTAATAAGAGAGTGCCTACAAACCATGGTGGTAAAACACCTTGCCAAACTCATCTTGATTAAAAATGCATTAAATCTTAGGGTTCTGAGAATGCTAATAATTACAGTCTCACCATTATTATTTAATAACCTCTCAGACAGAGATGTAGATTTCATTAATGAGCCTTTGAAATGAGACAACTCTGGTGCACGTCTTACACATTAGCAGGGCAGAATTCCAAGGAGATGAGCTATATTTTCCACATCCGTGAGGCCTGGCCTGTTGAGAAACAAATGTCAGGATCAAAAAGCCAGGGTTAGAATCACTATTTTTCTGTCTGGGAAGCTCCTGTCTGAGGTGCAGAATAACGTTTGCATCCGCACTGTTCTTCATGAATGTATCTTTACCATCTGCACCAGCTGAGCTGCTCCTTCAAGGAGTGAAGTAAAGCAGTGTTTCAGCACAATTCAAGCCTTGAAAGAAAAAAACAAACAAAAAAAAAAACAACAAAGAAAAAAATGAAATAAAAAATACCCACATCACTGCAACATAACACAACCCGTCAGTGATGGCTATCTGTTGGATCACACATCCAAAGACAAACATGTCGTCGTCCAAAGCCTGTTACAGCAGAGTCCCCTATCAATCACTTGGCTTTGCTCCAACACCTCTCTGTATGGGCATGCAAGGCTGCACTTTTGTAATTCATTATGCTGCTGGAAAAATAAATCCTGAAAACACGTCTCTTGGCATGTAATGGTTTTCCAGTGTTTCGTGACAATTTTATTGACTGATTCTTGTCTAGCTGGTTGTCCAAAGCTTACTTTTCAATACAGCGTGGAAAGCTGTATTTTATTTGTGTGTGCGTGTGGTCGTACAAAAAGTATAGAAAATTAGTCTGCTACACAATATGTCGTGGACACATGAGAGCTTTCACACCTTCTACCCTTGCCTGGTGCAGCCCATGGTCCCTGTCAGCACATCAGGGTAATGAATCTTGTGGTGAAAAGAGAATGAATGCGCCCAGACTCAAAAACTGAAATGGAAAATCAATAGTGGGGAAAAAAAAAAACATTTTCTGCCTTTCTAGTAAAACTCACTCAAAAGAAAAAAAACTCCTAATTTCCATGTGTTTCTGTCCAATTGCGCTCCAATGTTGAATTACAATGCCTGAGTAATATTCCTATGCACTTTTTAGCATGTTTCACTCAATTCACTGGTTTGTTCACGTGGACCTTCCGTTTGGGCTCAAAGTGTGTTTATTGAAGAAATGTTCATTTGCCTGGGACTGCATGTGTGGGGAGAAAAATGACTGAGTGGATATTTTTGTATGAAAAGAAGAGAGTTGTGGCAAGTGAATTGTTGATGCTCCAGTCTCTAAGGCCAGGGTTTCAGAAGGAAAGAGAGACTATATGAAATGTTATGTACTGGCAGTACATAACACTTGCTTTGACAGGCGTTTTCTTTTGCATTGGTTTTGTGAATGCATTTTCCCCCATTTTTTTTAACCATCATTGAGTTTAAATTATCATCAGTCTGCCACTTGACCAAGAGAGGCAAAAGAAAATGGCCAACTAGTGACACATTTGATGCTTTTTGCTTTTGATAAACCTGTCACTGTGCGTGTACAATGCATCAATTGAAGGATCAAGTAGCTGAAATCCAATCCCACATAATTGCATATAGCCACTAGCTGAGCAGTCAAAACCATAACTCCATTTTAATATCCCATGGGTGAGGGGCTGAGAATGATCAGAGTATTCTGTAGCTTCACACCCAGACTAGAGTGAGCTCTGTGTGATTCTAACATATCCCTTCATAAACATGGCCAGTTTGTTCAGCACACCAATTCATCTTGAATTGTCTGAGGATCCCTGCATAGTCCACAGCCAGCCTTGGCTTAGCAACAGTATTATTAGGCCATGCAGAAAACACTGTAAAGACAAGGTATTAATCCTCATCTTTCCTGTTCGAGGTGTGCGCTCATAGAACTCACCAGGCCAAATGTACAGTCTCTGTCTCTGTTTTGATGTTAAACTGGGCAAAAATAAATGAATAAATAAATGGATAAAACAAGTGTATCAGAAATGGTTGAAATACTGTGTACATATTTGAACCTTTGGTTTCTAATTTATAAAAGATAAGCTTTAGCTCTTGGAGTACTTATTTTATTTTATTTCCTTTCATGCGTAGCTTTGTGTTTTTATTTTCTATTTCTGTAAAGTGTGTAAATATATCTTTATGATAAGTAATATTAAAAATCTTATTTTAAGAAATTTTAAGTGTGAATTTGTATTTTTTTATGCCAAAGTCAACCATTTCACATAATGCTACATGTATGTGGGTCTATTCAGAACTTCATAAGTCAAGTTCAGATTTTGTATAATACTGGTGAAGGCTTATCTTACCTAAAAGTTGAGGCACTTTGAGACTTTCAGGCTTCTAATTATCTTAGTGGCTGGCTATTCTACTTTTTAGCATACATATAGCAAAGCTAATACTGGTATTACTGTTGACTAACCACAGAAGCCCATAGCAAGCAAGCTTTGCAGTAGATTATATCAGCACCATATCCAAACTCTCCAATTTCCAATATCAGACACAGAGGTAAGATTATGAACAAGATTTAGACTTAAGAGAAGTTGAGTGACTTTCCAACATTTCCAAAGAATGACCAAAATCACAATTAAATTAAATCTTTCTGAGGTACAATTATTTTACATCTTGGAGTAACACTTTTCAAAAGAAAAAAGGCTGCCATTTTAGGATAAAATGATGATCCTTCCTTATTTATATGTTATTCAAAGTTTCTAATCATCAGTATGCAGTCACCAATCTGGAAAAACATGTCTTAAAGTAAATGGCTTTGTTTACACTCAATTAATTTGACTCAATATGGTAAGAAAACTGCTGAGGTGTCCAAAAGTCATTGCCTTCAAAAATCATAAAGATGACACAAGTAATATGCTTTTAAAATCATAATGTAGCTTTATCACTTGCGACTAGTTGATAGCAGCCACAGAGAGTGTAGAAAAATTTTAAGTGAAATAAGTGGTTCATCTGGAGCCTTTCAGGAGTGCTGAGCCCACCACGACTGCTCTGGGAAGTGTCTGCTTTGCATGCAAAGCTGACATGGCCTGACAGGTAACAGGCCGGCCCATGGGACAAGGAGAGCTCAATCTCAAGAGGTTATGTCATTAAACGCAGGTCAGTTGAATAATTGGGCAGGAGGTCACCTGGGTGATATGGAGCGTGACAATGAAGATCTAGAGTTACAGTGTGGCTCTGGCCAGGAAGACAGCTCCAGGCAGTAAAGCATCACAGACTGTCCTTCTAACTTCTCAGGGGTCAATAAGAGGTCCTTGATTCACACTCTTCTCTTCTTCTGCTAGAATCTATAGTGGGCACTCTAAATCCAAGTGTGCTTGTGGGTTCGGCTGACATTCTTGAATGTGTGAAGAGTCTGAGGGAGAAATCATATAAGTGGTTAATGTATGTCAGATGGTCTGCCACCAGACTCTCAAGATCCTTTCTTAATTATTGATAACATCAACCAACGTGTGAAAAGAGCGTTATGTAAGCAAGCTTTTACTAGCTTAACTTCATGTCAAGCCAAAGTAATATGTGCCGTGTCACAGGCACCAAGTTACACTAATAAAAGTCTTTATTACTGTTGGCCCGTCTGGCGTAACAAAAGCAGCTGTTTCAGCAATAACCGATGAAAGAATTTTCTGGTGTGTTTCATCTGGTTAAAAGCTCAGTCACTCCATGCAAAATGATGTTTAGTGGATCTGACAGGACATCATCAAATCACTGGAATTGCCAACTGTCAAAACTCTAGGAACAACGTCAACATTATGGACAATTAAGCGCATTACGGCTTCTTAGAGGTGCCACTTGGGCTCTTACATGGGGACCACTATAATGAAGTGGAAGGGAAACACTGGGTCTACAAACCAAGCCTGGAGTCAGGTAAAGAGCAAGAACAACACAGGCCTAATGCACCTCAGCTGTGCTAACTGTGGCAGTTCTGCAGAGGCAACGGTTCACTGACTTGGTCATAAAAACAAGACCAGCACAAACACAGGGAGGCAAGGGAGAGTTGTGGTTAGTTACAAAGAATGACATGGAGAATGCCTGTGACTTTCTTTTTTGATGCCGTTGTCAGAGGCATGACTCTGGCCTCTCTGGTTACTCCCCTAATCAGGGTGCACATTTCTTGTGATTTCCTCAAAGAGACCCATGGGAAGGACCTGCTCTGATGGACTACATCAGGAATAGGCGTCGGAGAGTGTCAGCATTTTGTTCTTCTCCTTGAGCTCATTTGCCTTGTCAGAGAGCCAGAAACTGTCCTCTAGGATTAGACACACATAGAACAACTCAGTCACATTAGGCCTTGCTGGCAGAGCAGGAATAAAGTCAGTGCACTGACACATACATTTACACAGTCAGGGTCATACTTTCTCCACCATTAAATGTTTAGATTCTTACAGAATATTTTTTCAGATAGGTCAGGAATGACAGGAATGTCATTTTTGATTGTGCAAAAATCGGAGGTGTATAGAACATTTATTCATGTACACAGCAGATAAATGTTTGGGAGCTATGGAGGCAGTGCAGTATTGAGGGAGGCTCACAATTGTGGGAGGGAAAGAGTACTGCTGCAGTCTTTATTGCTGCATTTCTGCTAGTAAACAAAAGTCTCCCACAGGGATCTGGTGACATTGTAAAATGGAGCAAGGCCTTGTGCTGGGTAGTCACTTCAAAAACACTCTTTTTCTATTTGTATGAGAACATTTATGGAACTATTTGCAGTGGCTATCAGACTCTTGCAGCATAAATGTTTCCATCCTTCCAGCGAAAGTGCCATGTTATACTTTTACCAGGGCACTACGTAAATTCATCACAGTAACATTTAAGGTCCAATTTCCCATTTACCTTTCAAATCAAATGCTTGACTAGTTTGGGTCAGAGAATCAGCACACTTCACAAGAGGGATTAACTAAATTGTTAAGAATAAAACATCCTCATTCAGAGTAAAAAAGTAATAATTCCAGTTGGGGGCAATGCAGTGTTGCCCTTCAAGTTTAAAAGAAACCTTGCTGCTAATCACAGTTAGAAATATAGCATTATGATCTGAAAAGGACATGCCTATAAAGAAGAATTTAACCACTCAGGAAATGTTTTTTGGCGGCTGTACAAAGCAGGCAGGCATTAACGACTTTGGTCATAGTCAGGTAGCAGCATGAGTCACTACCCTCAAGGTATTCTCGTAATCTTTCAAGTGGGAAATTAAATTCTCTCTGCTCTGAGAGGGTAGAAATGAGTGGTTTTTTTTAAGTTTACATCTTTACGAGGTTGAGGCTGGAGAGAGTTCCAAGATCTTGATACAGACAGTCACCTGCTTTCGTTTTTTGTAATAGATAACATTCCTCTTTCTTTGCCAAAGGCCACTAAATACCTAAAGAGTTCGATCAACTCCAACATCATTTTGTTTTTATTGGGATATTTTCTATAGCATAATGGTGCGTGTACACAGCGAATTCATGTATACTTGAAACTATGTCCTTGTTTTCATTTTATGTTGGATTTTGATTTGACCACTAATATGAATATCCCAGTGCATGCCTTTATGTGTTAATCTCTAGCAAACTAGCCACTAGTTAATCTATGGCGGTTGTATAAACATAAACCTGTCATGTCCCGTCAGCGGCTGCTCTTGTGCCGTTCTTTTGTTTTGTATTGTTTTGGGTCTTTTATTTTGAAATCCTGAGGGTTTGCGTTTGCTCAGAGAGAATGAGTTTTGAGTTTCTATTGGTTTGGGAAGTTTAATTTTATGTACTTAGGTTTGCTTGTGGTGGACCTGAGTTGTCGATCCACCGTCAGTCAGACTGTGTTGGTTGTGTTTCCCCTGTCTCCTTTGTTCAGAGTTTTGGTTCTGGCCCTCGTGCCTCTTTGTTTTGGGATTAAAAATAAAAGATAGTGAAAATGGATGTCTGCCTACACGCCTGCCCTCATTCGGGGATAAAGGGGAACTGTGACAGAACCAAATTCATCAAAGCACATTCACTGAATTTATGATGTATAAAGTTGCCAAGAGCACCGTTTCTGCCCTAAAACAAGTTGATTATATTTTCTTGACCCTTAATTATACTTAATTTCTTCCATAATTTTATAGATGAATGGTAAAATACTTGGAAAAATAACTATATGTAAATTTAATAGTGTAATATTGCCTTATAGATCCTATGTTAAGAACCATTCAGAACCTTGGTATCATTTACTAAAAACGGTCATATTTTTGGTATTATTTTACACACACACGCACGCACGCACGCACGCACGCACGCACGCACGCATATATATATA
>JBBIGA010000032.1:1148601-1162189 GCA_037576975.1 Alestes dentex | reverse complement strand
TGTGTGTGTGTGTGTGTGTGTGTGTGTGTGTGTGTGTGTGTGTGTGTGTGTGTGTGTGTGTGTGTGTGTCCATGTAAAAAAATTGTAAAAAGATGGGGACCATCAGTCAATTTTAATGCAGCATTAAAATTGCAGCACACAGAAAGACAGAGACACAGTTACACTGCAAATCTGCTATTTGCTTCAGCATATTTGACAGATGTCAGCTAAATGAGACATTACGATTCAAGAAGAGGCAGCCTGTAGCTGTGGCAGAGAGCCTACATAAGAGCATGCACTGCACTTACTACATTAGCTTAAAACACTCAGTGGAAAAAGATGCTCTAATGGTAATGGCTGGAAAATTGCGGCTAGACAGGCTTCATTCATGCGTGGAGACAGAAACAGGTTGTCTTTATGATTCCTATACAGCTCAATTCTAATCTCCCTTTTTGGATTAGAGGAAAATATGATTGATTTTGGATACAACTGCCTAGATTTTTAGGAAGCTTTAGAAGACATTTGCTCTTACTCATTCTTTTGACCAGCCGACTCTATCATTTGGATGTCTTAATACAGGGCAACTCTCTCATGCCTTGGTAAGAAATTAAATTGAGTGCAAAAGTGGAAACGATGCAAACTAGCAGCTCCCTCCCTTCCTCTCTCTTTTCTGCTAGAAAAGCCAGCTGAGCCCCACACACGCACATACACACACACACACACACACACACACAGCAGTCCAGTTTTCCTGGCACAGCCTGTATTCAACACAGAGAAGCCCAACACCACATTAGTGTGAGGCTGACAGCAAATTAGACTGCAGTGGGAGCAGACCTGCTGCCTCAGTACTCCAAGGTCTGCAAGTTCTTGCAACTGCACCAATAAAAGCATGCACCACCAAGAGCTTGGTCCCGCTATGCCAACACCAAGAGATATGCTAATGCAAGTGCACCATTCTCCCCACCCCCAATCTCCTTGTGGAATAAATCTGCATATCATCATGCTTCCTTAGGTTCTTAATGTATTAAAAATTCAGCATATGGTAATGTCAGTCGAGTGACTGTGGCTCGGTTTACGGGCGATCCGGTGAGTTTGGACCCAACAGCAAATTGTGGTGTGTGTCTTATCAGCTAATTATTTTTTGCTGAATTGTTTATCAAACACACACCCCTGAGACCTCTCTCTCCTCTCCAGAGCGTGTGGTGATGGCAGCGCTACGGTCTGTTCAAGACAGGCTGTAAACAGAGAAAGGAGAGGATATACAGAAGAGACAGGTTGAGGGGTGCTGGAGGACCTCCACCATGCTGTCTGTGGGCGTAGGTTTAGCAAACAGCAGCTCAGGCAAGGCCACGGGACAGGCACACTACCGGCCACTGCAACACTCCATTCCAGCCAATCACAGTTCTCCCAAAGCGGAGGGTTATCAAATTCCATGCTCAAAGATAAGGGGACTGGTGGAGAGGAGCCATTTGGCAGACACATGTGATCTTTACAGGTCAAGTGTCAACATCCACTATAAGTGTCATGGGAAAAAGGCTTTGGGAGATGGTGGTTGGGAACAGTCTTCAACAATGACAAACTGAAACAGCAAGGACAATACTGCTCTTAACGAAATGCTTTGGCAAAAAAAATCTTCACAATTTTCCTTTACACTTACCTTGACATACTCAATCAGGTATGGCTGCATCTTTAGTTGTTTTGAGGAGATGTTATGAGACTACTGTTGCTAATAATCACTAGTAGTCTATATTCACCCAAATCTTTTCTGTAAAAGTATCTTCAAAACTTCTTTCAACCTGCTCCTCCATTTAGGTCTTCATTAAGGTGAGCAGACTCGACATGCATTAGGACTTGGGATGAGCATGACACAGTAAGTAAGTATATTGTTCTTTTTTTATGTTCTTGTTCTTTATCTTACTAACCTGACTACCAACCCTAGCCTCTTCCATAACCCATCTTGAACCCATATAGTTCACGATCGATAGTGCCTCTCCATAGTCAGTTAGATGCCTGCCCGGTAGATCCACTCATGCGCTGGCCCTAATTACAGTACAGTCTATATAGGGGTAACATCGGTATTTTACATTCTAGCACTGTGGGTTTACCTTTACATTTTCTTTAAGAGTTTTCATTTTCTTTAATGTATTGAAGAAGTGAAGTTTCTCCTTACCTTGCTGACTGCATGACTCACAATTTGGGTGAATTTAATAGGAGGTCATGGTCTCCCCTCTGCCTTTACACATAATTTTTCCTCATATGACAAGGACTGGAAAGAATCCTGTAAGATGCGATCAACGATGTTAATCCTTTCATCTCCCAAAAAATTGGTGGCTGGGTCCATCTCGCACAGGAGTTTCTAAGTGGCTATAGGAGTAATAGGCAAAAAGTAGCGAACTAGCTTCCAGTGCCCAGCTTGGCTGGGTGGTGTTAGGGATCTCTAGCAAGCGGTCAAGCTAACAAGCTAATGCCCTTCCTTCTGTGCACTCGTAGACGAATGATAAAATATAAAATAAAAAGAAATGTTATTAATAAATACTAGTAAATAATATGTTACATGTTTTGTTATGTATGAAACTTCAGTCTCACACTCAAGGTCAGTGCTCAGTACATAAAATAGAACAAAGTGAAAAATTATTTCAATGCCGGTGATTAGCCACAGCGTTATGTCAGTCATTTTGAAGTGGAGAACTACCCTATCACAGCAGGCTGTCACTTGTTTCACGGGTGGGACTTATTTACCATTAGATTCCATTGAAAATCCACAAGCTGCCGGGGTCTGAGGAGATTTACATTGAATGAATGTGGACGCTAGTGAAACATGTTTCACTGGAATTCTGTTTCACCGCGGGTGGGGGTGGCGCTGTTTCACGTCTTTGACCAGAGCCGTATACAACTGTAACGCTATCGAGGAGCTGAAATTAGGAGAGCAACCTTATTTTTATGAGCATTATTTCACATCGATAAAAAAGTGATAGTTATGTGATTACCTGAGTAACCGACTAACTCCCTGACAAAATGGTCTCTGTAAGTTTGTCACTTACAGTACTGGAGAAATAATGTGAAGGGGTGTTATTCTATTGTTACTTCTAGGTTATAATTGTGGCATGAGATATATCTAATTAATTAGATATATTTTTTTTAATTGACTGACACCCCTAATATATATATAAAAAGGGGGGATTCACTCCTACCCCTGAGGTGGTTTGTGAAAACAGACTGTTCTGCCTAAAACAGCAGCATTTACCTAGATGGTAAAGCTTTCTTTAATTGGGGCAAATTGTCATCTATAACTTTCATCCTTTTTTAATCTTCTCAGTGCAGTCTTTTATTTTTGTTTCTTCTTAGAAAAACATTGTAATGCCGGGGCCCCAATTTTGTCGATACTCGGACACATGGATTATAAAAAAAATTGTGCAAACAACTTAACACACCTGGTCAAATTTCACTCAGAGAGCAAGAAAATCTGACTAGACTAATTCTAGACTGATACACTGTGACTATTTAGACGGCATAGTCTCAGCAGCCATAACTGGGGCTGTTGATGTTACCATGACTACAGTTTGGCTGAACGATGCAGTGACCCCGGCATTGCTGGATACAGGCCACAAACCTCATCATGAACCAACAGCCCTTTTCAGACAATTCAGCAAACAAACAACCTAATGACCTGGTCAATACGAAGAGAAGGAGACAACATCTGCTGGAAAACAATGTGCTCCTATGTCTCGCTGAGGACTTTCAACACATTAATGTTTCTCATTTGACACAGTCCATTACCTCTCTGGTAAACACATTTGAGCTTAACCCCACCACAACAGAAAGGCAGTGATACAATCTGTGGCCATGTCTTAACTCCCACCAGTAAGTAGTAGCCAGCTGAGCGGCCACTCAGCAAATCACTCAGGTTTCAGGTCATGCAGTCCACTTTGCACAACACTTTCACCTCCAGTTCAACCGCCTCTACTGAAAGTCCCCAAGTTTGTTCATCATACTGTAAAGTTAACTGACCTTCGGCACAGAGAAGACACAACTGTAGACGAGCCACACAACATGTGCAGATGTTGAGATGTTCAGCAGCCACAGTTTCCTCACAATCACTACACTATTTCATCTACTGCATTCTGCGAGATCCAATCTGATGAGTGCAAGGATTCTGGTGAGATTTTCTGCATGAATGTCAGTGAAGATAATTAAGGTCATGATTAAAATGTCCTCTGATGTAGCCCTTAAGGCAACGTTGATCCACTTTCAATTATAGCTTCAGGCACAAAACATACAAAAAAACTAATCAAACCTGCCCCAACAAAAATGTATGAAATTAAACTGTGATGATGATCAAGCACACTACAAGCACAAGCTTGTTTTGAATAGATTTGAACAATGTTTCCACCGCAAAGAGTGGCTAAAAGCTATCAATGATGCTGAAAATATATGCCAGTGAGAAATCTATCATATTTTGCAGAGGAGCATAGTCCCTAGCTGATGCTTCATGAATTGCACCCTCATAAATTCCCTTCAGATTCACCCTGGGAGAGGCAGTCTGATGTTTATGCAGTTGCCATGGCAAGACATGTCCTTTGGAGAGAGGCTGAGGAGATGTTAACTCATCCATGGCACCTCCTCGTTCAGAAAAGTCTTTCCAATGTGAGCATATATTAAATGCTCTCTCCATACTGCTGCCTGATGACTTTCCTGCAGGCAAAACAAGGACAGTCCTAGCAACAACCAAGGAGGTATTTATCAGAAAAAAAACTGCCACCAAGGGTTTTAATTCCATAGTGATGAGGCTACTGGGATTGTTAGTACAGAAATATTCTCATATGCATGATATACTCCCCATGGTATATCCCCTATTGGATTTCTCGCATTCTATTAAAGATCTCTTCCTTTATTTGCTTTCATTCATGAGAGGCACATCCGTAGATGTACTCAAATATCAAACACAAAAAAACCCAAACACACTGTGTGCCAGAAAGCCAAGATCTCTGTATATACACACTTCACTTACATAAAAATGTAACAACAAGCATGACTTAGTCATAAAACAACAGTTATCAATGCACATTTCTATCACAAGATATTTCTGTATGTACTGTTACAGAGATAATTTAACTAATGCGGTTTATATGCAGTCCTATACCAAAGTGTGAACCCCCTGGTTGAAGCACATGTTTTCCAAGAGAAAATTAGTTAACATTCTCTAAGGAGAACACACTGAAGTACATTTTTTATTATACAATTTCTATTTATTTGCTGTGTTTAACATATTGAGAAAAATAAAACATTTACTTCTTGAGTATGTTGAGTTTAGCAAAATGGTATCTTTTGCACATGACTGTAGATCATTGTTTTTTGCATAATTTGTCAGCTTTACACTGTGATGTTTTTCATGATAAAAAGACCAAAAGAAATGGCCCAGAATTATTTGAATGAGTAACTGCTCCTTTACTTAACATTAACATTGAAGGTTATTTTCTTTCTCCAGAAAAGATGCCATTTTGGAGAGTGACAAAATACATAAATACATACATACACAACTGTTCAAACGTTTGGGTCATATTAATAATTTTTTCAATAATTATTGGTACAGGGACTGAAATGTTGTAACACTAAAATGTAAACTGATGGTTTATTTTCAAATCAAGATTCAAGATTCAAGAGAGTTTATTGTCAGCCCAGCCCATACACAAGTACACAGAGGGTTGAAATAACATTCTCTGAAGCAGTGTACACAGTAGGGCATTAACGACTCCAGATTTTTTCAAGTCGACTTATCCGTCAACATAGTCGAAGTCGAGTCGACTAGTTGTTTGATGACATCATCACACACGCAGCGGAGGAACACAGGTGTCCAACACTGAGCAACTTTTATCAGAAGTTCTCTGTAACATTAACAAAACAAAACAAAGGCAAATGCCTTGAATGTTCTGGTAAATTTAAGTGCACAACAGAAAGTGGGAACAGCTTAAGCCGCGGCGCCACTCAGCGTTCTCTGGACTGGACGACTCTCAGCAGTGCTAGCATTAGCCATGTTAGCTAGCGATGCCGTTTCAGGGGCCGTGCAGAACACCGGTACTGCTACTGTACTTTAACACTGACTTGCAGGTTGTGCAGGTCTCCGTGCAGTTTGTGTGTCTAGAGTGAAGGATCTCCACACATGATGTTTGACAGTCTCCTCTGCTGCCGTGTCTCTCGTCTTGTTGTGGTTTTGCGTCCACTAGCGTGCGCACAGAGAAAGGAAAAAAAAAACGTGACTAGTCAACTTCTCTTAGGGGGCGTCGACTTCTGCCTCTGAAGTCAACTAGTCGACTTTTGTGTTAATGCCCTAGTACATAGACCAGGTCACCCAAAAGAAAGACAAAGTGCAGAGACAAAAACTGCTCCAACATCATATTGGAGCATCAAAGTACAAAATTGCAGCATCAAAGTACAAAACTGCAGCATCTATGTACAAAACAGGCAAGTACTGAATATAAGAGTGTATTCTGAGGTAGAGCAATTTAGAAATATATTTAGCGGCAAGTTTTTAAGTTTTTATTAAAAATCGAAAGCAACGACATGATAAAAAGTGTCACGTCCGTGCCGTCTCCGCCACACCTGCAGCGAGAACCCTCGTCTGAGTTTTGAGGAGTCCTCGTCACGCCTCCCTGTCTCCATGTGCCGATTTGTTTAGGTTTGGTGTGGTCAACACCTAAGGGGACAGAAAAAAGGGCAGAAGTCCCCATTTCCAAAGAGTCCACGAATTAGCCCCAAGACCCAAGCTGCCCCCAGCCTTGTTCCCAGCTCAAAGAACTCAGAGGAGGTTTCAGAACCCATGCAGCTGGGCATGTCACACCTCACCCCCAAGGAGAGAGCGAGGAGGTGGAAAAAGGGGCTTTGCATCTACCGTGGAAAAGGCGGACATTTCATGGCCTCATGCCCGGTCTGCGCACCCAAGGTGGAGCTACTGAACCCACCAGAAAAAAACCCTCAAATTTCTCAGTTCTTAGTTCTTAGTGCCAGCTGTCTGTATCTAACCAATGTATTTCTCTGTCTATCCTTATAGACTCCAGATCGGCTGGAAACTTCATCTCCCAAGTCCTTGTGTTGTCTGTCTGTTCCTGTGGTTGAACTGCCAGCTCCGATCTCAGTGAGAGCCTTAGCCGTTACTCACATTACACAGCCGACCAGTCTTACTATCACTCCTGACCACACAGAGCAGATACAATTCATTGTGTTGGCATAATCTCCCCTGGCTGAGAATGCACATATCGACTGGCAAAGTGCTAAAATTAGTGCATGGTCGCCAGGGTGCCAAAGAAATTGCTACAAGCCGGTCATTTCTGCACATACCACATCTATAGAAAGCCTGTTAGATAATCAGCCCATACAGGTTCCAGAATAGTATAGGGACTTATTAGAAGTCTTTAGTGTGTCTAAGGCGACCCATCTCTCTCCGCAGCGGCCATGGGACTGTGCCATAGACTTCCTGCCTGGGACCACCTCGCCTCGGTCATTATCTGAGGTGGAGACCAAGGCTATGGAAGACTATGTGGCTGAGGCGCCAAGGCAGTGGTTTATCTGCGTCCCCTGCATCGGCCAGCTTCTTATTTATATTGCAAAAAAGGATGGCGGGCTCAGGCCGTGCACTGACTACTGGGAGTATGCCAGAATACGTATCACAAATGCGGAAGGTCCTTCGTCACCTGCTCTCACACGGTTTGTACATGAAGGCCAAAAAATGTGCGTCTCATGTCCGGGAGCTTGTCTTTCTTAGCTATCGGATCAGCCCAGCTGGGGTGGGGATGGATGAGAAAAGGGTGACTGCAGTGTCTGAGTGTCTGGAGCCCCAGATGGTAAAGGAATAGCAATGGTTTCTGGGCTTCGCCAACCTTTACCATAGGTTCATCTAGGTTTCAGCTCTGTGGTAGCACCCCTCACAGACCTCCTCAAAAACAAACCAAAAGCCATCCACTTCGCATCCCATGCCCGCGAGGCCTTTTAAAGGATAAACTAGCTGTTCACTACAACTCCAGTACTGAACTACCCGATCCCACTAAGCCCGAGACGGATGCTTCTGAGGTTGGTCTGGGAGAGGTGCTCTCACAGAGACATGGAACCCTGGGGAAATTACATTCCTGCACGTTTTATTCTAGGAAGCTGACCGGTGCAGAGCATAATTACGAAATCGGGAACCGTGAGCTGCTCGCAGTCAAATCCGCTTGAGAGGAGTGGCGCCATTGGCTGGAGGGAGTGTTTCACCCCTTTGTAGTATTTACTAACCACCGCAACCTAGAGTACATTTGGCAGGCAAAGCATCTAAACCCTTGGCAGGGACGCTGGGCACCGCCGTTTCTCTGCTCCTGTGGAGACCTCTGTAACTGAGCCGATCGTCCCAGCAGCTCGCTGCCCCAATTAAATGGGACCTCAACCCTGACATAAAGTGTATGGCCACACTACACCCCAAACCCTCGGCCTGTCCCCCAGATAAGACATTCGTGCTTGAGCCCCTTCAAACCCAAGTGATTGAATGGGCTCACACGATGCCTACTACGGGACACCCAGGGATCCAAAAGACTGCTGAGGCCCCTACATGCAAGTACTGGTGGCCAAATCTTAAAAGTGACATTGCTCATACCGTCCGGTCGTGCTCGTTATGTGCGGTCACTAAGGTCCCCCATACATTGCCGGCCGGGAAACTAACGCACCTACCGGTTCAGCAGAGACTGTGGTTCCACATAGTTGTGGACTTTGTTCCAGTCTGTGTTCCTGCACTATGGGATCCCGGAGGACATCCTGTCTGACCAGGGGCCCCACTTCGTGTCCAGGGTATGGGCTGCATTCTTTAAGAAGCTGGGGTGCACTGTCAGCCTGACCTCAGAATATCACTCTGAGTCAAACGGGCAGGCTGAAAGAACCATCTAGGAGCTCAGCAGGTTCCTCCGGGTGTACTGCCACAGGCATCAGCATGACTGGGCAGAGTGTCTGGGCTGAGTACGCCCAGAACTCTTTGCGCCGCTCCACCACCTTTGAGTGTGTGCTCGGGCGTTAGCCCCCACTGCCCTTGGGACGGTGAGTCCATCCAATCAGGTCTGGCTTTCAACTGGGGAGGCTTTCTCAACCTCCCCAGTAAAAACCTATCCCCCAAGTTCATCTGCCCCTTTGTGATAGAGAAACAAATCAACCCCGTTTCTTTTAAGTTCACCCCCCTCATTTACAAGTCTCCCCTGTTTCATGTGTCTCTTCTCAGGCTAGCGGTTCTGGGTCTGCTGGATGAAGGAAAGGTCTCTTCGACCTTCCCGGCCGAAACGCCCAGCTCCCTGCCCCCGGGGACACCCTCCCAGTCAACAGTCAGTGTAACTTGGCAGGGTCACCCTGGGGAGCCCGCTCTCATCCGGGAGTGGTGGTGAAGCCCTCTCACCCCTCTTTGGTGGCCAGTTCTGGAGGGGAGGGGTACTGTCATGTCCGTGCCGCCTCCGCCACACCTGCAGAGAGAACCCTCGCCTGAGTTTTGAGGAGTCCTCGTCACACCCCCGTCTCCACGAGCTGGTTTGTTTAGGTTTGGCACGGTGTGGTGTCACCGTCATTCAGTGCCGGCGCCAAGGGGGGGCATTCGAAGGCATTGCCCCCCCTAGCAAGTCGCCAGGCCCCCCCTAGCAAGTCGCTCATATGTAGGGGCGGAAATCGATGCGTTCTGGAAAATTCCGATCAGCCAGCAAGGCGCATGGAACCACGGTCGACATCAGCCAGCACACCACCATTCACTCGTTTCGTGGGAGTGTGTGTTTGAGTTGAACTCTGATCCATGGTACCTGCTGTATATATAAAGTTATTATTATTACTTGGCTAAAATATTTTTTGCTAATGTATCCACTCTGTCAGAGTGTTCTGACATGAAGAGCTATCTGCTAAAGGATAAACACATGCATGTTTCTTCAAAATGCTGAGATAAAAACGTACTTTTGGGATTATTTAGCCCATAGTTTGGACTATCTTTGTCCCGTTTGATCCCCTTGATGTACAGAATCATGTCAGAATAAGATGACCTCGAACTAAACGGCAGGTATTTTAACATTACTGCATATGAAAGTATTTTGAGAAATTACATGCACAATAAAAAAATAAGTTAAAAATAAGAAATTGCACAAAAATGTACTCTCTAAAAGTAATATTTTACGCCCTATATATACGCTGTTCATCTGACATATCGCGATTCTCACATGGAGCTTCAGCGCTCAAATGAAAAGTTCCCTTCCCCAGGTAGTGCAGCAGTGCAGCATAAAAAACAGTTTTCGTTATGAACTGGTACACCACCCAGCACTACTTACGTTTGAAAAGTGTTAAGTCAATCTCTATTTTTGAGACCTTTAGAAAAGTAATATACTTTTGGTGTATTTAAACACTTTTTTGGTGTCTATGCAATAGTAAACAGTAATGTTAGATATATGATATGTTATATATAAATAAGTAAGACATATGGCATGTATTTGCATAATTCAGAACTTGCAGTTAACACTGTTGATTCTGCAGTTCCATATGTGAGTAATTCCCATAAAATACGCAATGCATCAGTTTCATGATTCTTTCATTGGTAAAACAATATTTATGTTCAGACACTCACATGAAAACAATTAAAAGCATTTAAAAAACATTTCCCCCATTCTTACTGCAAAACCTAAGATCTTGGCAGGTTCTATGGGTGAAATGTGCGGTTCTGCAACACTGTTTAGTTTTGGCACAATGTCTGGTATGGGTCCTCTTCTTAAAGAGGCACACTTGGGATTTGATCCAGCACCTCTGCACAACATTTGTCTTCATCTGAAGCTGCTGCCGACTCTGGTCTGGCTCATAGCTCCTATGCCTTCTGTTTGATGATTAAATAGAATTTGATTTGCCGCGCTGCAATGTAAACTTCCTGTGTGGCTCGCCCTTAGCTCTGGCCTTTTCAAACCACGTGTCCCAGAGGCCCAAGTGTCAGCACCGTTATTAGCCCTCCAAATTAGCAGAGTTCAAAAAAAGCCTCTTTACCAATGAGGTCTGTTTTAACCTTTCATTTCTCAGTGTCTAGACTCAGACAGGTCTGCTTCTCTGCTCCTCTTACTCTCTCTATAGGCACCAGGCTGATTTTTGAGCCCTTGTGAATATTAAGCAGCACTGCGGGAATGTTTCTCAAATTGGCAACAGATGTTGTTGGGGACTGATGTGAGGACTGTTTTGTCTGCATACTGAGCTGTAAAAGATTGCAGACTTGACAGCTCTTCATGGTGAGATAAGTTACCATAGCTATCTAACTGTGTGAGGTCAAAATCGATACCACCCTGTGCATTTAACAGTTACTTGTGTTTTAGAACTAGCACGCAACAAGGAAACCAAGAAGAATACCTTTGAAAAATTACAAAGCATATGCGTGGTATTACTGCAAAATCTCAGAGCTCAAGGATAAGCATCTTTCCATCAGTGGGTAATCACTATAAGCTCCACATGCTGTTGATGTTCCTTGCAAAGTTATCCCACAGCTTTACCCAGATAATGGGGATATATTGTGTGCGATAATCTCTTTACAGTAGGTGTCTTACGCCAGATAAAAGACACTTTCATCAATAAGATCAGACAGGTGCCAACATATGCCCAGAGTGGCTGCCAAATCTGATACCAGCACTTCGCTTAAGCTAAAACAGAGTTTCCTGCTTACCTGCTAGCCTTGTCAGTGCTGAGAGGCAACAGAACTTTTCATGCTGCAAGATGAATCTGCAGGAAAATCATTTGAGTTGTTCTCCAAATCCAAAGCCAGTTGTGCCTCCACGATCTAAATCTAGGATGACCAGAAAAACAGATAAGTGAAGAAGCACAAAAAACAAGACATTCTTCTATTCTGCCAAAAGGTCCTCCACACATATAAAAGCCATGGTAACAGCCATGGTTTAATACAGGGGTTGTACTCTAGAACTCTAATGAGTACCCACATCAGTGAATTGGTATGCACCAAAATAAAAAGATTTTCCACCTCACCATGGGCGCTGGAACCATTATAGCACTTTTATTTAATTTAATATGAATTTGTGGGGGTTACATTCCAAGAACACCCGTGAATTGTGAAAAAACACGAATTTGTGATGTGGTTAAAAAAAAAAAGAAAAAAGAAAGACTATTTTTACTGTGCCCCCGAATATGCTCCCAAAACACTCTAATTTCATTTTAAACTCAGCTTAATACATTACCCTTAAAGAAAATGTAAAACCCACATCTGTACTGTACAGTGTACGCTGAACTGCTGTCTCTCGCAGTACTAGAATGTAAAACACCCATGTTACCCTTGTATAGACTGCACTGTAATTCATGCAAGCGCGTTTCTTTGGTATGTGCTGTCATTTTCTTTGGTATAAGCAGGGTAAATACAGTACTAATTTAATTTTCAATAATAAAAATACATGGTTTTAAGAAGAACAAAACACGAGAATACTCAGGAAACACTTGAGATGGGGAAACTGTGGGATGCTCCATGTGGGAAAATGTTCTGATGTGGGAATTCTGGACTGCGTCTGCCAGAGAGCCTATACAGTTGTTTTGTGCTCTTTCGACAGTACTAAAATGTATACAATTATATTTCATATGGGAATTTAGCTGACTTTAAGTTAATATTTTAATATTTTTCTTAATAATTTAGCACTAAAATGCATTAAAAAAGCAACAAAAAAAAGCGGATATTTACAGGGGTTTCCGTGAACGATTAATAGTTCAGTTCTAAAAAAAAATCCATAATAGCATTTTTCAAAAACATTAGTTTCATCCCCCCAACATTAAAAATGCCCCTGAACCTCACTATCCAGGTCATCCTCATTGCCAGCTTCATATTTATCAAAAACTGGATGACAAAAATGTTTAGCCCCCATATAGTACACATTTTTTATTATTTTAAAATGTAATTATTATTTTTCTTTTATTACCACACACAGGTTTTCCTGTGTATAAAGTCACTTAAATTAGGTACACGACTGAAAACTGTCGCACATTTTACTGTTTATCCTGTGCATGTGTACAACTTATGTCAACCCCTGATTATATAAGCAAATCTGCAGAATATGAGTGCTTAGATTTAAGGACTATGAGGTGTGGCATCACAGTGTGATACAAAACATTCCGCAATTAAACTTTAAAAAATAAATTAAACCAAAATGCCAAAGAATAATGACTTACCACAGCTTATAGTGGATTATGGTTCCACTGGCAGCCCCTACACAGCAGAAATATATCGCAATATAGTGGAAAATGCTTTATGCTTATTAAAATATGTTAAGATGATGACATAGTTATCTCGTACCAATCAGCAATCTCCCTTCCAGTTCATCCCAATGGTGTTGGATGTGGTTGAGGTCAGGGCTCCGTGCAGACTAGTCAAGCTCTTCCACACCAAACTCATCCAGCCATGTCTTTATGGACCTTGCTTTGTGCACTGGGGCAAGTCATGCTGGAACAGTAAAGGGCCTTCCTCAAACTGTGTCCACAAAGTCAGGAATATGGGGTTGTCCAAAATGCTGAAGCATTAAGGTCACCGTTCACTGGAAGAAAGCAGCCACCTGAATACATACATATACACACATACACAGACACACAGACAGACAGACACACACAC
>JBBIGA010000032.1:1130958-1147354 GCA_037576975.1 Alestes dentex | reverse complement strand
ATTAAAGTCACTAGATTAGGTACCAGCCTTGTATTTAAACTCATTATTCATTTCATCAGTTCCGCTTAGCATACAGGTGCACTTTGTAGTTTACAATTACAGACTGTAGTCCATCTGTTTCTCTGCATCATTCGATAGCACCCTTTACCCCATTCTTTATGGCCAGGACCCCCAAAGGACCACCAGCGAGCAACGATTTTTGAGTGGTAGATCATTCTCACCTTTACCCCACCAGACCCGCACAAGACACATACACTAATAGCCACTGTCACGTCAATGTCTCTGTTACGCAGAGAATGATCCACTACTAAAATAATATCTGCTTACTGGTGGTCCTGTTTAGGTCCTAACCATTGATGAATAAAGTAAAGATGGCTGAAGCAGTGAAACAGATGGATTACAGACTCTAATTGTAAAATAAACCTCTGGTAAGTGGTGCTGATAAAATGGCATCTAATATTACTTGGTGTATACTGTGACATGTGTTTTGTTCTATTTGTAATGAAGATTTTGCTTTTAACAGTGGTCTCCTGGTGATCCATTCTCCCTAGTGTAAGAACTGCTGGTAAATATCAACAGTTTAACAAGGTTGGTAAAAATCATACAATTCAGAGAACTGTTTATTAATTAAGTACATTTCCTGACCATAATTTATGTAAAATGCATGAAAGCACAAATCTTTATGATACATACATGCTCAAGCGTAAACCCATATAGGGAAAAGGGTAATAATGTGTATATTTTAACAGTTGTTCTCATTAGCGGCGCCTGTGTGCCCACCACACTTCAATGGTCAAGATTCACCAGTAAACAAACAGTGTTAGGCAGCTAAATATCTGGACCTGTGAGCAAGTCCAAATCCTGCTGGGTGAAAAATATGACTGGCAAGGAGTGCAGCTATGAACTACAGCCATTGAGAGAGCTAGCTGAATAACTGAATGAACCTTCTTTTTCAATCAGCTTACCCTGATTTCGTCTGATCTGTAGCCCATGGCCTTAGTAATTATACTGGTAGAGCTGACTAGCATGTAAGTACACTTGACTAACAGATCTGTTAAAATGATGGAAAGTGGGTAATTAAGGGCAGGCCTAGTCTCAGATGGTATTATAATTCACCTGATCACTTTTCGCATGTGTTTTCGTGACAAAATGAATGTCGGGGACAGGAAAGATTCCTCCTGGTGAATGATCCTGTATGGTGTGATCAAGTGCTGGGCGGTATACCGGTTCATACCGAAAACCGTCCCTTTATTAGACTGTCGCACAGGAATGGTACAGAGTACAGTCTGGTAGGGGTATGGCGAACCAAATGCGGCTTCTGTATATACAATATGAACAAAAGTATTGGGACAGACCTTTTAATTATTAAATTCAGGTGGCCCTTTACTTCCAGTGAAGGGCACACTTAATGCTTCAGCATATCAAGACATTTTGGACAACGCCAAGCTTCCAATTTTGTGGATGCAGTTTTGGGAAATTATATTCCAGCATGACTGTGCCCCAGTGCACAAAGCAAGGTCCATAAACACATGGTTGGTGTTTCGTGTGGAAGAACTTGACTGGCCCGCACAGAGCCCTGACCTTAACCCTATATAACACCTTCAGGGTGAAGGGATGAATTGGAACGGAGATTGCGAGCCAGGCCTTCTCGTCCAACATTGGTGCTTGACCTCAAAAATGCTCTACAGAATGAATAGGCACAATTTCGCACAGAAACACTCCAAAATCTTGTGGAAAGCCTTCCAAGAAGAGTGGAAGCTGTTATAACTGCAGCTCCATATTAAAGTCTGTGTATTTGAATGCAGTGACATGAAAGTCCGTTGGAATATTGGTCATACGTCCCAATACTTTTGGCAATTACACTAATGTGTAATATTGCCAGATACATTTTTGGGGTGAGGTACCAAATTCAAAACCTAAATGTACAAGAAATACAAGAGGGACCGGACATATAACAACTTCAAGACTACATATATAAACAGAAACAGACGTTAGCTTGCTACTGGCCTCACTAACTCCTTCACAAAGTTAGCAATGCTAGCCAGCCAATAGCAACACTTATAACACTAGCTCGTTAATGAACTCGCCTTAATATATTAATAAAAGCAATTTCTGTTATATTGCGATAGATTTCTGCTGCATAGGCGCTGCCAGTGGAAACATAATCCACTATAAGCAGTGGATTATAAAATGCTGGTTAGCTCTTCACTTTTCTTTGACAAATGTCTAAACAGCGCTTATAACTTGATGTGTGTAAGCATTAATAGTTTCTGAAGCTGCACTTACTGTTTCTTACAGGTTCAAAGCTGTTTAAATTAAAAGAACCTACCAGAACCTCTGCACCGCACGCACCACGTGAAGAGGGTTAAAGACCCGTTAATGTCTCTCTGCATATTGGTTACGCAGTAGATTAAAACATCTGTATAATGTATAATGCTGTACAAATGAAAATGTTTTTTTTTTCTAATTCCATGAACTACTTGGGTGGCTTAGTTGTCTATGAATATATCCTGGCACCTGGCTTCAAGGTCTATGGTTTATGATGAACTGCTTTTATCAAGAAATTAGAGGAATTAGGGGCGGAAAGGAAAATGTAAAAATCTGTGTACATTATAAGACATGTATTGTCATAGCCATGTAGCCTAATTGACCAAAAAACTGAAGGAGTGCCACTACAAACTAGAACTGCAGCCAGTTCACAAGTAGGAACAGGCCAAATCTTTCATCCTTTTCCACAAGATTCACCCTGTGATGCTGCTTAATTAGGCACATAAGAAAGAACAACCACCTCTCAGGAGACATTTGCTTTAGTCTAATGTTTACAAAATCTATAATTATGTGCAAATTCCAAATCAGTCTATTACCCTTATCATTACAGTAATCCAGAAAAAAATATAAACAAAATGTATTTGTGGATCCTTTGAGCAACTCTTGAGCAACTATGTATCCTTTGAGCAGTTCTGTACGTATGTTTGTTATTCTTCCACCTGTGGTATGGAATGTGGTATTCAGGTAAGGGCAAGTAGGACCACAACTCAACAAGACAAATACCATATGTGAAGAAATAGGCAGTATGGACCTTCAAAGACCAAGACATAATGTTTACTTATGGACTTCCTCTCAAACAAATGTAGGAATGGAAGGAGGGGCATACTCACTCTAAAACTGCCTACCTCCTTGCAATGTCACAGCCATGCCAGAGAGAGAGAAACACTCTTAATAGTTATACTGTGGTTAAGGAAATACTGTCTTACTCATCCCAGCCATTTTGTATATTTTCAGTCTTTATTTTTAGTCTTCATTCACCCTTCTTTCCTTTCACTGTTTATTTACAGTATAAACATAAACTTGGCCTCTTACTTCTAGAACCACTAATTAATAGCTAAAAAATGACCTCTCTTTTTCACTGAGATGCTGTTTGTTTGCACAGCCGTTCAGGACGGGACAAACTTCGGGTCCAGTGCACCTATCGGGAGGTGAGAGCCGCTCAGGTCAGTGCTGCCTCCGTCCCCTAATCCAATTCTTCATGTCTGAGCCGGGGAAGATGTTGACTAATAGGCCCTGTTCTCCTCGGCTCAAATATCAGCGGACATTAGTGATGGCTGCTCTTCATGCAGGGTCGGACCTTCATTCCACATGTGAAGTCAGATGTGTTTTTTCTCTGGAGTGTAGGAAATTACCACCAGCCTACAGCGCCTTGCATTCCTTTACATTTTAATTCCGCTCTACCAAAGCCCGATCTCAGATTTACTTCCAGGAAATCTAGGAATAACTTGCTGATCCTTCAAGAAATCTAATAATTACTAGAAACAGGCAGCTTAAGGAGCTCAAGGAGCTTCAATAATAAGTTATGCCAAAACCCTCCTCTTTGTGTTGTCATAGGTGACTCTCCTGCTCTTCCCTCCCCCATACTTCATCCTCATCAAGGGCGTTGGGATTAAGAAGCCAGGCCTGCAGCTGACCACTGACCTGGGACCTGGCTTTGATGACCAACCTCACGACCAAATAGCCAAGGTCTGGGGGCCGAAAGGAGGAATGACCTCTGACCCATCAAAGTCACTGGTGAGACACAAGGGTTAACAGCTATCAAGGTCCAGCAAAGGGAGGAGGACGGGGTGGGGGGGCAAGCATTGGGGCCTGACAATCCCATTCCACAAACCCTACCAGCAGCTCTTTAATGAACAATCAGGCCATTAAATCACTGTTTCAGAAAGCCAAGCCAAAGAGCAATCATTTCCATTTTAATGAGGCCATCTCAGCCTAGAAACGCACTTGGTTTTTCACAGAACAAGAACTAGAATTATGAAAATGGAAGACGTGATTAAACTGTTTAGGAGTTAATATGATGCAGCACATTTGCATAGAAAAATGCATTATCGGTGTGTGCAAACACTTAATTTATCAAATTTAATTTGCAGTTATGTAGCAAGCAGCAAACAAATTAGGAAACGATTATAATGGGCCATTTGTTAGCACAGGCGGAGACAGGGGCGCAGAAAGAGAAAGAGACAACAGGAAGTGACACAAAGATGTGGGGGAGACAGAAAAACACAATCAACATAAATTTTGACAAAGTGCTTGGATTGACCTTTTGGTTTCTTTCGCGTTGCACAGTGCTCCTTTGCCACCAAGGCTTCAGAAGGCCAGGAACAGGTCTGGAACACTGCAGGCTTGCCCAGGAGGTGAGGCTAAACGTGCCATACTTCACCAGAAGGCCCCAGAAGGTTTTGTGAGTGGGTGTTTGTGTTTGCATATGTGTGTGTGTTACTGGGGGTGTATGTCATAGGGATCTGGAGCCCTGAAGCACTAAGAGTGATGAAGAGCCTAAGCAGCAAAAACAAGGGCCCCTAAGACAGAGTGGCTTCCTCCCCAGTCCACCATGTTTCATATCCACACAATTAAAGGAGTCAGCTCGGCTGAGCAGATCCACATGGGTGAGCTTAAATTCAGCAAGAGTTTATCAGTCTTATCTGATCTATTATTAGCAAAATTTTTTAACCTAAACTGCACAGCTAGCACAACAGCTCAATACGGTTATCTGATAGCACAGAGTGCTTACATGTGAAGTTAAGTATGAAGACGAATGAGAGAAGTATGGAGGCGATAACTCAAGCTGGGTTAAAGGAAGGATGTTTATGAGACCCCTCTGAGGAAGCTGAAGGTGGAGACAATTGACAGCAAAGACTGTATGTGGTCAGGGAAAATGATTATACACAAAGACTGAGCAAACAATTTATTCATAGATTTCATTATGCAGGAGCGCATTATGTTTAACACTTAGACAGGAAAAATGCTCAAGGCTGTTGAGAGATACTCCTAGTGTATAAAGCAAACACAACACAGATTTTTTTTTAAATTTCTGCTTAATTTAAGTCCAGATGAAAGTAATTTAGAAGCATTTTGATGATGAATGTGCCATTTTAGAGAAACTTGACAGCATTGTTCACATATGAGGAGTTTAAAGTGTCTAAAAGCTACCTCACAAGGTAATTACAAGGCATTTTGTAAAAATATAAAGGCACGGAGATAAAAACAAGAAAGAAAACAGTCCCTTGATTTTACTGACTTGCTACTATTTTACCATTATATATGGAAAAACTTTACATACTGAAAAAGACATTTGTGTAGTAATATTTTTGTGAAACTATGGACAGTTTCCAAAGAAGTTTCATTTTGTGAAAATGAAAATAAAATGGAAAATAAATGTAGACTTTGTACATATCACAACCCTGGTTCCTATCACTAACCCCCCCCCCCCCCCCCCAAGTTTCACAATCATCAAGCTACTCTGAATGACACATCTCGATGACTAAATTACAGTATGTAGAATGTTTCAGTGAAATTCTTTTTAAAACATGGTGATTCAACGAAATAATGAGAAGTATAACAGAAACCTCAGAAGTTGACTGGTTCAGGGCTTCAGGATGTATCATCAAGTCTTATTATCAGGAGTAATTCAATATTGTTTACGACAGTGCAGAGAAGGGCAAAGGCTAAGAGTCTGTAATTGGACAGTGTTGGAGTGTTGGGTGATGAGAATCAGGAGGTCACTGATTCAATAGAACCAGGTGTGCTGCAGTGTAGGAGGTGTGAGGAGGGGTGTGTTGGTCAGTTATCATGACCTAGAGACCTCAAAAGGCATAATCTAAGACAGAAGCCCTGATAATGGACTCCTGTTTCTCGATTCCATATGTTAGACATGGAACCCCCCCCCATCAGCACAGTCAGGACTGTCTTTCAGGACCTGAGATTACATGCCACTGACAGTTAAAAGCATTTCAATGGTCAAGAAAGACAGTCCATATACCATTTATCTGTTGTTGTAGGTCTGCATTTGCTCAAATGGCTGTCTACTTTTTCTTTTTAGCTTGTCTGACTCACTTTTATGGATGAAGAAAGTCTGTATTAGTTTTTCACTTTTCTGCAGCAATCCACAGGAGAGCGTCTATGTCTGGCCCTCTCCCTCTCTCACTCTCTCTCCTCTTGTCCACTCAGGTAGCAAAGTCTCTCCTCTTCCTCCTCCACCAAACCTCTGGGACATGGAAAGAAGTGAAACAACTCAAGTCACATTGCAGATTTTTTCCTTCCTAGCCCAGGGCAAAGGGACACTCATGGCTGAGCAATGTTTCAAACTTCATTCCAGAACATTGACTTCAGTCACAAGCTAAGTTTGACCTTGTTTGGAGCAGTGTTCGGCCAGCAGAAATCCACTCAAATAAAAATTCTTACTGTAGGCTTCGAAGCACAGTGACCACTTTCGACCCCAAATTTGAAGGTCTACTGTACCTAATAGTTACATGAAAACAGTATATTTTAAATATACTAGACGTTCAGTAGTACATTGCAGCAATATAAAGAAGCAATATAAAGGATTCAATTGATATAGTACTATGCCCCTATACAATTAACCTATATGGCAAACTCCTAAGAACACAGAGTTAACTGAACACAGTGGAGTGCAACCTGTCTGAAGCATCACTGGAAATCATGCTGATTCAACTGAGAAAACCATTACGGGTTAGACAGCCATGCTGACATGCCTTTAGTCAAACAGCTTTCAGCAAACTTCACTGGAAATAGCAGTATTGCGTCACTACAGGCAATAGCTCTCTACATTATGGGAAGGATAAATAAGTGGTCTTCTACTCATGCTCATGCATCACAAATGACAAATAATCCGTTTTCTGGAACAGAATGAACCTTGTGAATTGTGTTTTGGTTTTTTTTAACCTCAGTGTCTTACATTTTGATGAAGTGCCATTTATGTCCTGTACAAATAGTACACACACACACACACACACACACACACACACACACACACACACACGTCTGTGTTTTTTAACTCATTATTTGTTTTTTTTTTATTGTGACTTAAAAATAGTTGTAACATTTATACAGTTCACTTAATTTGGATGTAAATATTCTTAAATTAAAGGTGAAAGTCTCATATTATATAATTATTTGATTAATTCAATTTTACTCCAGTATGTTGGAGTAGGCAGCTAAAAATCACAATAACATTGTAGAGACAAGATATTTATTGACCTGTCAGTATACTATTTCAAGAGAGTTGGTTCGCTAATAATGTTAAATTAGTACTATGTTAATACTATTAAAAACTATGGCATTTTTATGTTGGAATTCTTGTTATAAAAATCTTGTTATATTTTTGCAGATTTTCAACAGCTGTTTAATAGATTTGCTAATTCTTTATGTATACATGGCTCTGGAACACTGAAGTAGGTTATGTTAAATCCTTCCAATGTTGTGTCCAAAGTTACATCCTTAAGAATGGAGCAAAAGGAAAGTTTTGTTTTTTACTTTACATTACCAGTTGTTAAGAATGTTTCTTTCACCTATAATGTTTGAGAAATACAAGGTTTTCTGTCAGCAAAGATATTCAGGGAACTGTAACATTAATAACCTGTTCGGCGCGACCCCTTTAGCAAGTTTCTGTCACTGTCCAAGGGTCTTTCAACAAACTCATTGCAAGAGGACACAAAGGACTGTGTGCGTCATGCTGCACACCAACGGATGAGCGTTCACATTGCGAAGGCTGTGTGGAAGCAGGCGCCTTCAAGGATACAGGAAACTGCATCACAGTTTCTAGGACTGCAGATGGGTGTTTCCTGCGATCAGGCTCAGGTTCAGAAGCACAGCTGTTATTCTTAGGAATGCCTTCGCCTAAACAGTGGTTTGTTCAGGTGCTCTCCTATACAATGACCTCATATTTCCTATTTTCATTCTCTCAACTGGAAATCTCATTTTAACACAGCAGGAACTGGATGCTTCCTTGTATTTAATGGAAAAAAGATACTGCGCTGTAAACAGTGATGACTGTATTTTAAAGATGAGTTTCTTTGTGAAGAGAGGTATGTGAGAGATAACACTGAAGACTGGCTAATCGCTATGCTGGACCCTAGTGATAGTGTATTAGGACTGATCACATTATATGTTACCTGTAGGCAGAAATTTCTATGTCCAGTGCCATCTTCTCACTGAGCAGTTCCTCATAGTCTCCCGTCTGCTCTTTTATTTGGGCCTCCAGGTCAGCCTCTTCTTCCTCCAGCTGGCAGATGAAGGCCTAACCAGGCAGCGCAGGTGAGCAGCTGGTTACTATTGGAGCTCTGCAGCAAGGAAGTTATCAGTATAATAGTCAAAATCCTTACCTCAAGTTCCTCTATCTGCAGAAGATGAGCCCCTCTCTTTGCTTCAATCTCTGCCTCCAGATCCTCACCATACTTCTCCAGCTCAGCTACTTTCTTATGCAACTCAGCAATCTAGATTTACATGCAGCACAAACTGTTATACTTGCATTTTCATGCAGCACAAATGTTTGTGATACACAGTTGGGATATTTTTGATAAACTCATTATATTGTTCTTAATCTGACATAGGAAGCATGAAAAAAATGACTTGGCTTGAATTTTATACAACTACTACTTCAATGCACTCGGCAGGCACCTTGTACTCTCTAGACGAGGAGAGAGAAGAAACCTATCCATTTACATGTAATAGCAAAAGGCGGGGTGGCACATTGGACTGCAGTCTCGATATGTTCTTTACTGGGCTGGCATGAAAATCAGGCAAGCATAAACAGCTAGCTAAGGCATGGTACAAAACAACTGTGTGAATACACTCCTAATTGGATGGCCACAGCTTCAATTAGTAATTTTCTGTGTTGTAATTATGAAGAGTAAAAAAAAGCACAGGGTTTGATGAAAATGTCTCAGAATGAGAGAAGATTGTGCCAAAAAGGGCCACAAGACACACGTGTAACAAGATTTTTTGCCATGTCATCCAGCCCTAGTTGTACATACAGTTAGGACAACACATGTAGTGCAAAGCAATATAGTACTGGCACTGCAGCTTGTCTGTTGATTACCAAGGCATTCATATGCATATGCAGCCCACTGGAATTTCGGGTTGCCGATCCTTCTTACAACAAACAGAATGCAGAGAGCTGTCTGCCCCACCTCAGGGCAATCCCTTGCTGTGAGTAATTACTGTAATCAGGTAAGCTAAACAGTCAGATGGCAGAGATGGATGGTGAGCATGGGCTCTGCTTCTCTTTCAGGTAGATCACAGGAGGCTCTGAGCCGCCTTATTAACGGGCCGATGAGCCAGCCGACGGAGGTGGCCGTTGCTCTGCTCTGAGTATCGGGTGAGGTCTGGATGTCTGTCCTTTGTCTATAAGGGTAGAGAGAAACCCAGCAAAGTCTCATATAGAATGTACAGCGCAAATAAAGCGGAGCAGGCCTGATTTCATCATGGGGTGTTTGTTTAGCCAAGTTATGTCTCAGAGAGAATCCAGCCTGCTGACATCCATCACAGACCATGGAATGAGAGAGACAGAGAGGGAGAGAAAGAGGAGGGGGAGGGGGGATAGAAACTGGATATACAGCGAAGAGGTGCAGAAAGCAAGATAAGGAGGATGTGAGATGGACAGAGAAAGAGAAAGTGAGGGAGTAAAAGTGCAAGAAGGGCAAGGCGGCAAGAAAGGAGGAGAGAAAGAGAAGTAGAGAAGAGGAAGCAGAACAGAACAAAGCAGGCTGTCCATCATGCCGGTTCGTGTGTTGCAGATTAAGAGAGATCACACATTGTTATGAGTGCAGGCAGTGTGGTTTTGGAGGAACCGTTTATTTTCTGTGTGGGGTATGACCATAGACGGCATAATTAGAACCAAACCACTGTGTTTGTTATTGCAAATGAAAAGGTGTCAGCTGTGACCAACAGATGATTTTCCTGCCCTCTAGAATGTAAACTCAAGGCGATGAATTGTTCCTAATCATGTCAAATACTTCTCAGAGACCTCCCCTCCATGACAAGTAGGACTGCAAGTAATGATTATTTCTACAATTGAAGTAATTAAATTATTATTTGATTAATGAACTAAACCAACTATTATGTCCACATCTGGTTCTGCCAATAATGCTGCCCACATAATTTAACGTTTCATCAAGTAATTATATTATGAAGAAGCAGAAGCTGTATTGCCTACAATCTGTATTGGAAAGACTGCATGAATCACATGCATTAAGTCTGGTCATAGAGGATGGTGTCCAGCATAGTCTAGTGATTTCTGTGCTCAAACACCCAAATTGTGCAGGGAAATCACCAAACTGTGCTGGATACCAACCAGGACTGGAGCAGAACATCCCTGTTATGGATCAGTGCAGAGTGCTTTTTCTTATTTAAAGAAAATAAATAATAAAAAAAAAATGTGTTTTTGCCTTTGTCCACATGTGCACAGGTATATTTTTAAAACACAGTCTTTCCTATGCATCCTTTTAATCACACGCAAACTGTTTTAGGTCACTGAACAGGGACTTTTTGGAAAACTCATCTTTGTACCAACTTTGTTTCTCATCAGAGTGTGCACCATTTCCTCCTTTGCTTACATGATTTTATGCAAGCCAAAATAGTAATAACAACAACAGTGTTCTTTGTGATCTGCTGGCCATAATTTTGCTCATGGCCTTGCTAAACACACTGGTAGAGGTGCCAAGCATGTGCGTCCTTGACTACCAAATCAGTTAAAATCAAAGGAAGTGGCCAGGAAGGGAAGTTTTGTTCACCTATTTGGAGACAACCACAGACTCTACTGCCAACACCACTGGTTTAGGATTGTTAACCTAC
The DNA here is from genome assembly GCA_037576975.1 of Alestes dentex. Lineage (NCBI taxonomy): Eukaryota > Metazoa > Chordata > Actinopteri > Characiformes > Alestidae > Alestes > Alestes dentex. The sequence goes on along the minus strand of JBBIGA010000032.1, from coordinate 1,136,215 downwards.
CGGAACCAGTAATATATTTTTTAAACACTTCTGATTGGCCAACATGGCTTTAAAGTTAGCCTGTTTGTTTGGCTCCTAATAGTGCTTGACAGCTGTTTTTTGCATTTTTCTTTGGACAGAGAGAAAAAAAATGTGATTGTGTGGACAGGAGGATTTTTTCCCCTAAGTTCTAAGATGAAAAACCCCCATTTAATATACATGTATGTGTGGACTAGACCCTAGTAGTAGTAGTTGTAGTTAATAGCGGATATTTGTTGCAGCCCTAGTGAGAAGCACTGAAGGGCTACTACTTTGCCTTTACACATACTTTCTTTGCCCAAACCAGAACAAAAACTTCTCAGTGAGAAAGTGCAGTTGACAGGCAAGGTTTTACTACTGTGCCTCTCTTGAGACCCTGATGGAATGTGTGAAGTTTATGAAGTTTACTGTGGGGCGGTGGGAGGGGGGGTGAGTGTGCTGGCAGACTATGAAATGTATTGTTCATAATGGAAGACAGTGAGAGAGATAAACACAGCAGCCCTCACATCTCCCAGAGCTATCTCTCAGTGTAAACACTTTGGTCAGCAGGAACACTCCCGTCTTATTCCCTGCCTGTCATTCTCGTTGACGGCCAAGCGCCGAGGAGCCCCTTCCCACCTCTCATAGCTTCTAGCCACTCGTTTGCACCATTAGAGTGGAGACAGAGACAGACATCTAGTGCTGATCCAGCATGAGCCATGATAGGATCTGGATCAGGAGGATTTTTTTGTGTAAAAATGATCAGAAGCTAGGCTCGGCCGCCACATATTTGTGTGAGAGTACAGCATGTTGAAACTGCAGGACAGTTTGCTCACAAGCAGAGTCACTCACCAAATCCTTCAGAACATTCACGTCCATCACGCTGGAGACATCCTTCACTTTACCTCCGGTCAGATTTTCCAGTTGCTTCTCCTTCTCCTCTTCCTTAGCAGCTACAGCAGGGGCCCTGGACTCAAACTGTTAACACAAGTGTACCGCATTAGTCCAGCCCAATCACTCAGATCAACCCACTGATCAAAGTGACTGTAGCGTACACAGAGAACTATGTGACTGTGTGGATAGACAATTTATCTCCACTCACGTTAGCTCAGCCTCATGCCCAACTAATGCCAACATAAATACCAGTGAAAGGAAAGCAAATGAAGGCCCATCAGTAAAGTCATTGTGATGAGCCAAAAATCAACCTGTAATTATCATTAGTCCAATCACTATCAATTGTGATTAAGACAGTTGCACCTTGTGCTATGGTAATGAGGCCCAGACCCAGTGCTAGACCTACGATCCAGCTGGCTCAGCCCGAGAGAGAAGGACAAAAAGAAAGAAAAGGGAAAATTTAAGAAGAGTTAGTTTTCAGAACAAAATATCATTTTAACTTGAATATCCAAACTTAAAGGCTCTGAGAACACAGTGTAAAATGTAAAAATATTTATGTAATACCTAAATTGAGAGCTATATCAAACGACCAGCTAAGTTTGAATGAAAACAATAAAATACAACTTTAAAAACACTTATCTGACCTATCTGAGAATTGTTTGGGTGTGGCCCTAATGATGGCACCATGAACCACTAAAGCAGAAGCAACCACACAACGATGTGAGCGAAGCTGGGAGGAATTAGTTAAATGGGCTCTACATATGTAGTTTTATATATTTTTTTGTATTAAAGAAGGAGCGGTCCTGTGCCTACAGGAAATGGGTGGGCAGACCGGCAAACAACACGCAAGTTGATTTGCTAGTTTAGTTTTTGTCATTAGTTCTCTTGTCAAGTTTCTGCGACTCTAACACAGAGAGGGTGTGGGAGAACACAGGTTTGTTAAAAGCTGTGTGGGCAGGACAACCCACATTAGCCTTGTGAGGACTGATGATGTATGTGTGACCTAAGATTAGGCCTGCCTAATTTACATCAAAAGGGATTGTGGCAAAATATACTGGCCATTTAGTGGACACTGAAAAGATGTTCACAAAACATACTTTGCACATATATATATTGTGTGCCCACAAGGGAAAGACAGATTTAGTTCCCTGGATCCCGGAACTTCAAGTCTCTTTCTCACATACACACATGTACGCAGGCACACACACGCACGCAGGCACGGGTGTTTGTTTTCCTGTCCTTAAGAGATGTTTCCACTGAACTCTGTCAATTACAACCTTAACATCAAAGAAACAAAAATGTTTGATTTCTTCTCATTAGGAAGCCAAATGTCCTAACAAATTCAAAATTATCCCATCTTCTAAGATATTCTATTCTAGGTGTGTTTTCTATCATTCTAGAGACATTTCATCTCCACAGCTAAATACAGTACATGGCCGCACACACACACCTCCCTCTCTAGAGACCTATGAAGCCAGCCTCCCAGTGAGGCAGCTCTCTTTCCTCTCTAGAGGAGTCTGGGAAGGAGGCCAGGACTCTGATTACTGGGTATGACCCTAGTTGAGAGCAGCCATTCTCGGGGCAGGCTGGGTCAGAGGGCACTGGTGCTAGAGGATGCCCTCTGAAGAGCCTTTTTCTTATAAGTCACTGAGCACACAATAGAGCTCTGTGCTGGAAAGCAGCAGCAGACACAGCTTCTTCAGAGCAGGTAAAGAAAACACATGGGACTGAAATGTGTGAAAGCTCAAGTTCAGACCTGGTGTAGGTGTGGCTGGGTGCTGTAACAATGGTTGCACAGCAGGGAGAATGTTCGAAGATTGAGTGTGTGCACACTGGGCCTGTGAAGAGTGACTATTAATGTTATTCACATGTTAAGGTGTGCCATGGCTACATAAACGGATCATTTGTATGCTGATACAGTAACCTTCTAATTAAAAGTATGCACAGCCCTTGATTACACTTCAGATGATTGATCACAGAGTTCAGGTTATCATTCAATTGCAAAACAGCATGATTCACCCGGCAATACCCACATTTTTAAAGCAAGATAGAGTGGCACTGGCACAGACTAGGTGTAGCCAATATAGGCTTTGCTGTGTTTAATGTGTTCTGAAAAATATTACGAAATTGTAACGCAGTATGTTCCACACTTTTAATGTACTGAGAAGGAGACAGAAGGTTTATGTACAATTGCGTGGTATCCACAACTGAAGAAGAGTCAAGACAGTATGGGTTAAAACAGCTATGAGGAAAGAATTCTGTCCTGCACAGGTGGCAAACATCTTTCAGCATTAGTGTCTGTACACCGACATTTGCATACACATGCAAAAACCTAAAATTATATTTCAGCAGGAGTAATATCAGAAGTTGTGGGTAGAGAACATCCAGCAATGCTCAGTGAAAGTATCCAAGTGTTTGCATTTATACATACACACAGATCTGATCACAGTGTGTGATTAACTCCCTTTGGACTCAAGGTCACTTTCACTTGTCTTTTAAAAGCCAACATTCAGATTTAAAACACATTTAAATGCCAAATGTAAGCAGGGCCTGTCAGGTCTGTGAGGTATACTGGATAAAAATAATTGCAAACAATACTCCCGCCCCCATTCAAAAAGTTACTTTCAACCAATCAAAAAAAGGTTGGTTACCTGCAAATGTTTGTGATGAAATGAAGGCTAAAGTTAAAGCATATTATTAATGTCACAAGTGTAAAGTTGTTTAAGTAGAACTCTAAAGGGTACAAATAAAGATGATAAGTAAAATACTCCCTTTCCCTTGTGTGGCTGATAGTTATGCTTAGATTGCAGAACTAGAGAATGTGTAGAAGGCTTAGCATCAGGGTAGAACAGGTTATAAATGCATCCATAATGTACCTGCAGGCTCTCTGCCAGCTGGCAGTAGTACTCCTTGATTTCCATGATGGCTCCAGTTATGTCAATGGAGGGGAAGTGAAGAGCCACAGCAGGAGCTCCTTTATCTCCAGGTTCAGATAGACTCTCAACCCTCTGTGGACCAGCATAGCATTAAGAGGTTACATGTTTGTCTTCAGGTCGAAATACGTGGTCCTCTAAGACAGAGGGTCACCTTTATTAATCATGTCTGAATGCAGTCTGTGCAGAAAGAACATGCAAAGCAGCACTCCTGAAACATTAATAATGAGCATGCAGCAGATTCATCGGGGGGCATGAAATCTCTCGATAATGGTAGCTGCCACTAGTTATGGAGGGTGGCACTGAGGGAGTGTGTTAAATGTGGGATACCACAGTAATATGGGGAGAAAAACACATACTGATGAAGTTTCTTCTGCCTCAAGCACTCCTCTGCCCCTAGCTCCCAATGCTGATATGAGGGACTGGGCTGTCTATTACCTCTGCAGGGAAAATGAGGGTGGAGAATGAGGGATGAGAGAGAGAGAGAGAGAGAGAGAGAGAGAGAGAGAGAGAGAGAGAGAGAGAGAGAGAGAGAGAGAGAGAGAGAAGAAAAAAGATGCAAAAAGGAAGATAGATAAGAATGATGAGCAAAAGGTAGAGAGAAAACCTAGGAAAGACAGAGGCAGGAAGAAATAGAGAAAGGCAGGGTTCAGGGAAAAAGGTATAGAAGGCAAGGCAGCGATAAAGAGAATGAGAGCGCACGAGAGAGAGGACATACACAGAGAAAAAGCTTCTTTTAAAGCTTTTCTTGTTATGTGGGCCAAAGCTATCTATGACATCAACCTTGCTCTGGCCGACCCTTGCCAGCTCTCTGCTCTCTCAACGATTCTTTTTCATGTTACGCTATAATGGAGTGTGCTTAACGGCTGATGAGAAAGGGCACAGCAGCCTTTTCTCTGGACATCTTTAGAAGTTTGGAAGATGATGTGTAATGAATGTGAATTAGAGAACATGCCACACAATGAGTGTTTGAGCAGGGCTTAAAATCTAAAGCTGAGTGATAATAGTGAAACTAGCTTTACCATGATCTTATAATCTTTACAGGCATGTATACTTAAACCATGAGGCAATGTTACTGGAATGGCAAAATTTTATATGGCTTTCCCCATATATAGAGCTACAAAAGGGGACTACCATGAAACTTTCACTTCCGAACTGAGGATTCCAGCTCGGAAGTGTGTGAGGGAAAGTGCCAAGGATACAGCTGTGTCCAGTGCCTTCTTACCAGCTCATGCTGTTGCTCCATTTTGGCCAGCTGCTCTTCATAGATGGCCACTTGTTCTCTGAGTGCCAGACAGTCAGCAGTGACTGCGTCAACTTCCTGCAGGGGGCACAAGAAATTAGCAGGCGAATCACTGCGTGCGCGCACACACACACACACACACACACACACACACACACACACACACACACACACACACACACACACACAC
>JBBIGA010000032.1:1113873-1130858 GCA_037576975.1 Alestes dentex | reverse complement strand
CACACACACACACACACACACACACACACACACACACACACACACACACACACACACACACACACACACCTCAGTTAGGTGAACAGCTTTTGGTTTTGGCATTAAACATCCCACTGGAGATCAGAGAAAGTGCAGGAAAAAAAACAAAAACAAACAAATCAGACACATGATCATAAACATCTTGGGGTCAGGCACTGAAGTCATTAAAGCTCTCGGAACCACACCAGGGCAAACTGAAACTGCATGATTTCAGCAGTGGAGAAGGCTCCAAGAGACATCACAAGGCTCCAAGTGTCTGCACAAGCAGGCTCAATACTACCCAGTCACCTTGCTATCCTATCAGTCATGGTAGTGTTGGGTGGGCCCAATAATATGTAGTAAGTTAAGACTCACATACGCATATACAAACAACACACACCTAAGCTCTCTGGCATTGCCAGGTCACCATTTATGCCTGTGGGGTTATGACCAATGATCCTCAGTCCTCATCAGTGCCCATTAGGAACCCCAGGATGAAGTCATTGGCTCTCTGCCGATCGTTTGGTGTCTGCCTGCCAGTTAAGTTTGGTGGTGGCCGGATGAGAAGACTTGCAAAGAGGGTAGCTGAATAGAACAGCATGCAAATGTGAAAATATGAGCAACAGTGATAAAAATGTAACAGTAATCACCTTACTGCATTTTACTATCTTTCAATATATTAATTACTGATAACGGTGTCTGCATTATCTAGTATATGACAAACTTGAACTTGAAATGAACAATGACATCAACATACTGGAATGCATTTAGTGTTGGTAAGTATAAGGGTAAGTGACTGACCTAGAAGGTTGGCAGTGAGGTTGTTATCGATTGAGTGCTTGAGCAGTTCTCTGAGGAAAGCCACCAAATAGCGGAAAACATTGCGATGAGCTCGGGGTAGCTGAGATATTAACTGTTGAACAAAACATGAAGATAAAAAATAGCATTGTTTGACTTATTTTCTTCAAGAGTAATGCTCCACAGAGAATGAAAGGTAAAACCATTAAAAACATCTGTCAAACAACTGAAATCATTCGTATCAGTTTGTGAATGAAAATCATATTTACCCTATTTTTCCATAAGTTCTATTTTCCAAAAGAATTATCATAGCATTAAGTGAACAAAATATGCTTCATAAGGCTTTTTTTTTTATAACATTTAACAACTCAATAACATTATTTACATCATGTAAACATGAATCTGAATATGAAAATCATGATGTCCATAGAAGAAATGCAGTTCCCTCCTTGCCATACAGAAAGAACAACAGTGGCTGGAAGTTCCAACCAGAAAGTGTATACAGTAACCCCCCGCTTTTACGCGGATCAGGAGTTGCGGAATCAGTCCACTGCGGATTTTTTTCTGAGAACCTAACTGATAATTGTACACGGAAATCCCCAGAATAAACGTGGAAACTTCAAATATTCTCAGCATAAATATCATAAATTCAGCTACATTTCTATGAAAAATATAACCGTATAAATGTTTTTGTACTGTCCAGAGAACACAAAGAAAGCGCATCTTGGGATGGTTTGAAAGTAGCCAATCCGAGAACGTTATTTATTTCTCCTTGCTGCTGATTGGCTGCTGCAGATTGATGCACCTGTGGCAGCGGCAGTTCAGAATTTCTGCAGTAGAGCATGTCGAGAGTTTCTCTTGTTTTTCGCTTAAAGCCCAGTGTTTTATTACTGTAAATTAAATTAAAAGAGGCGGTTGAGCTCAGTCACTGTCCAGTGTCTGCTTTAACCAGTGGGTCACATCAATACGACTCCTCCTGAAGCCCCTGAATAAGACGCACCACTCGATGAACAGTGAACTGTAAAAATGATTGGTGATTCCCCGTACATTTTACTGTATATTTATTACTAAAAAATTACATTAATGTACTACTGTATTTACCTGCTTATACCAAAGAAAATGGCAGCGCATACTAAACAAAACATGCTTGCATGAATTAATTGTGGGAGATTAACTGTCCATTTTCGTTAAGGGTAATGTATTACGCTGAATTTATAATGAAATTAAAGTGTTCGGATTCAGTCATTTTTTTCTTAGAACTGAACTAATAATTGTTGACGAAAACTCCAGATTCATGGAAACCACGGATATCCTCCACATTTTTTTGCTTTTTTCGTGCCAATATATAATTCTTAATGCATTTTAGTGTTAAATTATTAAGAAAAATATAATTTACTAATTTTGTAACAAATATAAATGTAAATTCAGCTACATTTCCATGTAAAATATAACTATATAAATGGTTTTGTACTGTCCAGAGAACACAAAGAAAGCGCTTCTTGGGATGGTTAAATACAGCTATACTCAGAGCAGGCACAGACTGGGCCAAAAAAAAAAAAAAAACAGCCCTGGACTTTCTTCACCAGATGTGTGCAGAGGTCTGCGTCTCAGCTGAGAAAGACCAAAGAATACCAAAGAAATTGCCCATGCATTAATTACAGTACAGTCTATACGGAGGTAACATCGGTGTTTACATTTTAGCACTGCAGGAGTTCAGTGTAAACTGTACAGTAGGAATACAGGTTTACCTTTACATTTTTGTTAAGGGTAACGTATTAAACTGAGTTTTAAATGAAACTAAAGTGTTTTGGGAGCATATTTGGGGGCATATTTAGGGTTTACACTATAAAAATAGGCATTTTTTGAAAATTACAACTATACACGGGTGCTCTTGGAACATAACCCCCACGAAAATTGGGGGTTACTGCATATGATTTATTCACAAAGTGTTCCTACTCTTTCTTGATTCAGCCACGCACACTCATTCTCAATCACGTTGGCTTTAAAAAGTTCTACAGCAGTGCAATGGAGCACCTTAAAAAATGTGTTCATGTTTCCGATGTCATGTTATAGTTTGTACACCTTTCCAAAATTGTATTAGCAGGTTACAGTAACAGTAGCCTGCAGGTTAACTTAACGTAGTAAGCTTCATAACCATAGTAATACATAAACAAAAAGCATTTTAAAGGACATGAAAGTGTGTTTTTACTAGGGTTGCACCGATACCAATACCAGTATCGGGCCAATACTTCGTTAAAATACTCGTACTCATGTTCGTACGTGAACTGCCCGATACCACTGAACAATATCCTATTTCACTACATCAACTGATCACTCTGGGCGGATGTGATTTGTTGTCCTGCAACCAAACTTAACGCACGGTTTTGTGTACAAGAAAGCAGGAGACTGTTTTTATACTTTCTTTAAGGGTGTTTTTTACATATAGTCCTCTTTAAAGGAACCGAACTGAAGCGGTCCAAAAAGTAGACCGAGAGAAAGGGGACTCTTTGTATGTTCACTTGAAGGGGATTCGGTTCTTAGTTCATCTGAAGGGGACTCGGTTCTTTTTCTGTGCACACTGTGCAGAGCCGCTCTGACACTGTGAGTTCATTTGAAGGGGACTCGGTTCTGTTTCTGCTCCGGAGCTGTACCGTACCACGTCATGTAACTACGGCAAGCCTCCAGGGGATAAATTGGTGGAAGCCAATCCGGAGCACTTTGTGTTCATAATGCGCAAGTTTAACTGAACCGTGCTGCGGACTTAAAGCTTTGTTCAAAGAATGAACGGTATTTTTTGCCTTGGAATAGCCTTCTGTTAATACTTTCTATATTTAACCTTATTATACCCTTAGCAAAAAGTAGTTTATTCAAGTGTACTACGACTATAATAATTTTATACTAAAACTGAGGCAGTATTCTTGAAGTTTACTTTTATGTGCTATATTTTATATACTTTAGAATAGTATAGTGAAGTATACTTGACTTATACTTTATACTGAGTATAAAGAAAGTAAATAAAGTATAGTTTTGTAAACTTAATGTTCCAATTTAGTCAGAAGTAGTATTAAATTAGTATACTTTCAAGTACACTACAAGTACATAATGTGTATACTTGCTATACTTATACTTAAGCATACTTAATAAAATGAACTTCAGGTATACTACTTTTGCTAAGGGTAGGCTTGTCAAACTGTAGAAGAGAAAATAAAACCGGTCTCCAAATTACTTGCACTTGCACGGACACCATTCTAAGAAGTATCGGTATCGGTACTCGGTATCGGCAAGTACACAAATAAAAATACTCATACTCGTATCGGTTTGTAAAAAAAGTAGTATCGGTGCAACCCCAGTTTTTACCAAATCAAGTTAGACAAAGTTAGCTTAGCAAGTTACTGATGTGAAAGGCATCTATTTTTTCTAGTGGTTTCACCATTTAACTTGCTATACTGAAACTGGCAATAATGAAAGGGAGACTACAGGCAGTCTCTTAGGCGTCTATTCCTGTCTGTTTTAAACTTTATTTGGAAAGCAGCTTTTGGTTGTCTGCTGCCATGTGCCTCTCACAATATTATTGTCGATAAGCAACTGCTAGGATGTGTGATCAGACCATGGTGCACTACACACAATCTCATAAGCCTAGTTAACTGCATTTAAAAAATTGTAATTTTCAAGTTGGAAGGTGAACCTTCTTCCCATTGACAACTTTCTGGGCAGCGGGTTTCCTCAGGAATTTGGTGGTATTTTGCCCCATCCTTTTTCCTTCCACCACCCTGGTTTACTGTAGAAATGGTGTTTTTTGGATGGTGAGCTGTATTGGCTTTCCATCAGATGTACAGTTTGGTGTTGAGGCCAGATAGTTTGATTTTGGTCTAATCTGACCATTACACCTTTTTTATTTTTTTTTACACTCCTCAGAATCTTCAAGGTGCTTTTTGGCAAAGCTTAAACGAGGCTTAATATGGCCTTTCTTGAGAAGTGGCTTTTTTCTTGCAACCCTCCCACACAAGTCACATTTGTGGAGCACTTATCACACGCACAAAATGACCATTCTTTGGCAAAAATTCCTGTAACTGTTTTAAAGATGCCGTAGGCCTCTCTGACCACTTCTATTCTTCTATCCAGTTTGAAAGGATGGTCGAATCCAGGGAGGGCCCTAAAATTACTAAAGACTTTCCATTTCTTAATTAAAGACTTTACTGTGCTCCTAGGGATTGACAAAATCTTTGAATTTTTTTGTATCTCTCTCATGACCTGTCACTGTCCACAACTTTATCCCTGAGATGTGCAAAAGTCCTGATCCACCCCTCATTTTATACTTTGCACCTTGTCGGTGCAAAAATACAATTTATGCCTGTCAAGCTGTTTTATATTTGGCATATTAAACAGATAACATGTTTTACTGCAACAGGCTGCAAAGTATCTAAAGATACAAGGCTCCTAGACATAAAGGTGTTCCGACCACTCAGAATTCACCAGTATACCAATCATGGGCCTGATCTTCTGTGATCATCTGCACTTGTTTCTTCATTGGTTTATACCTTCTGTTAGAAGGCTTTGTTATGCTTGAACAATTCATACATAAACAATAACAATCCTCTGAAACTGGTCAGGTACAGGGACTGGCCTGAAAATGAGAGCCTTTGAATGTCCATGTCCTTCAGGAAGCCTAGAGAACTGTTCCTCAAGAATATTTCATTAAACAAATAAAAGAATAATCTTTAGAAGCAAAATATGAAGAAATGAGATGTGCCACAATACTTTTGTTTAGTACTGTAAGTATATATCAGTAGGCACGATTCTAGTGGTTTGTTTTTGTACCTGTTTACAAAGGCGACTGTCATGTGAGCATTCGAGACAGCGTTGGTAGAGCTCGTAACACACCACTGGCTCAGGAAGAGCCTCCAAGAAGATCAACAGCGCCTCAGCCACTGAGTGGTTACAACCAGCTGACACACACAGTTAGGGAGCACACACAAACTGGACACACACACACCCTCACACTATGGGCTTACAGTTAAAGGAATTCCCAGGAGACCCTTAACAGAACTGAAGAATGCAGGACAAATTGGACTGAGACGACATCCATGCTAATGTCTAGAGATGGGCTAAGTGGCAGAATGAAAAGCAGGAATGAAAAGAGAAAGGGAGCAAGCCAGAGGGTTCAAGCCCTTTTACAGTAGGATGGTAAGGGGCTAGTTGCTAAAAAACGCTGTCTAAAAGAAGTCTGGTTACAAAGTGCCAAGTTGAAATAGGTGGGAAAGTACAGCTTGGGCAGAGCACTTAAGATGAGCACACTCATTCCCATTTACCAGGCTGGGGGGAAACTGGCACTGTATCTCAACAAATTACTGCTAACTGTCCTACAGAATGGCACCATAGAGTGCAGTGGTTGTATTACACATTCTACATGCTATACATTGCACACATAGTCATGTATGGGAAACAATGGTTAAGTGATGTATCTAGAGGAAAAGGATACGAATTGAGTCAGGTATACTGGTGTCCAAGCAGTCAATGATGCTCTGCAACTCATCTTGCAGGCCAGGGGTCTGGAAAAGTTCCTCCTAGAAACAAATTCTTATTAGCCTAATTTCTGATCCATTTAATTTATCTAAACATTATTGTTTTCAAACGTTTACCTGCTGACAGGCCTTGGTAAAAAGATGGTTAACCAGCAGCCATATCTCCTTGGGAATTTTTAAGGGTTTGTCCTCTGTGTTGGTACTTTCCAACAGGAAGTTCATCCTGGATTTTTCCTAGGAAATGGAATAACGTTAACATGTTAAACAAATAACTAAATAAATAATTACACTTTTAGAAACATTTTTACTTATTTTGAGACATGATTCAAGGGGCATATTTCATACATTACATGTTAGAGGTTAAGAGTGTCCCATATTATTTACAGGGAAAAGGGATAGTGAAGGAGCATAATTTCTTTAAACCCTGTATATGGATCCAAGCAAACACAGGACCAAAATAAGCCCTGAGACTAACTTCAACTGTGCAAAAGGATGCTAAACAGAGCACAGTGTTGTATGACAGTCACAAATAAGATTTTTTTATTTTTTTGGAGAAACACAGGATCTTTTTTTTTATATCTGTGCACCTAATAGAGAAAAAAGACTAACAAACTGAGTTGTAACAGTCAAATATTTTCAAAGATAACTCTTTGCATCCCCGGTGGACTTTGGGGAATACCAACTGTACCCTCTTGGCAATTTATTCCATGCAATACTACAGCATCAGTGGCTGGTGAGCTGCTGAGAAATAGCTGCAGTATTGCTTAAAAGGCTTAGGTTTGTCAGATCCTAAACTCTTATTAGCCTATTCAGTATGTATAGGGAAATAACTGACTTAGTTCTGTTAAAAAAGCTGCAAACATACACAATGCAGTCCTTAAAGTTTTGGCCACCTATGCAAGCATGCTGGACATACAGCCAGGTAACTATACACAAAAAAAACAACTGCGTGCAATTCTACACTTCAGCAATCCTTACAGAGCTTTACCTTTTCCATGTAGCTATCTTCTCCCTGAGAATCAAGCAGTCCCAAGAGTCATTGATTGAGAAGTAGTGGACAATGCATAAAGGAGGAAGAGAGGAAATGAGGGAAACAGAGAAATTGCATAACTAGTGAAAAGGATTGCAAAAGATATGGTGAGCACTTGTCCGTCACCACCATCAGTTAGAAGTCAGAAAAGAAGATCAGCAGAAATAAAAGAAATTATTTAGACTTAAGGGAATTAAAAACTGCACAGTGATAAAAGCAAACAGTAATGCAGAGATGATCGAAAATGTGCTGAATAATGACTAGAAGGTACTGAGTATGCTGACTTTGTAAAAGTGTTTTTCAGAGAACAGTGCTTCCTTGTTCCTTAAGTGACAACAGGCATCTCAAAACAACACGGTTTACAAGACAAAATGCAGATTCGTTTCCACATTCATGGAAGGGTTCGGAGCAGATTTTGTGTAAAATAGATAATTTTATTACCATGCAGTAGGGCCATGCATGAGATGCAGTGCCGCTGGTCTTTTAGAGCAACTATTTAGAGCATAATTTCATGGAAGCTGATAGCTAACAGTCTGATGAATTTATATATTTTCAGCTTCGATGTTGTCTCTTGGGTTTGTGGTTCACAGAATTGTCATAATAGAATTGTCATAATAAATCACTCATTACGAATACACCATTTATCATTAAAGTACTATTGTGCTGACTGTAAAGTCACTGTGGACACTTATACAATAACAATAGCCTAAATTGAAATGATCATTTTCTTGCTGATTCAAGAAACAGAGATAACTGGATAAAAACACAGCTGCACATGGGTAAACAGGATTGGTAACAACTCCAATTACCCCACTATGATAACCTGTCACACATTAGTATTTCCCTAAAATCAACAGAAAACATTGAATTGGCTATCAGACTGAGAAAAAAGTAATGAATGTGATTCAATCCTATAACAAATCTAGAATTAAATAGCACCCACTTATACTATGTGATGTAATGTTAGCTATTCCTTGTGGGGTAGTTTAAATTGATCGTCCATTTTTAGATGCATAAGATCCTGTTAAGGAAAACACCCAAATTAAAGCACCTCCTTTTAAAATTAAGTGGTTTTAATGAATAAATACTGAACCAAAAATTTGTGTCAGCAGACACTCATGGTTCTGGTAAGGTACTGGTATTGGAAAAGTACCTAAGTACAGTACTGCACCATCTCTAATAGCCGGCAGCTGGTGGCCTAGCGGTTAGGGCGTTCACCCTGCAATCAGAAAGTCATGGGATCAAATCCCAAGACTGCTAGAGGTACCCTTGAGCAAGGTACTGTCCTTCACACACTGCTCCCCAGGTGCTGTGTTCCTGGCTGCCCGCTGCTTCACTTGGTGAATGGGTTAAATGCAGAGGAAGAATTTTGTGCTGTGGTGTGTTCATGTATGACAGCATGGTCATGTTACTTTTCTAAATGACAAAGGACATGCTTAAGATGTTAAAATTAGTAGTGCCTAGAGTAACTGTCATTACTATATTTTAATGTAGCATGCAATCCACTCTTATTCACTCTCAAGCTGTTTTAAGTCCTTACCAAGTCGATGAGTTTGGTAACGGGGATTTCACGGATGGGTTTCTTCATACGGCACAGGGTCTCCAAAGACGTTCCAAAACAGCTGGGCAAGTAGTTCCCAGACACAGTGATGAAGTAGTCTTTCCCGCGGTCCAGGTGCAACACTAGGATGTCCTCAATTTTATCCTCTCCAGAGTTGAGCAATGTTACAGAATCCTTACTCACATATACCTCCAGGGCAATCTCCATGGTCTCATCTGCAGTTACAGTAAAGAATAAAACCCTTAACATTCTGTCAATTTCTTAAATATTATGAATGACAGACACTCACTAGGGTCCAGTAGGCCTTCACTGGGGTCAGCTCGTAACCAGGGTTTGCAATACTGAGAGTCTGAAAGTTTGGGGATGAAGGCAAAAGTGCAGGGAACCTGACCATCGTTAGTGATGAGAAAAATATGCCTCTGCAGCTGACGAAACTTCACATTCTCAAATACGAACTGCAAAAGATTAGAAAACAATGAATAAAGGACAGAGTGAAGAAGAAGTTCTTATGTATGAGTTTGGCTCTGAATCGAGGCAATGCTGAGCTGATTACAAATGTAATAATAAATAATTTATTGGATATATACATATGTACACTTCAGTTTCTCTGCATATAGCACAAATGAGGAAGACACTGAAAGAATCTGGCAGCATGGTACTACTGATCTAAAGTTTACATGCTGAGGTATTACCTAAAAAGTTATAGCAGCACATTTGACTGATGCAGCGTGAGTGAACATAAAGCGATCCGCTCCTGTCTGCTGCTTTCATTACTCACCTCCCGTCGAGTCAGTGACAGAGAGGGCAGGAAGTCATTCTCCATCCTATCCATTTCACGAACTATCTCCTCAAATACTTTCTTATAGCGGTTTTCATTCACCATCTTCACCTGTAACGTGCGTATATGCAAACAAGTACACAAACACACATTTTCAAATACTGGAATTCAAAATGTGCCAGATAGAGAAGTAAAATTAAATCACTGCAGAGAACATGTTTGCACTGCTCCAGAGTTCAGTGGTGGCATGCTTTACCTTAGTAAACCGTTATCTTAGTTCTGATTTGCTTATAGAAATAAAATGTACTGCCAGAATGACCATCATAAACTGTGACTCTGTTTGAGGCAACAGGGATTCTCTGTCCAGAATTCTGGCAGCAGACCCACCGAAATGAGTTTAATTGTATATGTAAATATCATTAACAGAATTCAAAATGAGAAAACATTAGAGATATTAGTCTGGATCTCACCCCAATGCTAAAGAGGGAGCTGACAGGTTTGTGGTCACTGGTCTGCAACTCCATATGGCTCCTATAGTGCAACTGCTTGACATTATTACCCCTCCATAGGATCCGGTCACACCAGGCTGGGACCCTGCACTTTCCACTGTATACCAAAGAAAGAAATACAAGTAAGAATAATGGTCAAATGACTAGTTCAAAGAAGTTCAAGAATGTTTGTTTTGACTTATCTTAGGCTGAAATTCAAAACTGAATTATCGATAACTGTGGGATAACTGAAGCCAAAAGATGACTTTAGGATAGGCATTAACAATTATCAGTAATACCTTGAATCCCAACGGTCTGATTTGGCATCATATTTGTAAGTGGGAATGAAGTTGATTTCTCCCTCCATGAAGTCAGTGAAGGCACGCTTAGTCTGCCTTTGGATGTTCAGCTAAAACACAAAATAGAAATTAAAAGTAATTTTGATGAAACTTGGACGGATATAGAAAATTTTACTCAAACAGTATGACAAACCTATGCTGCTCCGTGATGCTTGCTATTTCACAACAGAAACAACTTGTGCACATCATTTTTAGAGTAAAGGATGAGTTAATGTAACCTGCAGATGTCTCTGCTTCAATTACCAAACAGAGGACATTACAGGATGGCTATTAATTGTTTAAAGGAGTTCCTGATTGGTTGAATCCGGAGTTATTTTGCCTTCAAGTACAACAAACTCTAAAAACATCTAGAAAGCATTATAATAGTGCAACACTGTGCTTTAAGCAAGCATTACCACTGTAAATTATATAACTAACACAGGAGTGTTTTGCGTGTTACCATGTCTGGAGTAAAATGGGCTTGAAAAGCCCACTGCTAAAAAACGCAATCACAAAAAAGGAAACGGGAACAACAACAGGGGATTCCACTCACTGACTGAATTAGTTCTAAGATTGCTGAACTGAAGCAATGTTCTTACTATGTTCACAATAACATTCCTTCTTTTACGTAACTATTTTGAAACGCAGCACACTCTGGGCCTACCTGATCATTCTCCTGGAGCCTCCGCAGCTCATTTTCAGCAATGAGTCTCTTCACCTCAGCTGCATCATATACAAATAGCCTATAGTTCAAATCTCCCAGCCAGATCACCACACTGAGAAGTAAATAAATGAGCACAAATTTGAGACATACAGTGACAGAAAACAAGCGTTCAGATACTATTGTTTTTCTTATTCAATATGTTTCCAGTGTGGATATTCCCTTTTACACACATACTGTCTTTTGGATTTGCATTTAATAATATGAATAAAAATCTAAATCCACACATATAAATAAAGGTATGTTTAAAACAATATAATTTTTTTTGCTTTTTGTAAAAAAGTTGTTGAATATTGCTGATTTGAGGCATCTACAGTAAATTTCCTTTTTGTAGCATTACAGTCACATTTTTGGCCAACTCTTCAATTCATCAGAGGGTGCCTCTGAAGGGCTTACAATTTCAAAATAATCAATATATTTTCAGGAAACTCACTCATGTTTCACTATACTAAGAGTTTGGTGATCCGAGAGGTGAAAGGACATGCGGGCACAAATGTCTTTGTAGTCTTGGTTCCGCCGCTCAAAGTCCTCCACATGGGCCGCCAGGTGAGAGTTCACAATGCAGAAGCTGGTGTTGTGGAATACAAATCGCACTGCCACTCCTCCTTTATTTCCCTGCAGATGTGCACAGATCAAACTCTATTCTCTAGTTCAAATATATGCTGCTATTACAGTACTATTAATAAATAAGGAAACTAACTGCATTTTCTGTCATGACAAACATTATACTCACCATTTTATTCATGAGGCCAGTTCCAACAGTCTCAACAGCAACCTCTCTGATGTGGTTCCTGTGTTCCTTTTTGACAAACACCACCAGCATCATACCCACTAATCGAATAGTGCGCACCTGAATACAGAATAAAGGACAGGATGAGAGGTAATTTTGGATCTGATGCTTTACTTAAACAACAGTCAGCTCGCATTGTGTTATTTAAGAAATATCGCTCAAGTTAGGCCTTTTGCTGTCGTAAAGCGATTCATAAACACTTAAACATGCCTTTATTGCAAGCAGAATTGACTATTGTAAGGTTAACTGCATATTTTAGGACGGAAATGTCGAAGTTCCAAAGCTCTCAGTAGCCTAGCAATTGTGTACCCTCACTGAATGCCTGTCTGAACACGTACAGTTCTTCTACAAACACCCTATAAATCAAAGAAAAAGGGGAGAGGACCCTATCTTTGCCATTAAACTGTAGTTCATAATTTTCCTTTCAAGAAAATAGAAAATCTTCAAATAGATAAATTTAACTTTCATTTACAATTATAATGCACACCAAAATTACTTCTCGTAATTTCACTTAATTTTATTTCATTACAATGAATATCAATAGTTTTGGATGTATTTCTTAAACAGGTGTATTTCAGGGTAAAGCACCAATTATTGTCTGTCACAGCTATGACAAAATCTCATTTTTACATTAGAAGCTTCGGTAGCAGTCACTCACCCGTTTATACTTGGCTTTGGGATGAAGGCTTCGCTCCACTGCATCAACCCACAGCTGCTCTTTGGAAGAGTCCAAGTATAAAAAGGCCTCTGTGCTTAAATCCAATTCTTGAAATCTAACAATTCACAATATACTACTGACACAACAATTCAAACAGACTTTACCAAAATATACAATGATCAGTGCCTTTGCAGCTTCACCTTCCCTGAGAGCTCCTTAATAATAACATAAATCAACTGGCAGTTAAAGAACATAATACAGGCACATACGACAAAAAGCCAATTGCAACATTTTGAGAAAAATGTTTTAAAAAAAATATTTAACTGTAATAATATTTCTGACAATCACCCCAGTGCGTATACATCAGGAGGCTCAGGGTCACAACACAACCAGGGATTCAAACCGCTGTCAGGGGACTGACCATTCACATTCCATGTACCTGCAAAGAGCCTAAAAAATAAGTAGGAAAATGGCATTTTGAACTGGTATCACAAAGCAAAATGATCAAACTTCAATGTCAAGCAAGGAATCGATGTTAACCTGAAGTTGTGGATGTCCACATACTCCTTCTCCTTCTTGCCCAAACGGTATCTGAGAAGGCCCTCTCTCATGCCTGACTGGCTGCTCATCATAGCTTGCCTCATGCTGTGCGTGGTTGGACTGTCGGACCAAGAGCTAGATCGCTGTGAAGAGTGACTATACCTGTAGATCACATAACACAGAATTTATAACACTAACTGAGGTATAAAGACCAAAAGTTGATTGAGACTTTTCATACTTACTCTTGTCTGACAGGTGTGCCAGTTTGCATAGGAGGAGGCCTATCTTTTGGAGGTGGGCCAGCCACTGAAGCACCAGAGGGTGTGTATAGTCCTTTCCGAGGAGGAAGAGCAGGTGGTTCCCTCTGGGCAACTATCCGGTTTTGCTGGTTCTTCTTTTCTTCTACTTTTAAAGAATGGTTGCAATTCTCCCCAAAACCAAAATCTGTCACAAGTGAGACTGCAGAGTCTACAGAATCTGGGGAAAGCACAGCAGCATTTACATGACTGTTACTAATAAAAATAACTAAGTGAGGAATCAGTCAAATGAATCACATAAATAAACGTAAGTACATTTTACATACCGGTACCTAAAGGCTTTCCTACAGTGCTATTGGTGGTACCGCCTTGCACAGTGGGCTTGGACGCACTGATTGCAGGTTTAGAGGTCCCTATTTGAGGGGAGACTGGGAGAGACACTTTGACAGGGGCAGGAACAACAGGCTCCATTTTCCTGGGCAATGAACTTTTTCCTTCAACTGGAACAAGATTGATAATGCAGTCATGTAAATGTGACAGACTTACAAGTTAACTGGACCTTTTATGGCTTCATTTTCATAAGGCAAAAACACGTTAACAAAGGCTTAGTATAATGCCTTATAACCAGACATGACAATGCCGCATTGCATATTACTGCATAATAGACTTTTTTTTTTTACTGCAATGAAAGCACTGCTGCAATATGCAGGAGACTATTAAGCTTGCAGTCAGTAATTACAGACTTACCAAACTGATAAATTTATACAAAACACTATGCATGCTGGGAAGCTCCTGCCTGACATTACAGTATTTATAATATGTATGACTGTGCATCTCTGCTGTTTGAGATAAATCGTGACAGTTGATAACTGACAATCATAATGGTTAAAAATATACTATTTAACCCAGACTCCCTGAGCATGTCTGGCTAGTGAAGACCGGGGATGGTTGCAACATTTTTGGCTGTATCTTGGAGGTCCTTAGCTAGTGTGGCCAAAACGTGATACAAACTGGTTACATGTGTCTGCTATTAAATGTTGTAGCTGTTATCTCTACAACACAAACAGAAAATGCATAGTTTAGTCTAAAACACTAAAACACTGAATTGTTACAATTCACATAATCCAGGTAAGTTGTAAAACAGCCTGGGGTGAAATGTAACATTATGAAAAAGATTGACAAAAACTTGATACTGTAAGCTTTTCTTATTCAACACCTAAATTACTTTCTATGTGTGTGGGGTGTGTGTGTCACTCATAGAATTGACAGAAATTTGAACCTAGGCCTAGTAATAAAATTGAACAAAATGTACAAATGTGCACCAGCTTCAACAATTGAACATTAGTGTGTCGGTGTGTGAAGCTGTTAGTCACCATCAGAATCACAGTGGTGACAGATATATGGCACTCCTGGAGAGCAGGCTTTGTGGGCCAGCTCTTGCATCCATCCTGATTTATTTCGACTTCCAATACTTCCTGCTATCCCCTCTCTCTTACAAAGTGGTCTGCATAACGTATGCATGGGAACACAAACATTGGAGGGACTGTGCTGCCAACAGCACAGACTGCACAGGCAGTAGAGACCAGTGAACCCATTTCTGCTGAAGTCTTCGACCCAACCTGTTTAGTGCCACATTTTGCAATCACTCTGTCTAGGGTTTGCACAGTTGTTTTATCTGTATTCCATATGTCATCGGCAGTTACCCTGTGCCTGCTTATCACTTTGTCAATTAATGGACAGATTTGGGCTTCTTTTCATGTAGACCAAAACCAGTCTGCTCCAGCCTTTGAGGATTTGTCCCATGACTTCGGATGCTTTCACCAATATTTCACTGCAAGCTGATACAGTTATTTTAATCACACAAAAACTATTCAGTATTTCCCTATCCATCATATTTTATATTGCTACCAGTATAAATTGTTAGCATTTTAAGAGTAGAAATAAAAAGAATTACATTTAAATTAGGTTTAGATATGACAAATATATTTGAATAAAATGTGATCTAAAAGTTAATGGCAGAATATAATTATGTTGAAATTAAATAAAACCACAGTTATTGGTTTTATTTAATTTCTGAGTCCAAATGAGGCGGAGTATAAACAGCGCAGACTATGATCGTAGTGAATTCCCGAGGAAGAGGGAAAAGGCAACACCTGACCAAAAGTTCCAGGCTGGTTCAGCATGAGCGTGCAAGGGGAGAAAGGCTTGCGCTGTCGCACCAGCTGGTGTTAACCATCAAATCACAAAAAAAGAAACAACACTGTCTTTACAAAATCTGTGCAGAGTGACATGGCATTTGCCATACAATTTTGCCACAGATCTGAAGGATTTTCCCTGCCTTTTTACATTATTTGATGTTCCTGCCAAAGTCTTTTTCTTCCAAGACCTTGCCATACTGAAATTCATATAAATGCAAGTCAAATTTAGCTTACAGTATATTGTAACATTTTACAATTGACCCAGACTCAGGTGAACTAGTTTACCTTACAGCTAAAAACATTTGCACAACTTGCATGAAATATTTCTACACAGACACACAATAAATGTGATTTAAGTTTGATGGGGTCCAACTTCAGAAAAATAAATGAAGCAAAAAAAACACTTTCTCACCTCTACGCTCACTTCTATTTTGTTCTACGCTGCTCCTACTGACCGCATTAAAGACTGAGTTTCCTTGTCTCATTTTAGCTGCCTCATTTTATCAACACCTTTGTATCTAGCTGAAAATCTCTTAACATTGTTGAGACAGCAAAGTCAAAACAATCCTTATAAAAACAGAAAAATCCAGATTCTTTAACATATTCTACATGACTGTGCTCTGAATTTCAATTACTGCGTGTCACACAATCCTCCAAACGTCGGAGGATCTTTGAATGCTTTCAGAAGCAGAATGAAAACTATGTTTACATTTGACATGCAAACATAACATCTTTATGGCAAGAGCAAATATTTACATTTTTGAGAAACTACAGTGATGATTAGAGATGGGGGAAAATTTGACTGTTATGTATTATAATATGTATCAGGTAACACTCAAAACTATTCTTACATTGGAGAGTATGCTACGAATCAGAGTATGCTATGTTTACTCATGTTCAGTACAGCTGTGCAGCTATTGAATAAAAGCTTTAGCAGTAGGCTTTTGAAATTGTATTAAAAACACATATATTACATATATATAGAGATATATATAAAATTGTACAGTAACCCTCACTTTAACGCGGATCAGCAGTCGCAGTTTCAGTCCAACACGGATTTTTTTCTGAGAACTGAACTAATAATTGTTCGCTGAAACCCTTGCACTAATGTGGAAACTGTAGATATCCTCCGCATTCCTTTTATGATGTCCGGGCCTCATCCGCCACACCCCCTTGTCCTCGTGCTGGGTTGCTAAGCACCGCGCCCAAACATAAACCCGGCACGAGGACAAGGGGGCGTGGCGGATGAACCCGGACGTCACAGCTTTTCTTGTGGCAATACATAATT
>JBBIGA010000032.1:1078789-1113289 GCA_037576975.1 Alestes dentex | reverse complement strand
AAATTATATCTAGTCCGCTTTTGTCAGAATCATGTGGTCTGAGATTGGTAACATCAACAACTGGATCAGACTCATTGTTTCATAATAAATACTGATCTGATTAAAAATACATTTTCAGAGAACTGGCTTAGGATTAGGTTAGCAATTTAAATGCTAGCCATGGTAACCCCAGGACATTATAAAACTGTGTAGAGTTGTCTGAACATTAACTGCAAGAGGGTGCTATTTGCATACACATTGGTTCTGTGCATCACTGAAAGAGAGGAGGCCCAACCCAGTAAGATCTCAAGAACATACTTAGGTTTATTTTTACACAATTCATATACAAAAAATAAAATTATATGTTTGCTACTAAAAACTGCATGTGTATGATTACTCAATCATCAAAATCCTCACCAGATTAGTTGATAACTAAAATAGACATTTTCACTGGTCTGTAAATTTTACGTTTGAAACAAAACACCTTTTTAGGACAGTTTTTGAACCCAGATCAAGCTTTAAGGAATACTTCAGTCAACAATGTTGACAAGAATGCATAAATAAATTAATGAATGCACAAATTAATTAATGAATGCACGAAAGAATAACAGTCACTGTATAATTTCAATAACTGACATTATTTAAATGATACTGTGTTAAGTGGTAATAGTATTTATTTATTGCTGGCAACAGTTTCATGTAAAGCGAAACAGCTGAACTTAATCTGTGTCCAGTATAACAGCCTTTAGGGTGTTTTTCCTCTGACTGATGAGTCAGATTAAAAAAAAAAAAAAAAAAAATCTAAGACAGTGCCTTCCCGTTGTAACAGCACTCTCTAACAACTGATTTTGCTTGTTTGAGGAAAAGCGGGTTTCATAGGAAAGCAGACTACAAATTTACAAAACAAAAACAAAAAAAAAAAACAAAACACGAAAACATTTTTCAAGTAGAACTGTTGCATAAGTATCAGTTCCCTGTGCTCATTGTTCAGTGACCACAATTGCTGCCGAAGGCCTTTACTCTGTGGCACAAAGTGTTTGTACCCTTCTCCACCTCAACACTGTTCCTCAGCCTGGAGGCTCAGTGTGTACACTTTTAACGCAGTTAGAAAGTTTGTGCGCTCATGTGAGGCTTATTAGGCTTTAGGAGACCATGGTGGAATGCAGGATAATGGGCAGCATGCTGGCAAGCAGTGAAGCCTCTCTCTCTCTCTCTCTCTCTCACACACACACACACACACACACACACACAACCTGAAAACATGACTTTCACTCACCACACAAACCTCCACACAATTTTGACACAACTAAGGCAACCAAAAGAGACAGTTTCACACATGCGCATAGCCTTTAAGCTCCTGAGAGGTTTGTGTAAATGGCAATATATTTGTATAAACAAAATAAACACAGATGTGTCTGTGAACAGTTGTGTTAAAGCCTATAATTACATATGAAAAAGACACTATAAAAAGCAAATCTAAATGACAGCTGGTTATTAGAGTGCCTACTGGTTTGTGAGACTAGTTAATAAGTGCAATAGAGGAAAAGGATGCACTGAATCCATAGACAGCATGTAATACAGGCAAAGATAAGTGACTGCTATGACTGCTAGACATAGACAGAGGTACATTAAAATATACAGAGTAGCTTACAGCAAGATTTTCACAAAGCAAGGCACATTTTGCTTGCATGCAGTGTTACACAAGAAACTAGGAAAAAGTGTAAACTGAGCAGCCTGGTTCGACTTTTGACGCAGATACTCACGTAAACTGTCCTGAGCGCTCTAGTAAAGAGAGGAGTCTGGCTTCTCGCTGGTCAGTGCGCAGCTCATACCCCCTCACTGTCTGAACATTGCAATTAAGGATTCATTGGCACGTGGTGGAGAATAACAGCAAAAAAAGGGTAAAAAAAAAAAAATAAAATCAGAAATAAGTTTAACACCTGCTTGGTCTACAGTACTTTTCCAGAGGAATTAGACTGGTCTTAAAGGAATAGTTCACTGAAAAATCAAATATACACAATCCCCCCCTTACCCAAAACATTGTCTATCAGCCCATAGGGTACTTCACAGATCAAGACATCTCAGTTAGTTAGATAACCTAAGCCTAAAGTTTAGGATTGTCCAAAGGAATATGGATAATCTACTGGACAGGTCTGACTTCTGTTATTTTGCTAAACTGAAATCCTTACAAACATTAAAAAGATTTTCCACCCAAAGAGAAACAAATTGCAGACACATGCCTTGACTGATCTTCTGCATTTGGGCTAAGGTGAAAATTGTGGAAATTAGATTTTTTTGATGAAGCATTTATAAGGAGGAGGTGTCTCTGATCTGCACACAAAATACCACATGAACATAGAAAAAAAAAATCAAACACTCAAGGCACTCTAAAGAGGTAGAATTTGATGGTGGATTCTCTGAAAGTTGAGTAAAGCACTTTACTTCATTGACCTCAATCTTAAGTTATCTTTTGAATTAGCAAGCAAACTCTTCAGTTCCTTCCTTTTCCACAACTGTTATATTAAAGTAACCATCAGCTCGAAAACCATGGCTGCCAAAATGCAGGAGAGGTTAGAGGGAGAAATTTGGTTCACAACACATCCTAATAAATTATTCTGACATTTGCGTCAGAGGCGACAATGACCAGTTATGACCCCACTATGATGTGTACTTTGTTACTGAGTATACACAGTGATCAATAGCAATGAATCATAACGAGTTTCTAGGTACACCAGGATTTAAAAGAGTTGACATGTAACTGTAGTGCTGGAATCAGTTAAATAATCGACATTTGATTTTTTTTTTTTTTATCACACATAGGTTGCAAGGAAACAAGTAGAAGTAGTTTAAGTAGTAGTTTTCGTTTAATGCCATATCAACAACAACGGTTATGTCATGACAAGCAGGTATATTAAACAACATAAATGATTTGAAAACTAAAGCCAAACAAACAAAGAAATAAACAATTAACGAATACATAAATTATCTAAATAAGATTCATCTTCCAGACTACTCTGACTGTAAACCCGTTGCCTTGTGTTACTCAGTAAGCTTTAATATAACACACGGTAATTTAAAGGAGAAGGTGTTACCAGCTAGCTAAATGACTTTCCGGACTTGTGTATATCTCACAGCAGGTTGTCAAGCTGTAGTTTGTTTACTAACTTGACGGCTAGTTATGAAAACAAACGGAGAGCTAACCAGCTTGTAGCTTCCGCCACACATTCAGTCAGAAACACATAAAAACGTTCACACATGGAAGAAGCGACTTCCAAAGGATACTGCCAGGCACTTCTCCTCACAGAGCCCGAGAGAAGAATCCATAGTTGAGGTCGCCGGTTAGCTTTTCGCCATGTACTCACAGCCAGCTCCAAGTTTATGGGCCAGCAGGCTGGGCATGTAGAAAATTCCCTCAAACGCTTTCTCCTCCGGTCCACACCCCGGAGTCTTCACGCGTGTCGGCCTTCTGCCGTGAACACAGCCGGCTCAACGAAACTAAATCTAAACGAGGGAGCTAGCCAGCTAGCTGGAAATCCTCGCCGGAAAAAAAGGAGCTCCTCCTGTTCTCATCCAGAGGGCCTCGATAAAACGCACTTTTACTGATCGATTAATGAACGCGTCCGTACACAGACCGGCTGAAAGAGAAAGTCCGCACAGCCCGAGAGCAAACTGACAGACAGGCCGACAGCAGCAGAACTCAGACGAGCAACACTGTCGGTGACATCGTCTCACACGACAGCTGAAGAAAGTATCAGCCACTTTTCAATGCCCCGCTTTTCCCGAGAAAAACTGTCGACACTGTTCAAGTTTAGCGTCAAATGGTTGTTAGCATTAGCACTGTACCTTCCCAGCAGGAGACTGCGAGCGCAGTGTTCGGAACATAGACACTGCGCAGAATTTGCGCAAATGTACTACATGGTGTATGCCATAGATATTTCTATTATATTACATGCTGTACATACATAATTTGACAGCCGTGTTGTCTGTGTTGGCTTATATCACAAAAAAGCAAACAAAAACTTTTAGGCCAAATCCAAATATATTACCCCAATTGTAAAATAGTGGCATGAAGCACAGGGTGACTGGTTCCTATCACCACGGTTATTTCTAGGAAGTTTCTCTAGAACATAGCATTTCACATCAGACAACTCTTTTAATATCGTTAAGATTTAATTATTAAGGGGAAAATCGGGGGAATTTCCCTTTATTGATTGGGATGATTATTGAATTATTCTAGAATGCTTTCTGTTCTATAACTCCTTTACTTGTCATTCTAAAAACAGCGAACATGTTCAAATATGTCCCATCAGCGGACTTTGGCCTTTACTAAAGGCAGGAGCCTCCCTCTGCTGGCCAATGCGTTTTATTGTAAACGAATGAAAAGTTATCCGGATTTCAAAACAGGTAAATCAAAGTACATGTTTTACACCTTTTATTCCATACTTACGTTTTATATACAGTCAATACGTTAGATTACAAGTGAGATAACAGTCACCAGCAAAACATATTCAGCTGTGCACACATAGCTTCCAGTACTTTAACATGCAAATATGCCAAAAGTCTCATATTATGTTGCATTTGAGAGACAAACTGAAATGATGCATAACAGTAACAGCTTTTTTGTCCTAATTAATATAGATTGGTATTAAAATGAATGGGCACAAAATATATATGGCAAACTGATCAGTTTTTCTAATCAGTCTTTAAACCATGTAGATAGGAATACCACAATAAGTTACTTTGTAATTGGCATGGCATGGTGGAGTCTTGCGAGTCAGGCGGATGAAGATTTGGGTTTGTGGATTGCGTAGGGGCTGGAGTTACAGTGTGGCCAAAGGTCTCCATTTGGCACTTCTATTTTGTCCCTGTCCTCCTCCCTCTTCTCCTCCATCACCACTGTCATGACCATCTCTGGACTGAGCATGTCCGCCGCACGATAGGAACGTGTTAGGCGGCGAAAGGCAGAGTCGAGCGAGGCATCGTCATCATCAAAGTCCTCTATCAGTCCACGGCGTGACCTACGGGCAGCCTTTAGTTCGTTCTCCAGCTCAGAGACCAGGTCCTTCACGTCCTTCACCAAGGTGGACTTCAGGCCAAACAGGCATAACAGAAAGACCAAACCGGCACATATGCCTGAGACAAAGTACAGAGCTACTGTTTCTGGAAGGCCTTAATGGAATGGGGGAAAAAAACAAGACAAAGTTCAATAGCCAAGCATTTCAAATACAGATATACTCAATGTATCCGTAAAAATAAGCGTAGAAAGTAATCACCCTCAAAAACATGAACTAAAGGGGTTCTTTGACTTACAAACTGATGGTATTTTCACATAAGTGCATTAAATGCAAATGCAATGTATGCTGAAATAGCAAAGTTCAAATGGACTGAATCTCATCTGTTTGACAGAATAGAGCAATTAAGTTCATACAATTACTTATTTCTTTATTGAAAGCAAGGGGTTTCTTCATAAGTCATTATTATAATTAGTACAGAGAAAGGGCCTTTGCTGACTGCTGTTGTCAGTGAGGCAGATGTTAATTACAGATGTTTTTTATGGTTTTTTTTTAATGCATGTTTGGAGGCCACAGCAACTAACCTACCCTGAACCTGGGAAAAGATTTCCAGAGTGTTGGTGAAAATGTTTTGTGGCCTGTACACACCAGGGCCAGTGTACCAGCCGCCTGCGGAAGGGGGAAAGCGGAGTAGCCTCAGCAGTCAGCAGGACCAATAACCAAAAGTACTGTACGGCCAGACTTAAAATATTACTTCTTCCTATTATTTCTGCTCTATAAAATACAAATGGATGTTGTGCTATAAGAAATGAGGGAAAAAATTGGACAGCTCTATAATTATTGGCACACTTGCTAAAGACGGGTTAAAAAAGTTCATAAAATGTATTTAATGTATTGAGCTTTATCAGCATTATAGAAGAATCTTCTCCTACAATGTTGATGACATTGGAGAATACAGGGCAAGCAATCTGAGAATCCTCCAGGGTCCTAGATCACTTCTCTGGGACTCTTTTCTTCAGCTTTAATTAAATTAAAGTGCTTTGGCAGCATATTTGGGGGGATAGTTAAGGTTTACACTATAAAAATAGGCATTTTTAGGCTTTTTTTTTTTTTTACCACATCACAAATTTGTGTTTTTCACTATTCGCTGGTCCTCTTGGAACGTAACCCCCACAAATGTCAGGGGTTTACTGTATTTAAACTATAATTGTTTACAAACATCAACACAAGTCTTTTGGTGCAAGGTTTTTGCATATATGCTGCTGGTCCATGCCTTACCATGTGTATAGTCTGAGATAAGGAAAGGATCTGTGTTTCCACGTCCCACATCCTCCAGCAGATACTTCGGAACTGAATTTGCAAAAACAATGCCATGAATGTCATGCAATGTTAGATTGCTATGATCACAGGTTTTTGTCTTTAGAACTCTGTGCTGTCACTCACCACACGTAAATGACACTCGCAGATGTTTCCTGGTACCAGGGTAGCAGGGGTCACCAAAGTTCTGAGTATCAGCCAGTACACTGCAGTTTGTCCTGCCGTGACATCTCCGGGACACTCTTCTTAGAGCCGACGGAGACAAGCACTCTGAAGAGAACATACAGACACATGGGCAAAATAAATATAATGTGAAATGTTAGTATTTTTTTTATTATTTTTTCATTTATTTGTTTAGTTGTTTTTGGGGAGTATTGATTTATCTACAAATACTTTCCAAGTAATTTTCTTTTATTTACATATTAAACACAACAGTTAAACCTTATTAGTGGGAGAAACTATTAATTTATTAGTTTAGCTGAAGTTTGTTAGATCGTTTGTTTGGAAAGTTGAGGCACTGAGTGAATAAGTATTGAAGTAATGAATGAGCAAGAATTCATTGCAATTGACAATTCCTGTCACACATTTGAAAAAAATGTTCATCAAAGCTGTTCATCAGCCACGGCAATAAAATCTTCTGCAAACTGGATATTTACAAACTATAACATTAGCTTTTCTATGCTCACATCACTATTCATGAAGCAGACTGTTCCATATTTGTGCAGAAATGTATGCAGAAATGTGGAAAGAAATGAGAGATTTCCCATTTGCAAAACTCTAGCTTGCTTGCTGTAGGAACCCACTGGCTAAACAGACAGCAGAAACAAAGACAGATGACAATGGGCCTTAAGTAAAGCTTATAGGCAGACAAAGGAGTTATTAAAAAAATGTTTAGAAATTATTTATGTATGGCTACCTAATTAGCTTAATGAGTCTAACTTATTCAAAGGCAAGTGCATTCGAAATGAAAAATTCATTCCTTGTAGCCCCTCCTCCATTTGTGCTATGAGTGGTAACTCGTGCAGCACAGGTAGGCACTTCTGAGTGGTGGACTGAAATTTGCTAGGGCTTGTAAAAAATTAACATTAAAATGAACCTAGTAGAGACTCTGCTGTTGTTACACATTTCATCCACTAGATTGCACAGCTGAGTTATCTTGCTCCCAGACCCATGTCAGTCTTTATGTTGGCTCCTTGAGGACATTCATGGCTGTCATGCTCCAGATAGCCAAAAGTTGCAGAGTAGATGGCCAGGACGGTGTCGTTCTTACAGGCCAGTCTCAGCCTCTCATTCTCACACACTGTCCTTGAGCGATGATGCACTTTAAACAATAAAAGACATAGTTGTCACACACTGGTTTCTAGGCAGCAGCCTTTTGAAAACTGTGCTGGTGTGCAGGTGTGCTCTAACCTGGTCGGCATTTATAGGAGACAATGATGTACTTGCTGGTTTCAGGGCAAGGATCCTGACCAAACACAGCACTGACCACAGGAATCTGACACACCCTCCGGTCCTGGCACTCTGACGTCACTTTCTGCTCACACACAAAAGCACAATATTGGAAACAAATATGGAGGGAACAATAGCAATCAAACATGCAAAAGAGAGTTAGGTTTCAACTCCTTAAACTGCAGGACTACCCTTCAGTTCATAAGCTTAAGTTTAATGATTAAGTAAATGTTTTGCGAGCAAATGTGAAGCTAATATAGAAGTCGTGGTTATGAGAGTGAGGACTTGATGTCTGATGTCTATTACTATACAACAACATATTGTATAGTATCAGGATTTATTGCATCAGCTCCTGGACTCAAGAGTGCAGGGCAGGTTGCAGTATCTCACTGGGAGGGTAACAGTCCACAGGACTGGAGCTGGGTTCTGGACCAGAACATCTTAAGAAGGGAACTCCTCACAGAGTTCAATAGGGCACAGTGGGACCAGCCCTCTCATTGCCCTAGGGTCCACCCTCCTGGTCACCCCCTTTGCATGCAAGACACTCAAGATCTTGTATCCGTTCTGCCAATTCATTGGGGTGCCTCCTTGAGAGAGGGTACTGTCATGGCCATGTCTCTTGTGCCATACCCCGGCCATCACGGTCTCCGGAGTACTGAGAGTGCCCCCCTGCACCCCTTCACTCAACCATAATTTCACTTTTGGTTTTTCTCATGACCTCAGTTAATCTCACCTGTTCTTTGTCTCACTGTCCTATTTCAGCCCAGCTTGACCTAGAGTCCACTGTCCATTCACCATCATGCCTACTGGCTGTTTTGTCTGTGTGTTTCTGTGACTGTTTTGTTTGACAGTGATATTGAGTCAGCACTATTCTGGCGTCTCCTTGAGTGTGTGGTTTATGATTAAAAGTATCAGAAGTACCTACTGCATGTGTGTCTGTTTCAGTGTACCAGACAGAACCATGGCAATAGTTATAATTTATCATTAAATTAATGTATTTAAATAATATAATTATAGTTTAAGTAAAGCCATTAGAAATGTTGTTTTAAAAAAACTCAATTCTGAAATTGTTTTATTTTTAGTTAAACACCCATTACTTCATGAAGGTTGAGAAGAAAGAAGTTGTGCTTCAGAAGAACGGTCTTGAAAGTACCATTGTTACAGTGAAAGTATTTTTTCTGAGATGTACCTGCACGGCAATGGTGGACATACACTCAATGCTTTCCACTGTGGTATTTGCATTTGGAGAGGGGCATAAGTGTTGACTGGGTACTCGCCGTCCGTAAAAGGCAGACAGAATGGTCACTGAGGTTTTGGAGGGGCACCTTACGGTCAGTGTATCTCCTTCGCAAGCATGAGCTGTGTGGTTCCTCAGAATTGTGTAGAGAAAATCTGAAAAACAGAAAAGAAGATAATGTCAGGGACGTTTCTACGTGAAATCTGACCAGTGTGGGGGAGAAGGTGAGGGCCGGGTGCTGAGTGGGTGCCACCTCTCCCTTCCTCTTGAGTGGCTTTTGTTGATCACACAACAACATTTTTTTGCCAAAAACACCCCACCTGGCCAACAAAACCAGGACCCTGGAGGATTCTGTTTACCCCAACCAGGAATCAAACATTTGTCAGCTAAATATTTATATTTTGTAATATACTAATTCCGGCGCCCCCAGCGAGAGGCAGCCAGTTACGGCAGCTCTGCTCATTTCTGAGCTTCTTATGCAAATTTCCCACTTGTGGGACCAATAAAGGTTTGTCTTATCTTGTCTTATTTTGCATTTCATGTCATACATTTGAATGTATTCGTATAGATTTCACACTTAACATTGTATGTTTTATGTATTTTATGTTTCGAAATATACTTAAAAAATAAATTGGAAAAACAATTCAAATATATTACAGTGTATTTACAATATATTCCACATATATTTTGGACAATTTTCTGTATGGGAATGTGCACATCGAAACACCATTTGACACTGAGAAAGTACACAAGCGCTGTGCACTGAAGTAATGTGTGTTTAATCTGAAAAGCCATTGTTTGCTATGGTCAATACTATGACAATACTATGACAGTGGTCAAACCAACTCCCTCTCTAATCTAATCTCCTTAGGTGTGGTGCAATACGTGCTTTATTACACAGTGAACAGTTCAAGCCTTATCTAACTGTGGAGTAATCAGTAAGAAAGCATTCCACTTTAGTTAAAAATTCATTTTACATTATAGTGTGTATATTAATATCAATTTGTTTCTACAGCATTCAGAGCCACAGGGAAAAGATTACCTGCCTCATTGGCTAGTTTAGGAAGATAAGTTGGATCAGGTGTGTTGGAAGAATGGAAAAAACACTTTTCCCTTTTTGCTGTTATATCAGATGTATTTGATTTCTTAGATGATTTTATTGTACAATGCTCCTTTTTCACATTTGTCTATATTGAGAAATAAATGTTTGTAGGAGTGTTTTCAAAAGCAATGCAGAGTGTAGTGAGAGTGCCAGTTATGATGCACATAGATTTACATGCCCTCTGATGGGCAGAGCCAGGCACGCATACACACACACCAACACACACACACACTGACATGAACACAATGGGCTATTCTTAGTTATAATTACTCTCAGTGCCATTGTATGTTTGTGAGAGTTTAATGCAGAATGACTCAGGTCAAAACAGATCTTGTGAGAGTGAATTTTAGTGTTATGGCAATGTTGACATGAATGATGTGGATGTCTGAATAAAGTGAATGACATGCAAGTGCATGATAAAAGTTTTGAGTTATATGGATGACAAATACCATTCAGAAGTTTGAAACCAGTGTACATAATGATTCT
Organism: Alestes dentex; assembly: GCA_037576975.1. Taxonomy (NCBI): domain Eukaryota; kingdom Metazoa; phylum Chordata; class Actinopteri; order Characiformes; family Alestidae; genus Alestes; species Alestes dentex. The sequence goes on along the minus strand of JBBIGA010000032.1, from coordinate 1,102,707 downwards.
ACTGTGATGCTATTGTGATTACCTCATAAGTAAGTTCTGGACTATATTTTTATTTTGGAATGCTGTGTAGTCCAAGATAAAACGTAATCACCCTTGTATTACTCTGAGAAGTGACTGTAAACATTTGACACAATAGTAGATAATTATTCACTGTGCACAATAAGTGTTCAGGGTCCACCACATGTCACTGGGTTGGTAAATTCAGGGGTATGTCTTCAGTTAGGGAACATAATCGTACCATATGCTGTCACAGTTACTGCTTTTTTTTTAGGTTGAATTGGCTCCACACACCCTGCCTTTTTTATTTAAAAAAGTTATGAAAAGCTATACTTGCGGTTGACTAAAATCATCATAAGCTATCTTAAGCCCCTCCGCTTTGTTGAAATTCTTATTAAAAATGAGTTGACACCCTCTACAGGGGAAAAAATGCAAAAATATATTTGCTCTCTTTGTAGTTTGGAGGGTGATTTACCATACCATACAATGTTTCTGACAGTGTAGTCGTCAAAATGCCTGCCTTGAATTAAGGCAACATTTAAAAAGAGAAATGACAAATTAATGTTTTTCTGAAGCCAAGAGCTCAGCACAGTCTAAGCGGTAGATAAAAGCATTCCCTTCCTAAATGGTTTGTTCTGAAAACAACACAGTGGATGGCCCTGACACTCATTTGTTTAAAGCTACACTGTTCAGCTGCTTTTAACAGGATGTGTTTAATGATCCATTTCATAACAAACTCTTTCCATTGGGAGGTGCCCTCTAAGCCTGTGGTGCTATGCTCACTTCTCCAACAGCAAAACGAAGACACACTTACCAGAGAAATCTGGAGCACACCAGGCTTGGTGCAGGTGCAGAGCCAGCAGAAAAGGAAGAAAACACCAGTTCCAGGTAGAGGTCCATGAAAGTGACATAGTGGGCGATTCACATAACGGTGTGGCTTTAATGCTGGCTTGCCTATTCTCTGCTCTCTGACTTCTGACCAGGAGAGGATGGTCAATGATGCCATTGTGGTGATAGGAGAACAGGCCCTCTTTTCATAGGCACTGCAACAGCTGACCACTTGTAGCCTGACATACTTCTGGGTTTTGTCTTTTGCTCTGCCTTTTATGAATTACGTGTTTTGCCTCACTCATATGATGATGATTTTGAAAGGTTTAAGGATTATGTCTCTAGGTTGTCTTTATTATCTCTGTCTGCCTAATGTTCTTAAATTCGCTAATTGTGAGTAAAATGTTATCTGCAGATGAGTCTCCTCTACGCCAATCATTACAAGAATGTATGTCATTTTTATTAATGAGAAGCCTACATTTTTTGTTTCTTTAATGAATTGATGAATTTCAAGCAAAGTTTTTCTGACATCAGCCATGGTCAGACAGAGCACCTGGTCAATGGGGGCATGGTGGTCTTCCTCTCTACCATGATATTTTGTGCTCCAAATCATGCATAGAAGTGATTCAGTGCAGATTCACCATCACCGGCAGGTGGAGATGTCCTGTAGCTGGTGATGGCCTGGATGCCCTGCCACATGCTGTATCCATGTGGCAGAGCACAGATAAAACCCAAAGTTAAAAGTCCCACTGTAACAGTCCATGGACTGCTTAAATTAACACATAAAAAGACATTTTACATCAGACTTGTTTCATAACAAACATAAAGCACAGCAACGACTGAATATACAGGAGCATGTCCATCTTACCTTCTTGAAAAGTTATGCTTAAATAACAGCAGCCACACAAAAGTGAGTCTTGAAGGACCAGGCATCACATCGCTTACTCTAAATCTTGTTGATCAGACAGATGTAAGCACACCCAGCAATCTGATTAGTGCTTGTCTGTACTGCAAAAAACTTTCAAGTAAGATCCACTACTGAGAACCACTGCTTTGTTGATGTGATCCTTGCCACAGTCCATGGTAGGCTGAGGAAATCTAGAAGGTAATTGTGAGCTCCCCTTCATAAGGAAAGGAGAAATGGGACACAGACAATAGCAGAATTTGACAACTCTGCTACCCTATTAACTTTCTCAGTTATGCACACTTTAACTCAGTCTGCAAGTCTGGAGAAGACCAGAGATTTATACTGTTAATTTGTTCAACTTTTGGTGTGGAATTGCACTGAGGGGAAGACTCCCTCTGAAAGTCTCAGCAAAAAAAAGTCAGAACTCTTTTAAAGTCTAGGGTACAATTGTTTAGCTCAAATGTAAATATGAAATATGATTTTTTTTTTCAAACTCAACCTGTATCACTAGTCCAGCCACACCTTCTAAAGCTAAGGCACAGTCTGATTAAAGCCAGCTGTTTTGTAACATCAGGGAACTTGAAGTGAGAAAAAGTCAATGTCTTTTATTTTAATCATATGTTAATGAATAGGTTAAAACTGTAAATTGACTTTTGTCAACACACCACAGCACACAGCATGAACAGCACAAAATTCTTCTCTGCATTTAACCCATTCACCAAGTGAAGCAGCAGGAACACAATGCTCAGGGAGCAGTGTGTGGGGACAGTACCTTGCTCAAGGGTACCTCAGAGGTGCCTCTAGCAGTCCTGGGATTTGAACCCACAGCATTCTCATCACAGGGCCAACTCCCTAACCTCTAAGCCACCAGCTGCACCCCAAAATGGACCCTTTGTGCAAAACTCTAATTTGTAAATCTTTTTACACCGGCAGTTGCACTTGTTTTCTCAAGACTGAAAGACTAGAAATAGTCATTTACACTTTCAAAAAAGATTTTCAGCCATTTTGGGGGAGGAATGAGAAGTGGCCAGGCTCCTCATAAACTAGCTCCAGTAATATTTAATTGCATGTGATGTGTTCTCGGCGCACGTGAAACACATCTGCATGCTGAGTTGTTAAGGGTACTTTTTTTCTGGAATTTAATTACATGCATGAGCTAAAAACAGGCTTATTATGCACAGTGTTGATGATCCTCCTGCTTTGAGCTTGGATTGGTTTAGAATTTTCTGTTTATTTTGTCCCTAATAAATCTGTATTTCCTTCCACATGAGGCCCAACATCTCCCATGGTTGTCCCCAGATGTTCTCAAAACAACACAAATCATCACGCCTGAATACTTCACACGGTTTTACTAACAGCTACCAGTGAGATTTAATCAGCCACATAAACAATGCTGGAATAATAAAGATTTTGAGTGTGAGATTTCCTTTGCCTGTGATAAGGTGGTGGCCCCTGTTCAGGGTCATGTTTGCCAAGATAAAATGAAGATTTTCCAAACAGTTGTCCAGGTCACTGGGTAGCCTGCAGGGATAAGATAAGCTCTTCCTGTTGCAGTGATGGAAGATGGAGGTCAGCATCAAGGCACAAGCTGCATTCTCAGATTTTTTTTTTCCTGGCAGCTCTTTAAATTTCGTAAAATCAGATTAAACAGACAACAAATTGAAACATTTGGGACCATTTTTACCTAGCAACCCAATGAGCCATTTCAGAAGACTGTTTTGAGAAGGTAAATACATCACAGACTTCTGTCACCCATATCTGGTTATCTGGCCAGCTTTTGGCAATACTTGCTTTTTATTGAGGCATCCCATTGCCCTCTACTTTGTAGCTTGAACATATGAAGGTCATAAAGAGTCTGGACTTCCCAAGTTAAGGCGAACACTATATCCTTTTTTTGTGAAAACTCATAGTTCTGAGCCATGTGTCTGCATCACCTGTTTTGTATCAATGAATCCTTGGTTGGGTTTACTAGCTGCTCTTTATTTGCCTCCCTCCTTTTGGATGGCCTTTTTGTGTATATAACATGCCTTTGCCTTTTGGCGGATTCTCCTTTTGTAAATCTGCATTTATCTCCACCCCTTTTCCCAATCCTGAGACATTTTCAGTGTAATCTTGAATCAAACAAGTGTGCTCTTAAGCATAGTTCCCCCAGAACTAAACAAACAGCTTCTGCGGCATGAGTAGTTACTAAATCTATGTCACAAGTGACTTGGCTCAGAGTTAAGCTCTTATAATTAAGGTTCAGTCACAACTGTTTGCAGGGGCACTGGAAGCATTTTTAATGTGAGGGGGACGAATCGGTCTATGTGTGGGTGGGCAGGGGACGGGGTGGTGGATGGGTTGCTGAGCCTGTGAAAAGTCTTGGTCCTTTTGTGGGGTGTGGGAGGGGGTGTGGTTCCTGCACGCGTGCAAAGTCTTTTGGGGAGGCCGGGGATTGGTGCCTGTGCAAAGTCTTGGTCATTGTCTGGGGGAAAAGTGAGGGGGGTTGCGCGCCTGCTGAGTCTCGGCCGCTGTCCAGGAAACAATACGTGGGGGGACGAAACGAATGATTTTAAAGAGTGGGGGGGGGCATGCTATAATGGTTCTGACACCCATGACTGTTTGTAATGGCACAGTTGTCAGTGATAAATTGCATTGTGTTTTTATTACTGTCTTGGTCAACATGCTCACCCAAACAGACTTTTAAAGTAAATGTGCAAGTGTACCATGGGCCACAAGACGTCCCTGCATGTTGCTTTTAATGAACTTTCTCCCAGTTTTCCCTCACTCCTCCTCTTTCATTGCTCCCTAGCAGCTCAACATAACATCATAACATTCCACACATGGAGAACCAACAGTGTCCTAATAAATCTAAGAACAGAATTACTGGGGGGAAATGTTTTATTTGACAATATTATTCAGAAATATTGAGATGATTAACACTAGGATAAGTGGAAAATCTGCTGGGAGCCTGCAGAAGAGCCTATAGAATTAAATAAATGTTAGAGGCATAAATGCATTTTCCTTAGCATGAGAGCATATCACTGCAAAACAATGTAATAATTTCTTTGGTTGACTAGATCAGTACACATTTTGTGCTGAATATTTTGAATTATATGTAAAAAAAAAAACCTTTTGAAATTGACCTTTTGGCTTGTTTTGTGTGTCCTGGCTGAAGCAGAGAGCACTGTCTGTAAGAGACGAGTGAGATGATTAGGTTTCTGACCAGCCCAACACATACATCCTCCCCCAAAATGAAGAATCGCAACAGCAAGAGGGAAACGCTGCTCCCACTCACAGCATTTTCACAGCCTGCAAGGAAGGCTCAGTAAGCCTGAACTAATATCGCACACCAGTGGACAGTGCATGAGAGCTGACCTGCCATGTTTACTTAATGTTGACTGTGCTGACAGCACCAGAGGGCCTGGACCAATGAATTCTTCCTCACATCCCTAGATTGTTATCTCTGTAGCAACTCCCTACATTCCATAAAGTGTTTGGAAAGCAATACAAACCAAGGCTTACTTGAAGATTTATGAATTTAATAAAACAGCATAAACTGCAAAATGAAAATGGTACATTACACCAGTGTTAAGTTGAATGCAGCTTATTATGAATTACAATCGCAATAAGCAATAAATAAGCAAATAATTTGTCAGCTGTTAATTAGCTTTGAACATAGCTCAGGTAATTAGATTTTATAGCTGTCCATTTTATTAGCAACATTAGGTCATTAGATGCAAAAAAACATGCTTTATGTGGTAACAAGCAGTTTAACTGGGTTTATTTAATTCAATGAATAAAGTAAAAAAGCAAGGCAAAGCGACAGCAATGTTCATCAGTGCAAATTCACACAAACACTTCAAAGCAGCCTCTGCCCTTTTCCATTTCGACAGTGTGGATCATGCCTGCTTTTAAAGGAACTTCATAGCAAGGGTTTAGAATCTGTGTGTGTGTGTGTGTGTGTGTGTGTGTGTACTTGTTTGTGAGTTGGGAGCAAACTCTTTCCTGGCCTGTTTCCTGCGCTGGCTCGAGTGCAGCCTCAGCTCATTTCCAGGATTTGTTAGTCATGTCCATTTGAGTTTTTTTTCGCAACCCTCCATTTCATACTGGAAATTCCCCTGAATGAGAGTTTGTGTGTTGAGAGCACTTAACTCTTTACCACTTTTATATGCTAGCCTGTGTCTCTTTTCTCTCTCTTTACTGTCCCAGCACCCCTCTTCTCCTCTGGGACTGTTTTGAACAGTTGTGAATTCCCCAGCACACAGCAGTGAATCCCCCAGCATATTCATCTGTTGTTAAAGCAGAAATGAAAGTCATGCCGCATGCCCACTTTGAGCAGGTTTTCTTCCTCTGAGTGATTGTTTTTCTCATTATTTGTCATTCTTACATCAATCAATTATCTAAAATCTTTGATTACTGAAAACCAATAAACACATTTAAAACAAAGAAATTCAAGCTACTTGGTTTCCATGGCAACAGGCAAGTAATATTTGACTCTGAGTTCCGGCTTAAGTCATTACATTGTGAGCCTCAAACATCATCCGTGACTCAAACCTTCTATATATGTAACTAGGGACACTGCCCATTTGTTTGAATGAACAGCCCTCCCTGGAGATTGTATACTGACGAGCACCACTCCCCCCTCACCCCTTCTCTACAGCTCTCCGCATGCAGCTCTCACTCACTGCTCCCTTTATGACTCACTGCTATGGCTGATATCACAGTCTGGTGATTTACAAGAATTCCTCAGACCTTTCTGGAAGTAGGGGTGCCCAAAGGACTGTGCAAGAATTAGAATCAGAATTCTGACCCTCTTACCTCTGACCCTCTTACCCACACACTGTGGGAAATCACTCTATGTATAAGTTGACAGAGTGATGTACATTAAACATCAAATTGTACAGGTCATATGTCTGAGTGATAGCCGCACTTTCTGTTATTCCTCCCTACAACATACTGTAGTTGCTCATAAATAGTGACCAATATATCATGAGAGAAAGCAAGAAGTTATAAAACAAAACAAAACAAAAAACATTTAAAACACAAATAGTAAAGTCATAATCTGAAATGTGTAAAGCACTGAAAAGCTTGGTACTGAAAATGCATTTTAAAATGATAGGATGGCCCAAAGCCAAATGTCAAAAGTGTCTTTGAGCCACTTAGGCAGACCAGAAAGGGCCTCACCAGCAAACAGCTGTGGAAGTTCGATTTGTTTTTACGTTTGCAGTAATTGCATTAGGTAAGAAAGAGGGGCATTGTGGTTGAGTATAGTGAGCACTTTGTGTGGAGAGCCACGCACCAAGAGTAACGTTACCAAGTGCTCAGCCTGAACAAAAACAGCTCACACAAAAAAGCACTGTGAGGTGTCAGCAACCTTAAATAGTGATATGATAGGAAGAATGGAACGTAAGTCTGCACTATATATGTGACACTGATGTTTCTCTCCCTGTGTTTGAGCAATTCAGATGTGTGTGATGAAATGGAGCTATTTTTGAGCACTCTGTTGACTTGGCACTGGGTTTATATGAGCAGATGCCACGCCTCATCCTTTCAAACTTCCCTCCCCTTTACACTTAAAGTTTCTAGAGTGAAGGAGCAGAAACCCAAAGAGTCAGCTCAGGCTTCATCTAACTCCCACTGAAGTGCATGCTTTTCCCCTCCTGAACTAAGTGCTTCAGGGTAATTTTTTAAAACTTGGCCCCAGCTTCTTTGTGGGATAACTTCTGGATTTACTTGCAACTCAGTAGCAGAAGAAATGGCACTGCGAGAAAGCTCGGATAAAGAACCCATCATTGAACTCTTCATAAAGGTTGGTACCTCAATTTCTGTAACTAGACATGAGTCATTTAGGTATTTTGGATCAATCAATTTAGACGTACTTTATGTTTTTAATATTGCAGCTAAACCCAGATTAAACCTTTTAATTTGAAAAAGGTGATGCACATCTTCAGCTTGTGAGAGAGCAAAGCCTTCATGATGTGTTATGCTTTACTATCCAAGCAGATGAGAAAATGTGGCATACATATTTTAGTGCTGAATGACACATGGCTTCACTCTGAACTGAGATTTGCTGTGTCTTTATCAGCAGTCTCAGTTTGTAAAAGGGGCAGAGATCCACTTTGTTGGCAAACTGGAGCTTTGCTTTTCTGCTACCATGCTGTGGTAGTTACGTAAAGTCCTTGAAGCTTGCTGCGCAACCGTCCTCTCGTCCACCACTCCTTTATCATAGCATATTTGCCTTCAGAGTTGGGGGAAGTCTTATCATCAAACGCACACACATGAGGAGAAGGGAGCGCACTGGAAACCCCTGGCCCCTTCCTGAGCTGGACACACCCACATAGAGGCGCAAGCACATACCCACATAAAGACATGTACACATGTACAAAAGACCACTATTAACCTACAAAAGACTGCAGAGGCCAGTACATAAGTTGCTAACCCTCATAACTGCATCATTAGCTCCACACTATATAAAAGTTCTTCAGTAGTTCCAAGCTTGGATGGTTCTAGAAAAAGCCATCAGTTTGTAATGGACTGTTCTTTAAAGTTTGAAAAGGTTCTTCTCTCTGGCACTATTTACAAACTGGCATTCAAAGGAAGGACCAAAATTGGTTCTTCTGTGACATCACTCCAAGGAACCCTTTTTGGCATCTTGTCGGAGTGTAGTCACAGTGAAATTTATAGTAATTACTTAACAGTAAGTCTTAAGATTAATAGCTTATTATTATACATATGCGGTTTAAAGGAATTTTTAAGAGTTTGGCAAAACATCTAATTTACATTATTTTTGCTTTTTTAGTTTTGATTAACAGGAGGAACGAAAAGCTAGACATAATCACCCAAATAATTTCTGTAAATGCAGGTTCAAAGCGTTTCTCAACCCACTGAAACCACATCCAAATCTTCATTAAGGTGGTACAGACTTGTGGTTGTGGTTTAGGACACAGTGTGAGTCACTGTCAGAAGCACTGAACTATAATCAGGTTCCTTGGCATTGTCCCTAATAAATACAGCAGATTCTGACCCAAGATCAGTCCTCTCCAGCCCTAGAGGAAGCAGCTTGTTTGTCATTATAGCTCACAGTAAGCCATACCATGTCCTAAACCATAGACACAAGTCTGCTTTACCCATAGTAAAGAGCTGGCTACAGAATTATTACTATGAATAACTCATCACTGTGTCACTGTCTCCTCCACTCAAGAGATTGTTTACTTTGCTGATTTTGGAGCAGGTGTCCTTTGTATGGACTTACACCATTGCGCATGAGCACTATCTTTCCCTTGAAGACAATGCCTGCATTTCCTCTCTTTGGCTCAGGCCCTTTAAATAGCCACACCACCCAAACACACATGCAGACAAAGTTATTTATGTCTCCTTCTTCAAGGAGAGGACTGGTAATACAATACACTGCTATTTAATGAGTTGATAAACTATTAGAGGAAAGAGTAATTTATACATTCTATACTGCACTAAACTCCTTTAACTCTACACTTACTAGTTGTTAAGAATTATTGTTCATTAACTAAAATACATTAACCTATCCAGGGTCACCCTACGACCATTGGGATAGGCTCAAGCATCCCCCATGTCCCTAGTTAAGGATAAGCAGCACAGATAATGAATGAATGAATAATATACACATTATTCATTGTCTACTACAAAACTAATATAAAGAGACTGCGGAGGTGTGGGCCTACAACCAGGCCTTCAGGGTTTTGAGAGCCTAAGGCAGGGGTGGGCAACTCCGGTCCTGGAGGGCCGTGGTCCAGCATGTTTTGGTGATTTCCCTGCTCAGAAACACCTGGTTCACCTCACCAGTTAATTGTCAGGTTCAGTGAATGTGTTTGAGGAGAACGACCATCAAACTGTGCTGGACACCAGCCCTCCAGGACCAGAGTTGCCCACCCCTGGCTAAGCCCTTGGGCCTTTACATATGCTGGAAATTAAGAATTGACCTAATTCATCTTTCACATTAATACAAAAAATGCATGATGCAGTGTGTGGCTGTAGTGTTAACGACAGTCTTCTCCTGCATCTCCAGGCGGGCCATGATGGAGAGAACGTAGGGAACTGCCCTTTCTGTCAGAGTCTTTTCATGGTGCTATGGCTGAAAGGAGTCAAATTCACCGTGACCACGGTCGACATGAGAAAGTGAGTACTGCCAGTAGACTACAGCAAATATTAAAATGATTAAATATGTGCTTGCCCATGTTATATTCTGTCTCATGAGATGTGATATATTTTTTAAAAGAAATGAAATGTATTTGCTTGATGCAAGTAGCAACATAATATGTCAATAGAGGAGCTAGAACCTGTTCTGCTCTTTAAAACATTGCTTGCATAAAGCAAATAAAATCAGTTCTTTCATCACCGTTCACCCCTGTTGCCACGAGCCGCGCCCACATCCGTGTGCTTTGCTTAATGAATAATAAAAACGCTTGAAAGAGCCATCTATTGTCATAAGTTCACTTAGAAGCAGATGATAAACAATGAGCGGGCTGTGAGATTGTTCAGTCTTTCCACACCCTATGTTACCATGCCATGGCCTGACTATACTGACTTTTGATATGTAGGAAGCCAGAGGAGCTGAAAGACTTAGCCCCGGGGACAAACCCTCCTTTCCTGCTCTACAATGGAGTCCTGAAGACTGATTTTATTAAAATCGAAGAGTTTCTGGAGACAACTCTCGCCCCGCCCAGGTATCAGACTCATTCAAGCCTCACCTTTACAGTCACAAACGTGACATTATTATCATGCTCAGACAAATGATAAAATGTTCATCATTACTGAGTAATTTGGAACAACATATGTATGGTGTATATTACTTCCTGGTTTCTAAGCAGTAATTGAAGAATGCATAGTAGATATTTGATAATAAGCCTAAAAGTAAACCAGACCCTTTTGATTACGTTGTTAGTTTGGGTATTTTGTCATATTAAGCATCATATCTCATCATTTAAAAGACTAAACTAAAATCACTCAGCGAATTAATTTGCTTTTGCAGTAGAAATAAAAGTTATGCTCTATGCCCATTTTGAGCACGTTTTTGAGCATGTTTTTCTTTTGTATAATTGCTTGCTATTGCTATGGCAACCAATAACAAACTTTGTTCGTTTAAAACCAATAAACATATCCTTAAAACAAAGAACACTTTGATCAAAGTGAGGTGACCTTTGCCCACCTTGAGTTTTGATTACATCACTATGCAACAGTGGGTGGGGCATAATGATATAATATCAATATATATCCAATAATGTCATGTTCCAACAAACCTGTTCATCATCAAGCAAAACATTCACCAAGCTACCCTATGTCTATCCTACTCCATTTCACTTTTTTAAAACACTGCAGTACAGAAGTAAGATGTACTGATTTCCAACTTATGTTGATTTTAAGTTAACAACTGAATAATAAGCCTGGAGGTATAATTGTGTACATATTACTGAAAGTGTTCTTCGTTCCCCTCATTAGCTTTAGAATTAGCGATTAGCAAATGGCTAAACACATGAATCTCAATGGCTCTCTCCTTCCTCAGATACCCTCATCTCAGTCCAGTCAATAAAGAGTCATTTGATGTGGGTGCTGACATTTTCGCCAAGTTTTCTGCATTCATCAAGAACAGTTCAAACCACCGCGGTAAGTTCTGACAGAACAGATCTTTAGGCCTTAGTATAGATGTTCTATTTACATTGCATATAGTTTCAAATCACTGACTGGCGTGGGGTGTGTTATTGTGAGTGAAATGAGGATTAACTATCTATATGCAAGAATTTGGGCATCCCTAGTTAAATTACATATTTACTTTTAAACAGAAATTTAGTGTTCAGTTAATGTTTATTTACTGAATTTATGCAAATTCATGGCACATATGCTATTTTAGGTTTTAGTTTTTTTTAATATGTAAAACTCAGGAAATAAATAGAAATTGATTATTAAAATGCACAGAAAAATGGCATATTTAAGTTTGTCGGTCCATCCACACCCTATGTTACCATGCCATGGCCTGACTATACTGACTTTTGATATGTAGGAAGCCTGAGGAGCTGAAAGACTTAGCCCTGGGGACAAACTCAAAATGGCATATTTAAATTTGTCCCTTATAGAAGATGTTAACTTATTGGTTATATTTACTGTGAAGTGTGGCATCTAAACTTTTGCATATTACTTTATTGCATCTACTATATATCTATATCAATTTTGTTCATAGGCTCCACAGTACAAGAGCAGGCACTGTTGAGGGAGTTTCATCGTCTGAACACTTATCTGAACACACCACTCCCAGAAGAGATTGACCACAACTCCAGAGAAAACATCACCGTCTCCAAGAGAAAGTATCTCGATGGCAACCGCCTAACGCTGGCAGACTGCAACTTGTTGCCCAAACTGCATGTAATCAAGGTGAGACATTCACTTTTAAACCAGTGTCAGTGAATGATGTTCCACATGTTTTACCTATAGGCCCACATACTCTTCATGATTAGAGCTGCGATACTTGTACACGTAGTGTGCCAGTCTAGGTAGGCTTAAGTTGACTGAAATCTCTTTTACATTTTCCAATTTTGAAGGTTTCTGCCAAAAAGTACTGTAACTTTGAGATTCCTGCTACCTTCACTGGAGTGCATCGCTACCTGCAGAATGCTTATGAGAGAGAGGAGTTCAGCCAGACATGCCCAGCTGACATTGAGATCGAGAAGGCCTATCTGAGTGTGGCCACTAAGAGGTCATAGTCAGAAACTGGATGGAAACTCAAAAGGTCTCACACTCTCTATACATGGGACACGGAGGAGGCGATTTATATTTAACTGTAAATATTATAGAATCAAAAGGTCCAGTTTGATTTAAAGGAATAATCCAACTTTTTCAGCTGTTTCATCAACATTATCAATGAATTCTATTTTGATGCATTGCCTGATACTTAGAAGGCTAAAGGAAGACAGTTGGCAGTTGCTGAAAACGGGTTCTTCTCTTGTACTGAGTGCAGGGAAATGTGGAGAAATGAGCATCTGCAGTTATGGACTGTACACCACAGAGGCAGAAGACAGAGACCAGATTGAAAAATATTAGACTATTCCTTTAAATGAGTGCGATGGCTGTGGCTTTGTTATAGGATAGCAGTAAATGTTAAGTGTTACCATTATTCATTGCGCCTGTGATCCCAAAGCCCTTAAACCAATAAACCAAGCCAATAGAAAAGGAATGGCTGGAAGACAGTATAGTGTTTAGGCCACATGTGCACATCAAACATGATTTGCTTTGTTCATAGTGTATATATGTATTTTTACACACAGCTAACCTCTTTTTCTCTAAATGTCTAGGTATGTCTACTAAATCATAATGTACATATAAAGTATATACAGCACAATATGTATATGCATCTTATGTACTGTCCTAAATATTTCAAAGTAAAATAAAGTGAGCTGATTACATATCAACTAAAAAGCCAACAGTCTTGTCAAGTACTTGATTCAGGCCTTACATGCTCAAAGACTGTTTTATAGGAAAGATTTTATACTGATGCACAAACCAGATGCGGAAAGAAAAAGGTCAAAAGTGTTTTGTTTCATATTTTAATGAAAAATAAAAAATAATTTCACACTTATTGACAACGTTGTGCCACTGTCTGCTTTCTTCTACATTCAGATTTCCACACGAAGACTAAAGGACTGAAGGATGGGTCAAAAAAAATTCAAATAGACACAGTGATGGTCTCAGACATGAAAGCTCTGCCCATGTTTTAGATCTTTATCTCATAGAGCTCCTCATTTTGCTTAAAAATATATAGGCATGGTGCAGTTACTGTGCTGTGATCACTGTCAGAGGGCTGTTGGATCAGCATTTAATGGAGAAGATAAACAATGAGACCACATTTGTTTGTACAGAAAGGGTGTGGTGGGCTGTTCCTCTGTAATTCCAAAGGGATCAGCTCCTAATTTGTCACACAGTACTTCCAGAAACAGGCTGTGAGGGAGAGACAAAGACCCAGCTTTAGTGTTCAGTATTGCACACATCATTTCTAATGAATCTATTCACATTTGAGTTTGTGTGCCTCTAATCCTGACTGAAACCTTTGAATAGCAATTAGGATCTCATTTGTCACTTGAGCTGCCAACTGTATACAATGTGAGCATAAGTTTTGGCACCCCTGTTTTTACACACACACACACACACACACACACACACACACACACACACACACACACACACACACACACAGTTATGCACATTGTTATTGTTTGTTTGACAATTAAACATATTATAAAATTAAACATATTATAAAAAAAAAATAAAAGTCAAAGCAGAAGTTAAAGCACATTTTATATTTTATGTGTTCTCTTTCCAGGACTTTCACTTAGACTTTCACAAATTTTCACTTAGAAAATTAATTATTGTAATTTGATCAGGATCCCCAAATTTGGCGTACGGCTGTGTGAAAGCTTAGACATTGTACGGTATAAAAACAATATACGGTATACAAAATCAACAACATGACTAATCTGACTGATTTTGCATAAGACTGTAAAACAGTGTAACTGCAATAATAGTGCTGAAAACATCCCAGTCCCTCCCTCAGGAAAGCAGCTCCCACCTCTCTTGTTGGGTTTGGGTAAGTTCTGCTCAGACCGAAGAAAGCCCTGAGAGCGCAGGTTGTCTGCTGCTGCCAATTTTAACACGGCTGCTTTTAAGTCGTGCACCTAGGAAGCAGTTATAAAAGGAATGAAGGTCTGACATTACAACAGTCCTGTTCCACTATGTAATTCCATACATTGGGAAATTGTGAAAGAAGTTTTATTCCAACCAAATAAACACAAAATAATAGAAGTCAGTAAAAATAGTTTATCAGATCAACCTAAAGAGATGAATTCATGTGTCAAAGAGCAATTTAATGCTTATACTACAAATTAAAACTGAATTAAATAATGCAAAGTAATGTTTTTAATATTAATTTTGTATTATTATCATTGATAACAATAGTTGTTTTCTGCTTTCATGCATTTTTATACCAGTAAAGGTTGTAATGTTGATGTTTCATCAAAAGTAAAGGCAATCACATTCTTACCATGTTGTTCATTTTCACTTGCTGTAGACTCTCCTTTGTTTCTGAGACAAAATAGAAGAGAACCTTTACATGACCGCCTCTGCAATTAGTGTCCAGTCTGAAACGACTCCAACAACAAATATTCAGACCCTCTCACCTTTAGGCCAGGAATCTCTGTCTCTTTCCTGAAGAAAGAGAGGAAAGACATTTTTGACATCTCTTTGTTCGCTCAGGTCATCACTCTGGCCATCCTCCACTTCTGCCACCAGTTTCTGGATGAGGTCTGGTAGAGAATATAGATCAGTTTTCAGCGATCAGGTAAGACAAATGTGAACATGCAAACGCTGGAGCTATCCAGACATTTGAGTTATCATTGTCTCCAAAATGGTAACTTTAGTGAAAGTGACCATTCTGTCATACGTGAACACATCACAGCACACAGTGTGAAAAGCACAAAAGTCTTCCTCTGCATTTAACCCATTCACCAAATGAAGCAGCAGGCAGCCCAGAACTGGGGACGGCACCTTGCTTAGGGTACCTCAGAGGTGCATAGCAGTCTTGGGAATTGAACCCACAACTTCCTGATTGCATGGCAAACACCCTATCCACTAGGCTACCAGCTACCTACAGGAGAAGGCAAAACTGGTTTTTACTTCTAAAGCATGTTAATGTAAAGAGATTTCAATCCCGGTATTTCTTTAATATTTCTGCTGGTTTATTGTTCATAAAGTATTCACACAGTGTGAAGAGCAGCCGCTGCTCATTTTTAACAAGGGGCTACCTAAACAAGAGTATACCTGAACATGCTGTGGCAACTGTGGTAGTAGCCTATTGGGTAAAACACTTGTCTGTGAACCCGATAACCACAAAGTTGCAGGTTCAAACCCCCACTTTGAACCACTCAAGGGCACCTTGAGCAAGACACTTGACCATCAGCGTCTCCAGAAGGACTGTCTTTGTAACTAATGACTGTAAGTCGCTCTGGATATCTGTGCTTGCCAAATGCTGTAAATGTAAGTGGTACTGCTAGAGTTTGAACATCATGGTCAAACCTAATTTTGTTGATTTTCTGAAGGAAAATAAAAACATTTTCTGCAAAGAACTTAATGTGACATTCATTCATCCATTACCTAAGCTGCTTGTCCCAGCACTCATTGAGCAATACGTGGAGAAACACCCTGGACAGGTTGCCAGTGCATTGCAGGGAATATGCCATTTTTCCACAAATTTTACTGCACAATTTCTGTTTATCTGACTTTAACATAATGCAGAAATGTGCCATAACTTTTGTTCACGTTAAATTAAGCAAATGAACAGTAACTGTGCATTAAAATGTGCAAATGCATGTTCTTTGTAGAGGATGTGTACTTATTTTCACTTAGACAGTCTTCAAAATGTAATTTGACCAGGGCCCCCAGTTTTTGCATCTGACCGCAGAACAGCACAGAAATCTTTCAATTTCAATCACATTTTTCTTTCACACAGAAATCTTCTAGTTTCTGAAAGACTGCACTTCATACATGCAACATTAGAGAGTTAAGTGAAAACTGCAGACGCGAGGTGTTACTTGATTTTGTCCTTGACCCTGTCCAGAATGGTCTGCAAACAACAAAGTGGGCTTACCTTCCTGTGGTATCAGCACTGTGTCTGGATATAATGGTAAAGCACGGGTTGCGGAAAAGACCACAGCCAAAATGTAGAGCAACGCCACAGGCAGCATGTTGAGAGGATCACACAGGTCTTCACTAGCTTGGCCTGAGAGAGGACTTCTGTTTTATATCTTCTCAGGCCATCTATCCTAGTCAGATCGATACTGCTCATGTCACCCTGTCCCAGCGTAAATGGGTTTGATGTGACGGCACCCTCGTCATAGGCGCAATTCAGGGTGCAGTCACAATTCATGGATGCCTATCTCTGCTTGCACAGTGAGACCTAACAAATGTTTGCTCTCCTCCACCAATCATCCAGTGCTCAGCCGTCTCCGATTGTTTATGTCCTGCATGGATATTTAGGGGTATGGGTCGTATGCTCCATTCCACTAAAACCTAGATGCATTATTGTCTTCATCAGGGCGTAAGGGTTGCCTTAAAGCACACAATGGAGATTTGGGTTGAGTAACTGGTTCTTTTTGAAATTCTGATTTCATGTAACATCATGATTTGGAAAGGGAAACAGTTTTCAATTGAATAGCTCAGATGTAAATAGTTCATTCAGAGTGGTTAGGTGTGAAATAGTTCATTCTAGAGAAACAAGTGGTGGTAGGAACCAGGGGTCACAATGCCACTGCAAAAACTACCATTTTATTTACTATCCAAAACAACCAGTGGCTCTGCATGTCTTTTGAGGTTTTGTATGTTATGTTAATGATTAGTATCTGAACATTTTTGGGGGGAATACACTTTGTATTGATAATGCATATATATACATTTTTGCTCTGAATGCATTATAACGTAAAAATCATCTTTAGGCCAAAACCTGTCTTAAAGTCATTGTAAAACATGTGTCTGCATAAGGTAGCATTTATTTATGACCATGTAATATACTTACAACCATGATAACTTTTAGAGACATTCAACTCTTCAGACATCTGGTTCCTATCACCACCATTGTGAAAAATTATTACTTTACAACATAGCCCTTGAACTACACAGAATTTTTTAAAAAATGGAGTAGTGAATGTACCTGATTTATTTACGTTATTTGTGTTTTTTCAGTAGTAACTTCACTGAACTCACTGAAAGGCAAATAAACAGATATAGATTTTTTATTTGCATGGAACTGATGTACACTCTCAAAGCACCACCAAAGCATGACCTAATTTGGTAAATTCAACCATATTACCTCTGCAGTTTCAGTAATTTAATATACGATTAATTTTATTTAGCCCTTTTTAGCCTAAAAATCTGTTCATGTTCTCAGAATTGAGCGTTTATTAATGCTCCAGTGGATTCTCGGACTAGGCGCTCTTGGTGATGTCTGTTGCAGGTCACTGCTATTGCTTCTCAGGCCTGTATTTATCAATGTGAAGGGTAGATAATACAGCACGGAGAGGCTGGTGTCAGATGAACAACAACACTGCATGAAGATGGATAAGGCTGTCTATAGGTTCCACAAAATATCAGACACCACCAATATCTCTCAAGAGAAAAGTGTCAAACTAAGAACAAACAAACAAAAACCATGATATCACAGTTAGGAAATAAAACCCTTAAAGTCCTAGAGCCAGTAGCTACCCAGGCATGTTCTGAGCCTCCTCTCAGTTATCATTTGAATTTCAGAGGCAATCGCCCTTTCTTTTCCATTCATAAACATTGAATCATCCACAGAGTCATTTATGCTATTTATGTGAATTCAATTCATGACTCTCAACTGCAGCATTAACAATGAGATCTCACTGCTTGTAAATCCCAGAAGCTCACTCTGCCTTTTCCGGTGTGTTGGCCAACCTGTGGAATTCATAGTACATAATGTGTTTCGATTACTTGGGTTTTAAGCACTTGGGTGCTTAAAAGAGGATTAACAGTGACAGCTGTACAAGTATAGGAAATTATGTCTTATTTTACATGTTAATTACAGAGACATAGGCTAATGTGTTTTATTACAGACATAAATCCCAAAGTTAGAGGTTAATACATCTTTTTACTGTTTCTAACATTATATACATATTAGTCAGTTAATATGTTACCTACATAGTAATACATTTATATATGGTAATTGTTAATACAATGTTCATACATATATATTTTGTATATATAAAATGTCTTTTGTACCAGCTAGGAATATAGTAATAAGTTAATATATTGAGGTAATCTGTGATTTGCTTAGAGCTATATCTTTTGCCTCGTGATGTTTTACTGCAGTCATATTACAAGGAAATAATTGTGAAAAGGAGAAGTGTTGTATTGCACCATACTTTTTAATTGCACTCTCAACAATATACAAAGTTTCATGTCATTTAAGAATACAGATGGAATTGTTATGGGGTGAGAATATAAAGTCAGGCATGCCCCTAAATCACAAATAAAATAAATATAAGCCATTACGCTAAAAGGAAATCAGTGCAGTTAACTCCTCACAGAAAGCCAGTGTACAGCACATCACACAGCATGATAGGAGATTATTAATACAAAATGATCAAAAACCTCTCTCTCTATATATATATATACATATGTATTGGAAAGAATGAAAATTATGAATGGATCCTCAAAAACAAAAAAGACAAGTAAAGCAATTTTGTAACAGTTTCAAAGGAACTATTATTTTAAACCACACTGGCTCTTAAATTGATTTAAAAAAATAAATAAAACTCCATTACTGTATATTATGAGACAATTATATAATTTTTCATACAATAATAAAAAAAAAAACTATTGGTGAAAATCTTTTGAGAATATGTTAATGTTACAAAAACTTTTTAGTGCACTCAGTGTTCCGACTGTGAAATACATCTACCACAAAACAATATTTAGACCTAAAATATATGGAGAAAAATAAGTTAAACACAGTTCAAATGTATGTACCAATTGGAAGGCCAAACATCATTGGTGCATCAAATGTATTTTTCTGATTTTTGTTGCTCTTTATTAAAAGGCTAAATAATGACTCTATCTATCGATCCAGTACCCTGGATTTGAAAAAATACTATGTAAACTGTGATAAACTGACAAGCGTTTAAAAGGGATGCAAAGGTAACACGATTGGTTTGATATCTAAAATGTATAGCTAACACATCTAAAGTGTCTGACGACAATTTGTAAAAAACTACTCAAATGTAAACGCTTATTAAAGACCAAAAGGAAATTTTTGGCTGATGAGTAAAACCAGGGGCGTCGGAAGCATTTTTAATATGAGGGGGACGCATCGGTCTACGCGTGGGGGCGGGGTTTGGGTGTGGGACGGGGTTTGGGTAGGGACGGGGTTGCTGCGTGCTGCAAAGTCTCGTCCTTTTATGGGGTGTGGGTGTTTGGAAATCCCTGTTGAATCTTGAATCTTTCGCGATAGAATCCGCTCCACGCAATCGATAGAAGAACACACACACCACTGGAAATCCGCTCGGGTTTGCCTCCAACTCACTGCATGCAAGTGAAGTGAATCGTCAGCGCACAGACAGGCTGCTCGGATTTCCAGTGGTGTGTGTGTTCTTCTATCGATTAAGTGGAGTGGATTCTTTCGCGAAAGATTCAAGATTCAACAGCGTTGGGTGAACTAATTATTTATGTTAAATGTGGGGGGTCCAAACGAATAATTATGAAATGTGAGGGGGACACGTCCCCCTCTGATTGAATGGCGACGACGCCCATGAATAAAACTAACTGTCAAATACTGAAACAGCTCAGATTGACTATGCAGGTTTTCTTCTGGTCCAAAACATTTCAAAGAAATGTTTTCAATAAAAAAAAATACTGTTGTGTTGGAAATGATATGTACATAAAGATTCAAAAATCTGTTAAAGTAGTTAAGAGCACTGATCTGTAATAGGAAGTAATAATGCACTGTGATTTTGTCACCTCCCACATAATCACTGATAAAACTTTCAGATCAGAGTAGAAGCAAGAACACATTGTAGGTAAAGAGGTGTCCTGTGTGTTGTAAACATCACATCTTGTGGCTTGAATTCTGATATTTAAAGGTGTAAGGGGTAGGAACTGTCAGCAATTAAATTAGAATTCTATGCATAAGCATACCAATCCTACCCCCACACTTTTATAGCATTGTTGTACACTTTGGATGCCTTTTACACTCAAGCTGATGCAACAGTTTTTTGTTTAATTCAAGTTATTACACAAAATAATACTAAAATAATAAAAAAGAAGCGATATTACATCTTGCAGTGCGCACTGCTAAATTGAGACTGGAAACAGACCATTTCTGTTTGATTTCCAAGTATGTTCTTATTCCATATCTGAAGAACAGTGGTACAGTGACCTGTAGTATGTCCCTGACAGGCCAAGACAGTCTTCTCATCACTGTTAGACCCATGTTCTATCCACTTTCCCCAGATGGGATAACTGCAGTAATTGGGTGTTTATGATCGATTGGTTGAGTCAGGGAAAAGCATTAGTAAGTGAGAAGTGGGCTGGCCTAGAGCTTCTCAAAGCAGATGGAGCAGAGAAGGAAGATGGCATACAGGACCATAAGACCCACGCCTAATCTCCGGTCCAGTCTCCAGCGGTTCAGATGTACACTTAGAACCTGCAGCACAAAGTAAGAGCCAGAAAAAACTGACCATGTGAAACACTGACAGCCAGCTGCTTTAATTTATAGAATTTCTAAACTATTTAAAAAAATTAACAACACATTTTTCTCTGTACCCCAGATGTTGTTCATCAGCAAAAGACTAGTGTTCTAGTGTTGCTTGCTTAGTGTAACACTGGAGCTACGAGGCTAATGGTGCTAACAAACACTAGAAATCAATGGTCACCCAGATAGTCAACTGTTTCTGTAAACATATATCACCTGAACCTCTCTTAACCTGCTCTTCATTAAGGCGGAACAGACATGCACATGTGTTTTTCAAACAGTATAATGTACTGTGAGCAATAAAAATGAACAAAACCTCACCACTATATGCAGTCATTTCATGTAACACTAGGGCTGGTGTTCACAAAGCAGTCGTAACTTAGAGGACTGAGTCTTAAACCACATCCATAGGTCTGTGCAGCCTTAATGAACACCTAGATGTGGTTTGAGTGTGTTAAGAGAGGTTTTGGTGATATTTTTTGGAAAGATATTTGGGTGACTTTTGGCTTCAAAATTAGTTTTGTAGCTCCAAACTAAATAAGCAAAAATCAAGATTCAAAATGTTTACTGTCATATGTACAGTAGAAATAATATTCCTCTGTGCAATTAAATTCTTTCTTTGCTGTCCACACAAATGCCAAGATTAGGTTTATGAGTTTTTATATAAAATAAGTTAGTGAAGACTTAAGTGTAATGTGCAGATGTACATAAATATTAACTGTGCATTTGTAAAATGAAGAAAATGTGCAAAAGAGCTTAAGGTGCAAAAAGGTGCAAAAATTTCAGTATGAGGCAGATGAAGGGGATTTGCAAAGGAACTTCATGTGCAAAATCACTGTATGCAATATTACATATGTTTGATTTACTAAACACCACAATTCTAACATGCTTCCCTGCAATCAATCTTCTGCTACATATGTGGCAGACAGAGATTGGGCTTAAAAGGGTATTCCTTTCATTCATCCATTACGCCTGCTTAAAAAGAAGAAAGAATATAATAATTTATATTTTTATTGGTACTCACAGTAAGAAAAACTGAAGCAAGGAGTAAAATGACTGAGTACACCAGTCCCTTACTGTTAATGAAGACCTGAGAAAAAAACAAAATAAAACAAAGTAGAACTACTGTCACACTGTTAACTTGCTTTTCTGGTCACACTTTATTATGATAGTCCCCTATAGGTTCTCTATAGATGATCAAATTGTTATCAAGCTATGCATATTCTTAACTATTAACTTACATCCTACAACTGTTTATCACAGGCCTTTCAGTGAAAACAACAATTATACACTGAACCACCATGTTTTCCTTTGGTTGATCTGAAAAATTGTTCTAAACCTTTCCAGTGCCATTACATGTCAGATAGTACCGTTTTTTAATATAGTTCATATATATATATATATATAAAATATATATATATAATTCATATATCATATATATAATATAGTTCGAACTCAGTTGACTACAAATAGGGATGAAGTTAAGACTATGACTAAAGTAACAAAAAGAAAAGTCTGGACCTAACATTGATGCTCTAACACTGTTCACTAACAACAGCCTATAGCATAATCTTAGGCTTTGTGATCTAAGAACTCTTCCTTTACACTGAACATGTTACATAAAAAAATCAAATATAAATGCTCTTTTGGCTGCACTAATGTGTACTTCCTGAATTTGTGTGACCGGTGAAAGCAGAGAGAGACGTAAGTAAGGGGAAAACTAAATTAGGAGAAAATGCCTCATCTATTAAAGATGAGAGGCAGACTGTAAAGACCCGAATCTGAAATCTGAGCCTGACCTATGCCCGATCCATCAAAATGATGTCTGAACTAGGGCTGAAACGATTATTCGAGTAACTCGAATAATTCAATTACAAAATATGTTTGAGGCAACGTCACCAAAGTCCATCTATTTAAAATGTCTCTGCTATCGTATCACTCCCACTTTGTAGACGACTGCGCAGCTCTGGTATCGTTTCACACGGACTGCTGTAACTGACGCGCATTTCAAAGATTTAAGATGGCGCGTTTGTATTGCTCTCTATGGAAATGGCGGAAAATGAAGATCCCAATGTGCGTAAAAGCAAGAAAATGTCTAGTTTTTAGTTTGTAGTGCAGTGTATACACTGTAAAACGGACCTGGCCCACCACCACAGTACATATAACTACCTTATGTATGGGGAAGGCGTGTTTTGAGATGTAACTTTTGAGATGTGTGTGTGTGTGTGTGTACACCGTGTGTGCACGTGCGGGAGGGAGGGGGGAGAGATGAGAAGTGAGATCTTGGTGCATTTTGCTACTTCTCTTGCTACTTATCATGCCTTTTCACTATCGACTCATAACACAGCTTACAAATAATTACAAATACTGCATGTTCAAACAAGCGCCAGTGTTCATATCAGTTAGCAATCGTAAAAATACGTTACATTGTAGAGGCTCCAAGCCTGCCTGGAGAAGTACAGTTCACGTGAGGATGCTTTCAGTTCAGTTGCTGCAGCATTGTATTCTACTCTACCTACCTACCTCATCTGGGTGGAATTGGAAACTGAACTGTACTGTTTAAGTTGGATTATTAGTAATACTTTATTCTCAGATGGGCTATTGCAGAGGGTACACGCCTTTTTCCTTTTTTTTATTAAGATAAAACTACTGTAAGGACAAATAGGCTAACCTATATTTGTGAAGTTGTATTTCATAGTTTTTTTCATGTACATCATAAATGTTTCACAGAAAGGTTCATTAAATTGGCTTAGTTCTGGAGCCAATTAGCCAAAGGTTTTAAGGTTTGATCTAATAAAAGTGTTGAGTTTGAATAAAAACCTTATTTTGTGAGGAATAACAGCCAATTGCTTGCTCATTTTAAGAGGCCTTTCATGTTGCATAACACACCATTGATATAGTTGTTTAAAAACACAAAAGTATGATTTA
>JBBIGA010000032.1:1067630-1078689 GCA_037576975.1 Alestes dentex | reverse complement strand
ACACACACACACACACACACACACACACACACACACACACACACACACACACACACACACACACACACAAAATGTGTATCCACCCAGGTTTGGTCATTGTGCAAATAAAAAGTTACACAATGCAACTGATCTACATCTACATTTAGAACTGGCAAATTATGCACCTTGACGGGCGACTATGAGACTAGCCATGCAGTCTGGGACGCTGGTTCCCGCTGCTAAGAATGTGATCCCCATTATAACGTCTGGGATGTTCAGTGTGAAACTGATAATGGTGACCTGCAACAGAGAACAGGAATTAATGAAATGTAAGAAAATGCATGAAGTAAAATGAGAGTTTGCAGCAGCTTGACCCTGGATACAGTTTCATCAGCTGAATAATTCCACCTTTAAATACTTAAAAGGGGCCAGTTAGGAATGGTTCGTACCATCCACACCATGAGGTAGGAGAAGACTGCAATCCAGAGTGTGGAGGCCACAAAAGTGACCATGAACCAGCGCTCCCAGCGAGGCAGAACACAGTTGGGCACAGTGTAGTAGAGCATGCAGCTTAAAGGCCATGAGAACAACCACTTCGCCCGTTCACAGCAACCTCCTGTGGACATGCAGAAAAATGCATGAAATCAGTTGTTCTGTTAGCAGGGTGGACAGTTTTACAAGACCATCCTCTACTGGACAAAAGGTGGTAATACACAAAAAGGGGGGTGGTTCAATCTCTTAACTTTCATGCTTTGAAAGCATGAAAATTGTGCCATGAGCCCAATTCCCATTCTTAATATGGAAGACGCAGAAGATCTGTGATTCAAATATACAAATAATTTCCACATTTATAAAATATATTACATCATCAATGCACAATAAAGACAAATATAAATGAAACATATTTGTTGATTTATTATGAGTTATTATTATTATCATATTTGGGTTCCCTTAGATGTGCCCATGGCAGCAGCTACTCAAATTCAATGTATCACTTATTTTAGTGATCAAGTCCATCAAACAAGGTGAAACTAGAAATCATAGCATAAAGGGGCAATATACAACTCACATTTGCTCATTCAAAATAATAAAATATAACCTACTTTGTGAGTTACTCTTCTCACAGAATATGTTATGTTTGCCCAAATCTCTTCTACATTTCCCTTCTTTGGCTTGGGACCGTGTTGCATTAGAAATGCTCTGACAATAATCAGTCTTTGTGTACACAGGCAAGCTTCAGGCGAAGAGGCTTTTTTTATCAAATCCCATTTATTTCAGTCCATCTGCTTGACAAAATCAAAAGCAGACCCCCTTGATCTGGAAATGCCAGTCAGTCAAGAGGATTATGGTCATTCTGGGCAATTAAGCACAAGGGCCACTTTTCTAACCAGGTCAAAAAAATTATATTGGGGTCATGTCTCAGCGTAAGTATCTAGGCAACATGAGCATCTGCCAGTTCAGGGGATCAATTATTTTCAGTCTATCTCTGCTTACATTACACATCTGCTTACATCATACTTTGACTAACCTGGCACAATGAGTGGACTGAAGGGTTGTCCTTCCTCCGCCTCATCGTCATCCTCTTCCTCTTTGGGCTGTGCATCCTCCATGTCGGCTACCCTCTCCAGTGCTGTCCCTTCGCCCCTCGTTCTGGGGTCCTCCAGTGGCTGAGTTTCACTCTCCAAGGGATCGCCATTCTCCAGCCCCCAGGGGACCCCCTCTGGCCCTGAGTGTTCCTGCCCAGGAGTGTCCCCGACCCCACTGCTGCTGTCTCCTGAGCTCCGGTTCCTAATCAGCCTCTGCCTCTGTGGGACAACAAAGAAAGAGTGAGAAATAGAGGGAAAGAAAGTGTCTGAGAGACTGAACAAAAAAAAGGTCAGCAAAAAAGGTTGCATTTGGGAAGAGCGTACTGAAGGAGATGAGAGAACAGATACTGCAAAGTTACAAATCCAAATCTAAGACCATAAAGAAGATCATGGCCTAAGCTCTTAAAAATAACATGCATGAGTTGCAAGAGTCAAGCAGACAACCAAGTTATGTACGTGCATGTGCATGTAGATGGAATAAACAACAGCACTGACATTAAGATTAATACAAAAAAAAAAAGCTTTTTTGCCCACGAAGTAAGGATGGAATGTCAGTATACACTGGGTTGCCAGTTTACTAGTCGGTCAAAAAATTTTTTAAAATATTAATAGAATTAAATGAAAAAGCATATTTCAGAACGGTTAGTAAGACATAACACTATCTAATGCTCAGAATATCATGCTGAACATAACATTGCAGTCCAGAGTGAACAAAAATAATGACAATAATCAATTTTGGTTTTAATTAGGTATTTAAATGTATAAAAATATTTCCAAACATTCAGCAGTTTTTAGCCACTCTGTCATTCTGTCCAAAGTGACATCTAAGACTTATTTTGCATCTGGTCATTTCAGGTGTCTTGAGTATCAGGATTATATTTGGATCGGGCTTATCCATATAAAAATACAAGTGTAAACACAAAGCAAATTAAATGTGATCGCTCAAACCACTTAAGGAGGTGGACAATTTAGCCAGATGTTTTACCAGTTTATGCATCCACCTCTCTAACCTACATTTGACAATCCAATCTATCCCAGAACTGTGATGGGGCTGCCACCTGCCATTATGCTTGTGGGGAAGAGAATGCCCCTATAACTGCAACCACTTTTTTGGTGCTGATAACAAATGTAAACTGGCAACTCATTGTATAGAGTGTTTCAAAATAACTGAACTTAGTGAAACTTTTTATACATTTTAAACTGAAAATGGTGTAGCCACTCTCCTGCAGTCGAGGAGAAAAGACTTGCCCTACTACCAAACCTGCCGTGAACAGTCAAAATGTCACTCTGCCCTATTCAAAACAAAACCAGCATATGAGTTAATCCTCAGCCGAAAAATGCAGATCCAGTCGGCCTGTCCTGCCTGGTTGGGCAACGTGGTGGGCAAGTGGGCGTTACCTCAGTGATGAGCATGCGTCCAGCCATGCTGAGGCGGGTGCGGGGGGAGAAGTGGGGCGTGATCATGACACGAAGGCTTGCCTCTGAGAAGGTGAACTGGTGAGGATGCAGGCTCATCAGCTCATCCACCATCACCACCGGTGAGTCCTGATCAACTGCACACTGACCTAAGGGGTAAAGGGCGGTTTTTAAAACAAGACACTAAAGGCAAAGCTGATGATTTTAGTCCAAATATGCATCAATAACATGTCTCCTAAACTGATGAAAAAAGGAAAAAATTAAAAACAGAATTACTAGTGTGTTTAGTCTATTAATGTCAACTCACATCTAAGTATATTTAGCAACTTTAATGAATGTTAGCTCCATTCACACCAGGAACAATTGTGTCTTTATGTGTCAATTGCGTCAAACGTCACTGAAAAACTTGCTTCCTGTGGAATCTAACCAAATATGTCTATTGGAATCATAAAATTTAATGTTAATTGCTTCCTTACCATATTCTGAAAGATTCAGAAGGAGTTTGTGATATATTCCTAATTTCTGGATTTATTCTAGATTTTACACTTAAATTCCATAAAAAACATTTTATAATAATAATACCTATGATTTCCTTCATTTGATAGATTCGCATTGAATCAAAATAGATTTGCAACAACAACTCACAGTTATCTAATTTTTAAATTACCCTGTTAACCTATAGTGTATTGCCTTTTATGATTAGTCCTATGTGACAACAGATTTAAATATCATGGAAAAATATGAGTTACTGAGCTTTAATGATTTGCCCATGTGTAAAAAAATCATTCAGTAAAATATAAACACGCTCACAAACACACCTTTCTTCAGAAGGATCATGGAAGTGTCGCAGTGTGCTGTAGCTTCTCCCACTGCAACATCACGGCGTAAGCTGCTCACCAAACACGGCTGCCCAGGAATCCCACACTGCTGTTCCATCCAGCCCCAAATTTGGCTATTAAACCTGAATCACACACATGTAAACATATAATTAAGCATAGCATGGGCATTAATACAATCAGAAGAACAATAATGAATGCATTTAGTTACAAAGAGAGAACACTACGTACTTCATGATGAGAATGTAAACTCCATACATTGATATGAGGACTATAGTCTCCCACCTGTGACAACAAAATAAAGTCTGAGTACCATAAAAGTTTTTGCTCTTGAAACTTACCAGCATTGTTTCAAAAGCTATTAAAAGAGCTATTCACATACCAGAGAACTTTCTCATCATAAATAACCTACAAGGCAAAAACACAGTGTCTGTAATAAATCAAGCTTAGAATAAACTGAATATAAAAGATATATTCTAAATATCAAGCAAAGCAAGTCTCACCAGAATCAAGGCCAAGACAGAGAAGATGTAGTAAACAGAGTCTCGGAAGAGAGGCCACCAGGTTAGCGAGATCGTCTATAAAGAAAATTAAAGAGGGACAGGGCATAAGGGTTGACAACTTCTGCTGACCAAAGGTCTTTCCAATTGTAGGGAAAACTGCTGTGAAGGACATTTCAAACCTGTCCAGCAAAGATGCCGCACACGCCGATGATAACAAGAATATTAAACACTGCAGAGCCCACTATGGTCCCAACTCCCACATCTCCCTTGGTGATGAATACACCTAGGACAACGGTGTATCAAAGTTACACTGGAAGGATTTTCCAAGAGAAAAGACCAAGCACATGTCAGTGTTCCTGCTATACTAACCAATCAAAGAGGTAAAGAGCTCTGGAGCAGAGCTTCCTGCTGCCATGAAGGTTGCCCCTGCGACATCTTCACTCAGATGCAGGTTCTGCAGACACCCAAAAAATAGCTTATAATGTAACCATGGCTGCTGTACCACAGATAGCCCAGTAAAGGTGAATGCAATTTCACTGAGAGAACAATTCTGACCTCACAGATCTTTTCCAGAGACGGCACAAAGTATACATCACAAACAATGGCAAGGGCGTAAAACATGTAAACTGCCTGTGGACATAAAAAAGAAGACAGAGTTATAAGGGACACTGTAGCATATCTGTTCTGCTTTAGCCTAGAGCTGGGTGGGGTGATACACATACCATGGTCTGTTAATATCATGATATTGTTTTTCAGTCTTTCAATTACTTTTATTGCCTATTTAATTGATTATGGGCAAAACAGTCATGATAAAAAAAATGGTATTCCTGTTGCCAAGTGGACGTATGGTATCATGGTCCTGATAATTGCCTGGGTGCTCAGATTGCTTTGAAAGAACAATTTAATAAAACAAAACCTCCAAACATTATGTGTGTTTGTAGATGCGAGCTGTCAGTGGTGTGTACATTCCTCTAGCATAGGGGAGCAGTGGATGGTCTTAATGCAAGTTTAAATATGATCAGAAACCTTGAGTCTATCCAACATGTAGAAAATATTATAATATTGAACCCAGTCGCCCAAAAAGTACAACCTTCACAACTACTTTTACCATTCATTGCTCCCAACACACTTCATACAACCACTCAGTCTGTTAACAACTCTATGAAGTGGGTGTGTTAAAACAAGGAAACCACTAAAACATGCAGTGAGTTGTGCCTCCAAGGTTGTAAAACAACAGTCCATAAAATCCACAAAAATGTAATGCTTTATTTCTAGAAATGTGCTTTCTATATTGCTAGCAAAATACTGTATGATCCTGTCTTTGGTGTATTTTGTAATAGAACAAGCTACTTCAGGTTTGCAAACATTCTTTTAGCATAGAGTAGAAACACTGGTTTGGTTTCCCATCTGAAACCCTAATAACATAATCCTTATGCTACTGATATTTAAAATAAAAGTGGACTTCACCTTTCCTGAGAACATACTTGAATATTATGCTTGTCACTGAACTGCGGGTTTCTATACACTGCAAAAAGTAACCCACTGGATTTACTTTGATGATGTACACATTTGAATGAGGTCAATTTAATGCAAAACATCAGTATTCAGGTGCATATTTTAGCAGCATACCATACTTACACAGAGAACGTGCAGCAGCACTGCCCCATGCCTTCTCTGCTCCTTAGTAAAGATGTCCTCTGGAAATTCATTGATTGCTATGTGTGGGCATGTGTGTGTGTGTGCGTGTGTGTGTGTGAGAGCATGCAGAAAGAGAAACATGGTCCATTAGCAGAGGGTAAGGGAGGGAATGAGTTTAGAGTATTGACACAGAGGCAACTGAAAACCTTTTCAATCCGTCCTTGTCCATTAGACATGCCTGCATTAGCCTCCACTAAGGCAGCTCATACAGACAGATGAGCAACAAATCATGTATTTTATTTTGTAAGGCTTTTGCAGTGATGCCAGTTCCCTGTATTACAAAATGGGACACTCTAAAGAAGAGCATTTGGAATTTTTTAATTATTCAAATCAATAGGTTGTATGAATAAGAATTCACAAATCTGAATGTACTGACATTACGCAATTAAAAGCCCTCTCAGTATCTCCTCTCACATTAAGCCAGACATACACTGTGTAAGTTTAGCTTGTTTCATAAGCCTAATTTGGTCCTTGGCAACAAAACTTCAGGACCAGGCCAAATTTCAGCTTAATCAGCCGCTGTGTGAAGTGCAGTATGAGGAGGGAATAAATGCCTGAGTGAGCTCTGATTGACCAGGCAGATGATTGGATGGATTTCCATTCAATGGAAACACCATAAAGAGTCTACATAGTCCTCCTCTGGACATCACCTCCTGGTTTTAATGACTGACGAGGAGAGGACTCAAGTTTGAAGTTTAATGTTAAAATCCATTGTGGTATAATCCATTGGGCAAACATGTATGACAGAGTTTGTAATACAAACTCTGTAATGCAAATTTGTAATGCATAAACAAAGCAGGGTCAGAAAGGGCCAAATATTAATACACAGGCAAGGCAAAAAGCAGAATTCAAAAACTGTGATCAGGGGTGTCAGAGGCAAGGAAATAAACATGGCAAAAAATGTTAAAATAACAAAAAGCCAGTAGGATAACAAGAAATGCTCGGTACACCAGAAAATTGACAATACTTCACAATAAGTCTCATATCTCAATCCAGTCCTTACATAATGCATGAAACAGGAGGAAATCAATTAACATGACTTGGTAAACTACAGTTTCAGCACAAGGGGTGAACTGCAGAGCTGTAGTTCACACGTTTTTCTTTAGTGTGGCACTAAATCTTATCCATGCTTTCTCAACATTTTGCAACGTTTAATTCTGTAGAACTTAACAACTTCATTGGAAATTGTCAATGGACTGACATTTGGGTCAGGGTGAGTACCCATGTCACAGCAGTCAGACTGAGCATTTTCATA
This sequence comes from Alestes dentex, assembly GCA_037576975.1. Lineage (NCBI taxonomy): Eukaryota > Metazoa > Chordata > Actinopteri > Characiformes > Alestidae > Alestes > Alestes dentex. The sequence continues at coordinate 1,071,416 of JBBIGA010000032.1, read as the reverse complement.
CTGTCAGCCAAAGCTCATGGGTGATATCAACTCGAATTGTGAGTTGCCACCAATAATCAAGCTGTCTACAACTGCACAGTGTATTCTGGCTTAAGACAGCACTCCCTTTTGAAATAACAAAGCAAACATTGGTCAAGTAGATTTTATTGTTTTTTCAACCATATACACACAGTGCAAAGTGAAACGAAACAACGGGCCGCCAGAACCATGGTGCAACACAAAAACGGAAACAAAACACCACAAGACCACAAATGCAGACAAGACGAAAGAGAGCGCAAAAAAACCCCACAAGAGCAGCAACACAACTGGATAAGACAACATTTAGTGCAGTCAACAATAGCTACAGTACAAGTCTGAATGAATACAGTATTATGACATATATTGTATTCAAGCAGCAGAGAGTTATGTACAAAAATGCAGAACAGAGAGTTACATGTGCAAAAATGCAAAACAGAGGTAAACAGCAGTTAATATAATTGTGCAAATATTGCAGCAGCACCACAGAGAATGTGCAGTGTAATAAACAGAAGGGTATTTACAGATGTAATTAAAGCCTGAGTTGTTTGGGTTGTTTGAGTTGGGCAGTGATGTTAGGAGAAAGCTAAGCAGATGCATGTGGTAATCACATTTATACGAAATGAAATGATGACTGGTCAGTGGAGTGCCAAAAATAATATTTGATGACAGTTTTCAGCAAGCAAGTTCGGTATGAACCCAACCTGAGACATATCTAGTATTTAATTGTGGCCCATTTGCCATATGGAATAGCACTTGTGGTTCTGGGCCAAATGTTACGGAGACGTAACATAATAATAAAATAAAAATAATAAAATACTGAGAAGGTCATATAAGTTATAATAATGAATATAATTGTTGTTACAGTCGTTATGTTTAGTGGTACTGTTTCTGTATAAAAAGAGTGTAAAAAATGAGATAATATAAATGGATTCCGGCAATCTCATCTGGCCTGCAGCTGGACATATGGGATTCAAGTAAATTCCGGATATGACCTAGGTTCTGGCCATACAAACATTGTTGGGAAGGAAATACGGCACTGTTTTTCATCCATATCTCTGTCTGCTCCATGTAAAGTTGACTCAGAACTCATTCACAAAAGAAGCCGAGTGCTAAAACAAAAATGCAACAGAGTAAACTTGAGGCTTGGCCAGGCCACAACATCAACCCCCATGTTAGCAGACAGAGTGGAAAGAACATGTCAGAACCAAGGATTTTTAACAAGTTTTTATGGCCTTACTATGTAGTTGCCATAGAGACCCCCCTTCTCTGTAAGTCAGAGTTTCTATCAGCCCTGCAGGCATGCCTGGGAGCCACAAGCTTTCACTAACATGAAGGTGAGAGATGTAAGTGCGGAGGGCACTCGTATACGTAAAAGCATACGCGTATACACACACATTCATACACGCACAAACAAACACAAATACACTTAAAAATGCTGGGGAAGAAATTGCAATGAGTAATGAGCTCTAGAAAGAAAACATTAAGGTATGTTGCATGCAAGACTTGTCCATGGACTGTGCCCCATTTAACTCTGTGTTGTTAAGAGGCTTTTGTCTCTGGTAACTAAGTGCCAATTGAAATCTCATGCTTTAGCTGATTTGAAACAGTCCTCAGAGACTAAAAAGGCAGGCCTGCTTATGCCAGAGCACTGCTATACATTCCATTTCACAGCTTGACAGACACAATTAATCTAGAAGGTAAGAGAAACACTCATGCTGACAAGAGCCCGAATATAAAATTATATCATTTATAGTGTTTTGAGCAGAAAGGAAGTACAAACTCTGCTAGGGCGAGTGATACACATATTAATTAATAAAATGACTTAATAAAATAGAAGTTCAATGTTTTCTGCCCCATGTCCGCTTGTTTGTCTGTTTGTTTACCTCCCCAAGTACTCTTGGGTCCTTTGGCACGTGTTTCCGTGTCTCTGTTGGGTTCTCCTTGTTGTGTTCACTTCCGTGTCCTTTTGTTGTTGTTCCTAGTCTCTGCCCTAGCCCTGCCCCACCATGTGCTTTTGCTGTGCTGTATCTCTGGCCTAACCTTGAGTGTTTCCACCTGTGTGGGATTTATTTTCACCTATGCCCGGGTGTTTCATCCTGTTTAGTGATTATAAGTGTCTGTGTTTCAGTGTGCCCTTGCTGGAGTCTTGTGTCAGTTTTCATGTGGCATCCCTGTGGTTGTGTCTCTGAGTTTATTTCACTGCTTTTTTCTTGTTGCTGTACCCAGTGTTTTGTTAAAATCTTCCCATTTTCATTTGCATCCTTACTCTATACCTCACATTCATAACAGGGTGTCACATGCTTGGGAAGCTGGGTCTAAAATTTAAATGGGTGAGATATTGAAATTTACTACTGCTGTTAGTCTCCTCATTGCAGAATACAGTTGAATACAAGGGATTCATAAAGAGTTCTAAAAGACTAAAGCCATGTCAGATCTATTAGCTTAAAAATGATCTTTGGATGAAGATGCAGACAGTGATTTTAAACACTTACATTAGATTATTATTAATAATGAATATGTTATTTATTCACTTTTAATTACTGGTCTCACTTTAATGTATTCATCAGGAATTTGAAATAATGCTGGAGTTCAAAATACAGCATCACAGATACAGTACAAAGTGCATCAGTACCTCACAGAATGCAACGAAGTGAGAGTGCTGATAAATACCAAAGTCAGGTTTATTTGAGGTACTCTCTATCCATGGAATACAGCTGAAACACAATTTATCAATGTATCACGTTTGGTATCTGATTGTTAAGACTTAAATTGCCTTAAATTAATGGGTCTGTTTTCCCTGTCTTAGTGTAAATTACAAGCCTACAAATGTTTTTGCTTTTGTTTTAATAATAACAAAGAATGGCAGAATGTGTGCCGTGGAGAGCCAATAACTGGAACAACCGTGCATTGACACTGGTCTACGCCGTCATTATAAACAATAGTTTCACACACACTTTTCACTAATGCAAAGCACTGTTTCTGTGAAGCATCAAAAGCAATTTGACTGCTAATGAGGGCCCCTGCCATAGAAAATTTTCTGTCAGCTAAATATGAGTGAGTGAGTTACAAATTTAGTTCTATACAGTTCTTTGCATGTAAAAAAACACCACTAAATTTCCCTACATCTAAATTAGCCTTACCCTACCTTAAATTATTATTTTTTTCTTTTTGGTAAAAAATACTCTAGGCAAACACTGATCAGCAAGCAAAAAAATATAATGGATGTGCTTATTCATAATTTAACTTTAGGATGTGGTGTCTCTCTGTATTATGAGACAGATCATAACTAAGACCAATCCTATCAGAGCACTGACACAACTGAGTGCTCAGAGTCACAGCTTAATGAAAGGCAAGGGAACAGAAAGAGAGAGCAAGTCAGCGAGGTTAGTGAGATGGAGAGACTCCTCATGAGCCATTAAGGGGCCGACCAGAGGAGAAAAAAAAAAGGCGGACCAGAGGAAAAAAAGGCCAGTGACATGTTTCTTCTAAGTAAAGCACTTTGAATACGTAAAACAGACAATCCTCTGTTCCAAAATTAAGGAGTCGGTTGCTTAGCAACACAAGCCTCAAAGGGGGTTAGACTGTGAGGAAGGCAGCTGTCTGTAAAAGATGAGGTAGAAAAAGCTGGGACGATAAATAGAGCTTGGGAGGTAAATGATATGAGAGTGAGAGTGAGAGAGAGAGAGAGAGAGACAGAGAGAGAGAGAGAGAGAGAGAGAGAGAGAGAGACAGACAGAGAGACAGAGAGAAAGAGAGAGAGAGAGAGAG
>JBBIGA010000032.1:1048123-1067530 GCA_037576975.1 Alestes dentex | reverse complement strand
ACCCCTCCATGATTTCTAAGTGGGAGAACTTGCAAAATCGCAGGGTGTTCAAATACTTATGTTCCTCACTGTATATACATATATATGTGTGTGTAGATTGTGAATATATGTATATGTTTAATTAATTGTGTATTGTACCCCAGATTTTCACAGGGATTCAGAAGATGAGGGTTCGCGAAGGGACACATCGTCTGCTCCAGTTAAGGAAGAGCCAGTGGACTCTGATGATGAGTTTGACCATTTTTATGATTAGGCTGCCCTCATGCCCAGCGGAGATGCATGTGAACCTGGCTGTGGCCAAAAACATCATCAGCATGAGAACAAAGAAAGGGAGGATCAAACAGTCAGGATGTCATAGTCTTAGTGGGCAGGTGACGCTCACATACCTGCATGCAAGAACACTGAAACTCCAATAACTGTGAATTCAGAAAATGAGTGAGGTTAATAACCAATACCGCAAACACAGCGGGGCAGGCTGAAAGATTATTATGCGCAGAGAATTACAAAGGGATGAAAGAGGAAGAGGAGGACAAATGGGTGCAGGGAGTCCCTCTGTCTTTTGTGTTGTTTGCTAGGAGCTTATCGGGCGGGCCTGAAAGAACCACCACACTGTCACTGTGCAAACACAGGTGGGTCGGCTCGCCTGACAGAAAGAGAAAGAGATATGAATAATGGAGGCAAGAGAATGGAGGACATTAAAGGCAAGAGAGACTCTGAGTGAGACAGAGTAATTGATCTTTCTTTAAAAAAAAGCTGAAATGGATGATCTTTGAATGAATGGACTGTATTTCTTGAATCTGAAAGAAGTTCTTAAATTTTTTTTTACAAAGTATCTGTATATTCTTAATGTGTCTTTGAATGTACTAGTGGTTTGAGAGCTTTCATATTTAGATAGGGAGTGCAGTCTATGCTGGGGGTTCAGGCGGGGAAAGGAGGCCGAGCGAGGGGTGTTGACGCTGACTTTGAGTGATGGCTATTTGAACAGGCATGTTTACACTGGCCTTGCTGAAAAGGGACGAGGGACGCCAGAGGAGATGCGCAGGAACAGACCAGTGATAAAAAAAAGCGGCCACTATGTAAACCACGTTGGCCCAGTCTTTCCTTCTGGTGGCCATGGTAACCCAGTTACCCACTCTCTGCCCAATCACATGCCCTCCTTTTGACGTGTGGAACAAAACATCTCAGACGTGGCAGGTCAGGGCAGACATTCTGAATCTGTTACTACTGTGACCCAACTGCTACAAGCATTGGCAACCCCCTCTCACTCCCCACTGCTGAATGGTGAGCCAAGCTCTGCTTGGACTGAGTTTGGCTTTAAATTATTTACTACTATTAGCAGTGTTTGCAGTTAATCAGTTAAAACCCTCAAAGGGTTTGTTAACTGTTTAAAATGTGTTAATCAGTGGGCATATTAAAGGGACACACTCCTTAAAAAATCATTAATAATTATAACACATAAACAAAGTGGGCAACAGTGATTGTTGCTTGCCAAATAGTGAGCCCACATTTGTCTACATTGTTAAAGCTCAGTTCTTGCTGGCTACGGATCTGAATTTTGTCTTTGCCATCAGTTAGACCTGTCAGCTACATCAAATAATCATATTCATCAAATATAACAGCTCCCTGTTATCCTATTAATTTCTATTATTTATTTTTAAATTCATGTTAATTGTGTTATTCATGTTTATAATAATGTTTTAGGTCATGTGATGTTTCTAATGTAAGTTTTTACTGTAGATAATTTACACTTGATTTTAGACCATTTAAATAGGTGGTCTTATTGTAAAACAGTATCAATTCCAACGTTTAATGAGTCCTGCATTTAATGATGTCCGCTGGTCCTATCTTAGTCCATTCTGCTCAGTAAATGGTAGCATCTGTTTTTATCTTGTTGGGTAAATAACCACAACTTGGCTAAGATAAATATTTGGAAAAACACCCCCAGTACACAATAATATATAAATACACAATTTGTTGATTTTGCAGATTTTTAAATGACATATTTTCTGTAAACAATATGATCAAATGGAAAAGCTATTCTCCAATCACTCCCTTCTGATTTTTAGTAGGTATATATTGGTAATTATCTTATTTGTTATAACGATTATAAATTATACCATTATAAATCTTATATCTAGAAAGTTTTGCCATTCTGTCTTTTCTTTTTGCTTAAGACCTTTGATCATCACCCTATTTCTGAGGTCACCACTCTTACCCAACAAGAGCTGGTCAGAACTGCAGATTTTCATTCCAACTGAGCAGAAATGTACATATTTTGTCTAATCACCTGTCTGACTGAGATTAACTAATTAAACAGGTAGAATCAGGTAAGCCCCTGCTTGGTTGGAATAAAAAAACCTGCAGCCGTGCCATCTCTATGTGGATGAGATTGGTGACCCCTGTTCTACATAGTAATAATCTCATAATCTAATTACCTTACTGCCTGTAATCTTATTAGTGTGTTTTTATGCAACTCTAAAGTCACCTTTTTGTGTTTTAAATATGTAATCCAATTACATGTCTACTATCCTTTAAAATCCAAACCAGACTATGAGTAAAACACGGCTGGCAAAAAAAGGATCAATAAAATGGTAACTTTATAGGAGAAAGCAAAAAGTAAATTGTTTTTATTCCAATTACCAATATATTAATTTATCATTAAAGTTTTACACAGTGTGAAGAGCAGCTGCTGTGTTCAAATAATCAAAAATGGAGATACAGGGTTTTCTTTCAACAGCAACAAAAAGCTGGGATCCTACACAGTCTGCTTGATGCTCATAAGGTTTCAGAACACTAATGAATTGAAAGACTTTTCACTCATCCGCCATACTGCCACACACCGTATGTCAAAGGCAGACGTGTTGCCCTGCATTCACCAGTGCGGGTATAGATCACACTGTGGCAGTCGCAACCCTCAAAACTCATGAACTCCCCATCCCTCACTCTTTTCTTCATGTACTGGACACACACAGAGGGGCCTGTGGCCTCGGCTCAGATCACTGTGGGTGTCCCTGTGTTCCCACTGAGGAAGACACTGCTTTGGGGAGGTCCACCATTAAAGCCAGTGTCATCCCTTTGTCCACATACACTCATACACAATGCTGCTTACCCAAGACACAAAGGTTATTGCAGGAGGGGTGGAGGTGGGGTCGGGACCTTTTATATAACCCTCCCAGCATTACCATGTAGCAGAATGACACATCACACACTAGTCACATCCTTTCACTCAAGCCTACCCTGAACAAAACATACACACCAAATCTTCATAAAATGACACACCACACACTAACTAGTCACATTCTCCTCTCACTCAAGCCTACCCTGAACATAACACACACACCAAATCTTCATAAGATACTAAGTGTTGATTAGTTTACTTCACTGGTCTTTGTAAGTCATTGCTATATTCTAATATTTGTTGGTATTTAAGGGTCTGCCTAACTGCTAATTGCATTAAATTTGAATTATGTTTGTTTCCCATAACTCTGCATGCTTCTGTAGTTTTAACCATTACGCCATCAGCTTGCAAGCAGAAATAGACAGTGACTGCCTGATAGAAAAGTGATTATAGTCCCAGGCTATTTGGTTTTCACACATTGGGGCAATCTTGTTAGGGGCAGCATGAGGAATGTCATTGTGTGCTCTGATGTTTATACGTTACAATGCGAGAAAGACAATGGCTCAGTTAAAGAAAGGGTGACTCCTTGGCACATGCTCCTGAAAAATCTGAAGAATGCAAGGAGTTATATCGTGGCATAAACAGAAATCATTTTTTTCTAGTCCATAAAACATAACTGTTCCAGTGTCTGGTATTTGACAATATGTGATTGGTTCAACTGAACTTTATTCATGAGAAACATGTCAAGAACTTGTAGGGGTGAGGAAATTACAAATGAAAAATATGGTACTGGTTCAAATCCTGCTCAAAATCATTTAAACATACAATGTATGTAAAAGTAAAATAAATAATAAGTAAAATAGAAGTATATGGATGTAAAAAATAAAAAATAAAATAAAAATGCATGGGAACTTGATTGATCGGCAAGAGATTTTGAAGATCTCACAGGGATCATTCCCTGAGATTTGCAACAGGTATTTTGAAGGTCTAAATGAAATTGTGTATGATTAGTAAAATTACAAATGTTCAGTTTCAAAAATACTTAATATAATATATAATAATGAATTACAGTCACTGAAGCTTTTCCCATCTCAGTCTGGTTAAATAAATCAAGAACAACTGTTTATTTGTTATGAGGGCATTTTTATTATCTAACATTTCAAAATATGTACATCAGGTAAACGCATTTTGAAGTAGTCAAGCAGAAACTAATTAACAGTTCTACTGCTCCATCTTTAAAATAAAGGTTCTAAAATGGTTTTAAACATTGAAAGGTTCCTTGAGTTCTTCAGTGGCACTACTCCAAAACCCCCAGTTGGGTACCTTTATTTTTAAGTGTTTAATTTATACAGGCTGGTAAAGCAGTGCTTCAAGAGGAGCTTAGAACTGGCACAGAACACATGCTGAGGCCAGAGTAGTACACAGAGTCTCCTGCATAAGAGGGTTCTTCTCTGCCTGTAAAATAAGGATTATAGTGATGAATGTTGGAGTTTGACGATGGATAGTAGACTGGGTAATTCAGAGGAGCCTCATAGCACTGGAAGTCCACAAGTGTGGGCATGGAGAAGGGTTGGTGGAAGAAGGGTTCCCCATTAGCACAGGGATCCATGGGGCGGGAAGAGTTAGGCTGAAGCCCAGGGCTGGCTGTGGGCATGCTGGGAAATGATACAGTTGGCAGGTGTGCAGAAGGATCTGTACTTGTGGAAGGAAATGAGTTCAGTGTGTGGGTGGAATGCTGCAGAGGTGGGGTATCTGAGGGTGACTTTGGCATTGGAGAGCAATTCGTTGCCTGGGGCAGGGTTGCTGGGACGGGAAGCTGTGCAAGTGCAGAGGACATGGAAGCTATAACCACTGACTTCTTCTTCTTGCCCTCCTCCTGCGCCATCTCCCTGTCCACCTTTTTGGACAAGTTTTTAGTCGCATGTGGCGATGTGGCCCTTGGGCATCGGAAGCGCTTCTGGCGGCGCATATAACAGCCATTCTCAAACATGTTGGCTGAGTCCGGGTGCAATGTCCAGAAGGAACCTTTCCCTGGAGAGTCTGGGGATCTAGCTACCCGCACAAAACAGTCGTTGAAAGACAGTGAGTGGCGGATGGAGTTTTGCCACCTCTGTTGGTTCTGTCGATAGTAAGGGAAAAGCTGGCGGATCCAGTCGTAGATTTCATTCAGTGTAAGCTTCTTGGCTGGTGACTGCTGAATGGCCATGTAAATTAGTGAGATGTAGGAATATGGAGGCTTGGAGTGGTTGAAGGTTCGCCGGTACACAGTTTTCAGATCAGGAAACTCTGGTCCATGATGATCAGTCTCAGGGCACCTCTGTTGAGGTTGCTGGGCCAGGACACCCTCAAGTCTCCCTGCATCTCGTCCTGTCAGTGATTCCCTCTGTGGGCCGTAGCATTGGTAAGGATGTTCAGAAGAGGAATATGCACCACTGCTTAATCGCAGACTCTCTGTTCCACAGTACACCTAAAACAAGAGGGAAAAATGCTTTAAAGTCATAGAAGAGTCAGTCAAATGTTTCAGAGGTATCTGAGAATGTGATCATGATCAAGGAGGAAAAGAAGAAGTGTGCAAAGTGGCAGGGGTTAGTGATGTGTAGATGGACCTGTGGGTCGGAGAGATTCTGGTCTGCTTACTAGAAAATTTGGGTGTGGGCAGGATGGATCAAAAAGTGAAAAAGCTATTGATAAACATTGCAGTTTGGGTCCGATTTAGGTTACTGACTAACAAATATCTTTGTGGGTTGGACAAGACAAGTTGGATCTCATAATAAGCTGCATGGGTGCAGGTCATTAAAACCCTAACCCGCACATCACTGACAGAGGCCTTTAATGGTCTATTACTTGCTGGGCATTGAAATGCAGCACTGACCCAAAAGGGAGAGCTTGATCATTTCATTCTGTTTTATGTAATCTTCAATCAGGCTTGTGATCTTGCATCTCATGTCAATTGGGATTCCGATACCTAATCACAGCCAACACCTCCCTTAAGATCCCTGTCCCTGATTCTATTACCCCATTGGCCTTGGGTAACTCCATGTAAATATATTCGGGCCACCCACCCTGCTGATAACCCCATTATCACACTAGGCTGCTCATTCCTTTCACCCCTGTTTTGTTCCTTTTTAAGTCACTCACCATCCTGCCTTTTTGCTGTTTCATGTCAGAGGGAGTGACAGAGGGCTCTTTTGAACTGTGCCTGCTGTTCTCTGTTGTTCATTTCTTGCATGCACATTGTAGGCAATAATTCTGCCCTTTTTAACTCCCTATGTCTCAGTTTTTCAGAAACGCTTTCCTAGTTAAGAGGCTGTGCGATGTGGAAATCACACATGAGAAACGCTGAGCACAATCCTGGAGTCCATCAATGAAGTGCAAGTGGACCACACACATACTCTATACACACACAGCACAGAGCTGAAAGGCCATCAACTGCCTTTCAAAATAGCCTTTTATTTTTTTTTATTTGAAGGTAAATTGGCATTTACCTATTTATTTAAAGTTTTTTTTGACTGCTTAGCGAAATAAAGCTGTGGTAAAAATCCGATCTTCTGTTTGAAGTAAATACAGTGTTTAAGGTGTGACCTATTCACTATTACTGTTAATTAACTGCTACTAATGTTAATTAATGACTTATCTTTGGTTTCGCCAAATAACAAAGCTGAATGAAAAAAAAAAACAATGGACAAAACTAAGCTAAGTAGTTTTTGTAAAATAATTTACACATTAAAAAATATTTAAAAAGTAAATTGTCATTTCTAATATTTATGCTCGAAAGTTATTATGCTCTAACATAAAACATACAGAAACATACAGAAAACAGACTATTTAAATGTAACATGAAGATTTAAAAATAAGTACTGCTGTACAATGGAAACAAAGTAATAAGGTCTGTTAAAGTGGCTAAATAAATCGCTAGCTCTTGAAATATCAACTTTTTGCTAAACTTTACTGAAACACAGTCCGGCGGTTTTAATAGTCAAGTAGGTGTTTAGGCCTGCTCAGGAATATATACTACTACTACTACTACTACTATTAATAATAATAATAATAATAATAATAATAATAAGTGACGGATAAAATATCTTAAATAACTTATCTTAAAGTGCCAGTAAAAAGCCAGTCTGACAGCTTTAAAAGGCAGCAGGTCTGAACTTACCTGGTCTGAGTAAAATGAGGGCCATTCATCGCCTCTCTCCTGTTTTACTCCGCCCATCATGTCTCCAAACCTTCTGAAAGCTGTGGATGTTTAGGAGCACTTGAACGAAATTATACCTAGTGGAAAGTGGAAAATTCAATCAGACTGTTTAGACATTCACTTCTTCCTCCAGGTTTGTGACTGAGTTCAGTTTCTCAGGAGAATCAGAGTTCAGACTTTTTTCTCTTTCTTTCCCCGCCCACTGCTAAAAACCCCGCCCACTCCGCCTTCCACGCGCGGACAAATTTGCATAAAGCAGAACGATGTGACTCAGAACTAGCTTAATTGATACACAAACGCTTATTAATCATTTAAATGATATATGTATATAGGGCAGTATATAAGGACACACACACACACACACACACACACACACACACGTATATATACATATATATGTATGTATGTAAAATTACATAAGTGATAGCACAGCTTACACACACACACATACACGAATATATATATATATATATAACTGAGCTACATAAACTGTGCTATCCCTTCTATAGTTTAAAGAAAAAAACAACCAGTTTGTATGGTGTATCCAGATGAAACAGCTGAAACAGCTGAAAACAACCCACCACTGGAGGGTATTTGATGATCTGTTAGCTTAAACCTTCAGCAGCCTAGCTTGAAGAACTTCATACAACCACGAGCCATTTTAGGTTGGTTTTATTAAATGAAGAGTATGATCAGGTTTCATAAATTGTTTTAAAAACAAATGGGATTGGAAAAATACACAAATAACCTCTAAGATGACCCATTCAGTAGTAAAAAAATATTTGTGCCTTTTCACTTCCATTTGCTAGCAATAAGCAAGAAGTGTGCTATTAGCCATTAGTCATTTACAATTCATCTCCTCTCCTCTCTCCCTTCACATCTCCAGCCCTGCCTTCATTGTGAGAGACAGCTGCTTGGTGGATTGGGGAGTGCTGGGTGTCATTTTTTATTGGTGAAAAGCAAACATTTACTCTGCAGACTATTTAACAGCAACACCCTCCTACCCACCCCCCAAAACTCATTAGTCCTGAGCTAACAAAGTAAGAAGGAGTGGGGGAAAAATCATGGTCTGGCCCCAACAAGCCAAAATGGTTTTATACACATTGCTTATTTGCACATTGTTAGATCTAGCATTGGTTGAAGTATTTTTTTTCCAGGACAAGGCTGTCAGGTAGGGCCCATCCAGCATTAACCAAGGTGTGAGACGGAAGAGGAGACAGCTCATTCATTATACATATGAGTGTCTTCCTGTTCTGCTCATCAGCTCTAATACTGCTGCATATCACTGATACATTGCTGGCCACTGTAATCACTTCTATTATATTCATGATCTTTCTGTAGGAAATGGAAGGCTGGTCATTAAAAGATCTTTAACATGAACAAAACACAAGCAGACCATTTCAAATCCACTTCACAAGATGATCTCATGCAGTTGTTTAAATGTAAAAAAAATCATGCTCTAAATGAATTTCCATGCTCTGTGGTACATTAACACAAACTAATCCTTTTAAACTAAGTGTGTGCCGCTAAAAAAACAAAAAGCCCAAATAAGTAAATGTACAAAATGAAAATGAAGTATGCCTGGAAACATTTCACTGCATGTTGTACTTACATAACTATGCATGTGACAAATAAAGAATCTTGAATCTTAAAGAAAGCACACATACTCTGAAATAAGATCATTCTCAATAAAATTATACACTGTAAGTGAAGCCGAAGCCAAGGTACAGTTAGATCATTTTTTATTTCATGGAAATACAACATAATTCTCAATTCTTTTGTAGAACCATTTGTTGTACATCTTATTGTGTTTTCTGTATTTCAAAACATGATCACTTGTACAACAATATAAACAAAAAATCCATGTCACAATAAGATCCAGGATGACAATAAGTTACACCCGTCATGCTTGGGTTTAAAAACAAAGCCTCAGAATTTTCACTTAATCTTTTTTCCATTATCATTAACAAATTAAGCCTTTCAATGAGCAAGAAAAAACCCAACTGTATGTATGACCAAAATCCTGGGAAGGAGTCCATTTTTTATTTTACCAGGTACTTAAAAAAAGGAGAAAAGTACATAAAAGAGCTCCTGAATACAACAGAATGAATAAGATGAATTAATGAGAGTCCACTCACAGTAGTAGCTTTCTCATAATTACCTTTATATACAGAAAAGGGAATTAAAATGTTTTTATTTTATAACACTGCTATAATCAATGGTAAACAAGAGGGGAACGCTAAGCTTTTGTAACTCCAGTTCTGAAATAGTGGCCGAAACAAAATAAAGAGAAGCTTTTCCTCTGCTGTGCTCAGACTAATGTATTTTTGCATGTGCACATACACACACACACACACACACACACACACACACACACTGCAGTTTTAAAACAACAAAGAGGTATTTAAAAACTTTTCTTCATTCACTGTTCAACACAGCACTAAAAGTTTTATTGAGTTCACAATGACAAACAGCCCCAATGTCTAAGCAGGTTTTGTAAAAAAAAAACCAAAACAAAAAAAACCAAAAAAAAAAACCCCAACAACAACAATAAAAAAACAAACAAACAAAAAAAAAACTCAGATGAGCCATCCAGAAACTGAGATGGTACTAAGGGCAACCATAGGTAGGTTTTCTTTTCCACAGTTGAGGCAAATACTGAGTATACATATTACATAATAATATAAAAGAACAAGTACAACGCTCAATACTTCACTTTGTCCAACAGTGACATTTACAGTGGTAAGTAGTAGTTACAAAAGGCAAAACAATTCAGAAAACCAGAGTGATGAGGAAACTAATATTTTTAAAATGTGTTACAAACGTGAAGGTGGATAAATAAATATGGAAACTAGATTAAGTCCATGAATCACCTATTTGCTTCAGGGCACTGCATTGCAAACAACATTGTGGATCTAAAGAAATAAATTACTGAGAGGACTGATTTTGGGTGGGGGGAGTGGGGGCATGCAAAAAAAATCATCACAGAGAGACAAAAAACAAAAAATAACTAAGGCTCATTTGCTATCAGTGAGATAGTGAGATCACAAGTGTCTGGGTATGAAACATTTTAGGACTAAAAAAATAAAATAAAATAATAAAATTCACACTATCAACTAGTATATCCGTTCTGGTTATTTTAATATTTATATTTAAGTAGTTTCTTTCATTTTGACTTGAACATAAATGCTGTCTTAACTGTCTTGTGTACCGTGCACATTTTGACAGATTGAGAAAAGATCTGCAGGACCTGCTCTGATCTCTAAGAAATCTTATTAAGGTTTTAAATGTAGAGATTGAAGGCTCAGAGGACAGATTGGATAAAACCATCATATCACTTGAGGATCTAATATTGGGACAAGTGTGGAGGTATGTCTGCCACTGACAAAAAGTGACGGGAAATGCTTGTAAAGGACCTTCATCTTGCAAGGATTTATGTTTGCAAACCGTCCCCCATCAGTAGAAAGTGGGGGAAGTGGTGGACTTTCATTTTAACATGTGGTGGCCAGGGACTGGTGTATAGGAGGCTGGAAACACCGAACATGCTCTACTGTGGAACTGTCCGTCTCTACAGCCTTCATGTACTTGTTGAGGATGGCGAAGATTTCGTTGTTCAGAATCTGATACTTTCTGATGCGGTCTGCCATTTTCTTCAAGGGCTGAAAGTCAAAGACAAACCATATGACACACCAGACGCTACATTGTGATGATAATTGGGAAACCTCACCCTGCAGTTTTTTTCATATTGTGATTAGTAAGGCCAAGACATGTTTGGCATCAAAGATTAGCTTCTTCAGTTCTCTCAACCAGACTTGGTTCTGACACTGAATAGCATGCTATAACCTACAATACAAAAGAGTATACATCAACTTGTTCTGACAGCACAGCTTAACTGAGAAGCGTTTAACTTGCTATGTTATTTGTGATGACAGTTTTCTGACAATAACTGCACCATTCTGCTGAGCACTGGTTAAGTAACAACTTCCTCTACACTGCAGCCAACATTTAACTAATTATCTCCCTTAGCACACAAAAACATAAAACTATATCAGCGCTTCTCAAACCGGGGGCAGTGGCCCCCTAGTGGCTGCAAGAAATTCAAGAAGTTGTATTTCTAAAGTTTTTTTTATCTACTTAACATATTTGATCCGTTTTAGCCATATCCAAAAAAGTGGTACCTGTTTAAAAATGGTAAATGACATACGGTAAACATGACTAACATTTAATATAAACAGTGGTGCTTTGTGAACCCTTTTGAATTTTCTACATTTCTGCATAAATGACCTGAAACAGACTGTCACACAAGTCCTCAAAGTAGATAAAGAGAACCAGGTTAAATAAATGAGACATATATTTCACTTGGTCATTTATTTATTTATTGAGGTAAATGATCCAATATTACATATCTGTCGGTGGCAAAAGGTTGTAGACCTTTTGTTGTGTAGGATAAGCAAGTAATTTGAAGGTGATATTAGAGTCTAGTGTTTTCAATCAATGGGATGACAACCAGGTGTGAGTGGCCACCCTGTGTTATTTAAAAAAACACAGATCTATCAAAGTATTAACACGTTTGTGGATGTGTATGGCACGAACAAAGGAGATGACTGAGGACCTCAGAAAAAGGGTTGTTGATGCTCATCAGACTGGAAAAGGTTATAAAACCATCTCTAAAGAGTTTGGACTCCACCAATCCACAGTAAGACAGACTGTGTACAAATGACGGAAATTTAAGACCGCTATTATGTAGTTGGTCGACCAACTAAGATCACTCCAAGAGCAAGGCCAGACACAAAGACCTCAGGGAAACTACTAAGCAACTGAAGGCCTCTTTTGCACTGGCTGATGTTAAATGTTCCTGAATCGATAATCAGGAGAACACTCAACAACAATGGTGTTCATAGCAGGGTTGCAAGGAGAAAGTCACTGCTTTCCAAAATGAACGTTGCTGCTCATCTGCAGTTTGCTGAAGGTCACATGGACAAGCCAGAAGGCTATTGGAAGAATGTCTTGTGGACGGATGAGACCCAAATAAAACTTTTTGGTCTGCGTGAGTAGTGTCATGCCTGGAGAAAGGAAAACACTGAATTCTAGCATAAAAACCTTATCTTATCTGGTTGCTAGGTTACGGGAACGCTGGTGAGACTGACGCCGCTCCGCCTGTCATGTTTTTTTTTTGGCATTTTAAAAAATTTTAGGATTTGTTGTAAATATTCATCCTTTCAATACATAGTATTGTATTGTCTATATATTTTACTATTATTTTCACAATTTTTAACTATTTTCTACTATGGAGAGAACAAAGCAGACCTCCCGCAAATCCAAAACTGCTCCGGCTACCGGCGATGTGAAGAAACCATTACAGGCCTGGCACGCAAGCTGCCCTTCCAGCGCCTGGTGCGTGAGATCGCTCTGGACTTCAAGACCGACCTCCGCTACCAGAGCTCTGCTGTCATGGCCCTGCAGGAAGCCAGCGAGGCTTGGTGGGTCTGTTCAGTGAGGCTGGATCTGGTGGATCTGTTCGAGGACACAAACCTGTGCCCCATCCACACCAAGAGAGTCACGATCATGCCTAAAGGTATTCAACTGGCCCGCCGTATCCGTGGAGAGTGGCTTAAACTAACTGTGCTTAAGATCCCCAATGTGGACCGCCCTCCCTGAACATCTGATGAGAACACTGTCTGCTTTAAAAATTTACTCTTAAAAAGGATTATCTCTTCTTAACTCTTCTTAATTTAATGTATTTATTCTTTAACTTTTATAACTTCTGCAAAGTGACCTTGAGAGTCGTGAAAGGCGCTTATAAATAAAATGTATTATTATTATTATTATTATTATTTGTCCCATCTGTGAAATGTTGTAGTATCATGGTTTTGGGCCTGTTTTGCTGCATCTGGGCCAGGACAGCTTGCCATCAGTGATGGAATAATGAATTCGGAATTATAACAGCAAATACTAAAGGAAAATGTCAGGACATCTGTCCATGAACTGAATCTAAAAAGAAAGTGGGTCATGCAGCAAGACAATCATCCTAAGCACAAAAGTCGTTCTACCAAAGAATGGTTAAGGAAGAATAAAGTTAATATTTTGGAATGGCCTAGTCAAAGTCCTGACCTTAATCCAATTCAGATGTAGTGGAAGGACCTGAAGCGAGCAGTTCATGCGAGGAAACCCACCAACATCACAGAGCTGAAGCTGTTCTGTGAGAAGGAATGAACTAAAATTCCTCCAAGCCAATGTGCAGGACTGATCAACAGTTACCGGAAACATTTAGTTGCAGTTATTGCTGCGAAAGGGGGTCACACCAGACACTGAAATGAAAGGTTCACATACTTTTGACACTGACAGATATGTAATAATGGATCATTTTCCTCAACAAATAAATGACCAAGTGAAATATTTTTGTCTCATTTATTTAACTCGGTTCTCTTTATCTACTTTGAGGATTGTGTGAAAATCTGCTGTTGTTTCAGGTCATATTTATGCAGAAATGTAGACAATTCTAAAGGGTTCTTTCAAGTGTCATTGTATGCCAACCAATCACAATTCATGGTCTTCCTGCACCTACTAAACAAGTTATGTAGTGTCATAGAATAATGCCATGTCACTTGTGTGAGCCGTTCAGCAATAAGCTGTGAACTGGCACTTGCTATTCACAAAGAAGGCTTTGGGATAAAAATGTGACCATTCTGAACACATCACAGCACACAGTGTGAACAGCACGAAATTCTTCTGGTGCATAACCCATTCGCCAAGTGAAGCAGCGGGCAGCCAGGAACACAGTGCCCGGGGAGCAGTGTGTGGGGACGGTACCTTGCTCAAGGGTACCTAAGAGGTGCTTAACACTCTTGGGAATCGAACCCACGACTTCCTGATCGCAGTGCGAATGACCGAACCACTTGGCTACCACGCGTGTAACGCCCAACGTGGGGTGCTGAAAACTCTCACCGTAGATTTTACTTTTATACATATACACTGACAAGTCATTTTATTAGGCACACCTACCTTGTGTCAACACAGCTCCGCTCACCATATAGATAAAGTTTGTAGTTTACAATTACAGACTGTAGTCCATCAGTTTCTCTGCATCATTCTCAGCCTCCTTTACCAAGTTAATCAATAGTCAGGACCCCCACAGGACCACAAACAATCAAGTATTACTAGAGTGGTGGATCGTTCTCAGCACAACAGTGACAAAAACATGTTAGTGAAATGTTACTGTGTGTACTTGTGCACTTGTCGATCACATACAACAATGGCTGAGAAATGTTTTTTCTGTGATGCAATTTGTGATTACTTGGTAACATATGTCACCAACGTGACAACCAGCCTTTAGAAGCCCTTGAAGTATCTGGGATCAGATACTAAACAGGGTTCATCCTGGTTAGTGGTTGAATAGGGGGCAACCTGACATTGCACTACAATGGTAAGTGGAGCTGATATAATAGACATTGAATGTGGATACGAGGTAAGTGTACCTAATGAAACAACTCATCAGTGTAAATAAATTTGAGCTGCATCCCATTTCTAGTCAGCAGCTATGATGGTGGGACAACTCAATCAACTGGAAATTAACAAAATATAATTTCACAAACAAGACAGTCTATGGAAGGCTGAGTGGAACAAAATGACTTTTGGGTTTATAGGGCAAGTATTGCAAAAGAGGAGCTTGGTATTATGTTTTATGGCTCTATGTGTAACGCAAAAGCTACTACATTAAAAAGAACTTCCAGTACTGAAACCTGGGGTTTTGTTTTTTTCTTTTTCTTTTTTTTCTGAACTGTACAAAAGTAACCGAACGCTTAAAGTCATGTGTTGTTACAAATAATACGGTTGGGATTATCTATGACACTCGCTGATCTAAATTTAGCATAAGCAAGTCTATCTGAGATTACTAAACAACCAAACAGTTTGATTCAAGTAGACATGCAGTTCATAAAATGCTGGGGTGTAAGCTTCTATTACTTATTACTTGGCTGACTGACCACATCTTGGCTAATGGGTAAATTGCATATATTTAATTTTTGCTAAACCATTCCTTAACCAGGAAATCAAGGCATACTGTTAATGCCCATAATCTTGTTCCATGAGCAAAGAGAGGATACCTACCACATTCTTGATGATTTCATCTTTGCCATCCTGTCTCTGAACCTTAAGCAGATGATAGCAGAAATCGAAGAGGTCAAAGCGTCGCTGCTGCCCCAAAAGCACAATGATGGCACATCCGGCCCAGTTCAGTCCGTCCCCAAAACACTGCCTATACACACAACCAGAGACAGCGTTCAGCATAACCATACAGCTGAAACACTGAACACTGAAAGTACCTCTATGCTACTACTGAAAACTAGTTTTAGCTTTATTGGACACAGATCATTTTGAGATAGCCTAGCGAGTATCCCTTTGAACATTAGCTAAGATGACTTTAACTCAGCAAAGTTCTTGAAAATCCTTCTTCAGCCAACATGCTAAGATCATATTGATCACGTACTCTGCAGTGAACTCATGTGTGCCCACTGGGATGCAGTACACAAACTGCATGGCGCTCCAGAGCCGGTGAAACTCCATGCATTCATCCACGTGCATAACGCCATTGGTGGGCGGAGGGCCACGCCACACGCTGTCCTGCAGGAAGCTGCGGATGCGTGTGAGAATAACCTCAAACATGGACAGACCGCAGCACAGCCGCTCCTTGGTCAACAAGTCGCCCTCTCGCGCTATGGCAATTTGCTGTCAAATAGTTTGAGACATACATCAATATGAAAGGCAAAAAACACATTTTACAGTTAAGTTTTAAAGGTCCCATGGCATGAACATTTCACTTTATGAGATTTTCTAACATTAATACGAGTTCCCCTAGCCTGCCTATGGTCCTGCAGTGGCTAGAAATGGCGATAGGTGTAAAGAGTGCCTTGGTCATCCCACCATTGAAAGAATGACAGCTCAAATGGCCCGATCTGGAATTTTGTCATAAGGGGAAAGGTTACCTCCTCTTTCTCATGCCAGAGAATTTCGCCCCCCTCCCCTAAAAAATTTGCTCCACTGACTGTCAAAGCGATCGTGTGAGAGACCACTTAAATACAAGGTTTCTACAAGGATTCTAGACATATTGCAAACTAGACATATTGCAAATGAGTGAAGCATTGCAGTTGCTCGGTGCTTAGATGTGCAAATGAGCACAAATGTATTTTTTAGTTCCTTCATGCGAGCCTCTGAAGAACCAGTGGGTTGATTGTATTTTCTCTGGAAATGTGCCGACGCAACTTTCTAAAGTTTTGAATGTCTGCGCCAAACATTTCGCCGACGACTGTTTCCTCAACTTGGGGCAAGTAAGTCAACTTAATGCTATATAATTTTGTTGCTTTGCTGTATATGGTTACCTAGCTTTTTACCCTTAGAGTGTGGCTGTAACATTAGCGCTGCAGCTAACAGCTAACAGTCCAGTTAGCAGGCTACTTTCGTGAATGTAAAGGTAGATAGCATCAGTTGTGTGTGTGAATGGTGTGTGAATACACACATTAACTCAATTGTTATACTTCTTTGTTATTTGGATAACCGTGCTGCTGCTAGGGTTAGGGTTAGGATATCTGCCTTTCCCCTCATTGAAATGATTATGAGTGAACACCTCTGCAAACCAGGGTGATTAGATGAGTTGGCCCTTCCCCCACCCTCTTCCTCGCCCCGCCGTCTAGGGAAATCTCATTGTGGGACTGGCTTGAACTGGCTATAATTCTGCACCAAGGCTGAATTTCGGAAAGAGACAGTATTAGGGGACCACGAAGACCTATATAAAAGCATAAAAAATCTGCATGTCATGGGACCTTTAATTGGCTGTTTACATGTATGTAGCTGTAAGTAGTTCATAAGTGTTTATATCACATGTTACATTATTTGAGATTATGTTTAATTATATACTATTAATATTCCAGAATTATATATGTCTATTATTTGATATTATATATATAATTTGAGACTGAGCTTCTGTTGTGAGTTTAAGAAGTTTGACAATTTAGAATTGACAAGATCATGACTAATGGCATTCATATCAGTCAGCAAGGCACTGTTTCACTAAAAAAGGAGACTCTGACATAATATGTTGGTGACAACTTACACATGAGCCTGACCCTAATTAAAACATTTTCACAAGTGTAAATTGAAGCTTAGCCTTTCACCTGTGGAGTCCCAAGTCTTTCAATGAGAGGAACCAAATGTAGAGGAGCGTACTTCGCCTCCAGCCTCTTCATTCTCACCTCCAACCTCTCACCCTCTGCAAACCAAACAGAACTGAATTAAACCTTACATAAAAAAGAGCTATTGTCCTTTCTTAAGAAAAGCAGACTATAATCATTTACTACTGATCCCTTGAATTCTGAGATGGTGTTCACCTTTGATGTAGACTCTTGGAAGGATGTTCTGAAACGGGGCTGCATGAAGTAAGTCACAAACTTCTTCCTGTGACTGAATTTAAAAATGCAGGCAGAAAAGCCATAATGAAGAACATAACACTTACACAAACACGAACCAATCAGTGTTACAATGTCAAAACACTCTCTCCACAAACACACAGTAGTGCAAAAAATGGAACCCAGTGATTTAATGCTACATGTATGAAGAGGTGGAATGTATGAGATAAAAGAGAGCAGTCTGAAATGGTTGATATGTTATTTGGCTAGACTGAAGGGTAGGGCTTTGAGTGTTTTTGTTTTTACAAAGAAAAAGAAAACACACACACACCACCCCTTTGCCAGATTGGTCCACATTTTGTTTTTGAAAACAGCTCTTTTCATATGCGATAAAATTTTACTGTATGCTTGTCATTTTATGTGTATTCTTCTTTTAAAGACAGAAGGCAGAGAATAGGACATTTCCCAAGCCGACAAGAAAGAGAGTTGACATAAAGGAAATACAAAAGAGCTAAAACTGACTGACAGACATACAAATCAAAGTATAGCTGTGAGAAAGATTGTGAACACTTTGGAATTGTCTGGATTTTTGTATGAACAGCTCAAATGTGAACAGATCATGTTAATGAATTCAGTTTGTGTTATGTAGAAAACACCTAAGAATTTACATGGCCATATCTGGATAGAATTAATCATGAAATGAATAAGGTTATGGGTGGAAAAAAGTAGAATCCTTGTATTTAATGGAACTAGTTTCCATGAATACATTACTTATATTTAGCATAACTAATGAAATGTTGTAGAACATCAAGTGGGCAAAACAGAGTGGACACCAAGACAAGGCAAAAGATCAAGGGGTAGACCCATGAGGAGATGGAGAGACGAAATCGAGAAGATGGGTAGCAGCATGGAGGCCATCTGTTAGCAGTGGCAAGAAGAGTTAAGATGATAAGATTATGAATGAAACGTTCCTATTTGAAAGTAATCTCAGTCAAATAACTAGCTATCGATGCAGAGCCATTAGAAGTGATTTTGGCCAATTTTCTTTGTCTTTTATTATTTTTTGCATGCGTTTCTTGAATGGTCTACTTCAGCCTGATCACATAATACTGCCGCAAATAGACCATTCTAAAGAGAAAGAATTTCTCCCCCTCTTATGTAGTCTTTTTAGTTTTAGATCATAGGCCAAGGCACATTCTCTATGCAATTCCATTCATTAAAAGTTAGTGGTTTGTCAATAACTGCAGGCAGTTTAGGTCACACCAATACACTATGTACTAGGGCATTAAAACAAAAGTCAACTAGTCGACTAGTCGACTATAGAGGCATGAGTCGACGGCCACTAGTCGCGTGTTTTTTTCTTTCTCTGCCCTCGCTTGTGTACGCAACGCAGTCTCTGCCTCTGATTGGCTAACACTGACACACGTTCCTTGGTTTATCCAATTACTATAGTCCCTTCATAAAAGGGGCGGGACCATTGGCACGTATAGTGGAATCTAAACAGGAGACCACAACAAGACGAGAGAGACAGCAGCAGAGAACACAGACACACATCACGTGTGTGGAGATCCTTCACTCTAGACACACAAACAGCACAGAGACCTGCACAAACTGCAAGTCGTGTTAAAGTACAGTAACAGTACCGGCGTTCTGCACGGCATCTGAAACGGCACTGCTAGCTAACATGGCTAACGCTA